>JBAIZL010000003.1:74388619-74809719 GCA_036971475.1 Prosapia bicincta
CTGCTATTTATACATCTTAGCTAATTGCAGAAAAATTTATTTGAGCTTACATTTGTTTGTGTATATGTAAAATGCCTCATGTCAGACTGTAGGGTGGGTGAGGTATCATCTCCCAGCCAGATTCGCACAGTGTTCTGTAATGACAATAGCGATATGGCAGTGAACATTTTCAAGTGGCGCAACTTCATAAATCTGATGATTTTTTGCATTTTTCTGTTCAGTTTCACTTTATGAATAAATTCACAATATTAAAGTCCCATGACACTTGCTCTACACAGAAATCCAACCTTTCCATGGTGATAAGCAAAGATTGCCATTTGTTTAATCTTTGACTTTGACAAAATGGGATATGTATAAGAATTCTCTCTCCTCTCATTTGGCTGTGATTTCATTTCTGATTTAAAATCTTGAATCTGTGTAATTCAAATATTTAAATTGTAAATAGCAATAATTCAATGCAAGAAATGTTGATTTTCAATGTCAGGTCTTTGTTTTAGCAATTTTACAATGTCTAGTTATTATTTTTAAAATATTGAAATTGTTTAACTCCTGTAGCTGGAGAAATTTCCTTAAAATTATTACAACCATTTTCTTTGAGAATATTTACCACAATTTTCACACTTCTTTCCTCTGCTGGACTTTAGCATTTCTGGTCTTATGTTATTGTTTATGCTTACACAACCCTCACAACAATAATTTTTCTAATGAAAAACTGTACTATAAAACTACCTGTAAATACCTGCAATATTTACTTATAGCTTTGTGATTTTTTCCCATGTAAAGTTTTGGCCTTCATGTACTGCTTTTGATCTCTTATTAGTCACAGTGCCCGAGACCAGTGCAGACTCCATTTCAAAATCAAATAATTAAACACTAATACATGCTTTTAATGAGGCAAAAGGGTGTGCTAATCCAACAAATCTTTGAACTACAATGAATGTCTATTTATTTTGCATATGCCAGTAACTACACAGTGTTGTCAACAAATGGGACCCTCAAGTGTATGTATGTATATATATATTCTTGATATTTTACGTTATCTATTGTTTTTCCGTTGCACTGACTTTATGTAGTTAATATATTACTATTGTAGTAATTTTATCCACCATTAAGTGCAATGATTTTACCTTGTGTGATGAGGCACCTTTCGGTCACTTGACCATTGTCGAATCACTCATTCTTGGTATTTTACGTTATCCATTGTTTTTCCGTTGCACTGACTTTATGAAGTTAATATATTACTATTGTAGTAATTTTATCCATCATTAAGTGCAATGATTTTATCTTGTGTGATGAGGCACCTTTCGGTCACTTGACCATTGTCAAATCACTCATTCTTGATATTTTACGTTATCCATTGTTTTTCCGTTGCACTGACTTTATGAAGTTAATATATTACTATTGTAGTAATTTTATCCACCATTAAGTGCAATGATTTTACCTTGTGTGATGAGGCCCCTTTCGGTCACTTGACCATTGTCAAATCACTCATTCTTGATATTTTACGTTATCCATTGTTTTTCCGTTGCACTGACTTTATGAAGTTAATATATTACTATTGTAGTAATTCGCCAATGGTACAATATTTCATAATTCAGGGTCATCATACTTGCACTTCAAAAATTACTGTATATCAGGTGGAATGTAAATTTTATCCAATGCATTATGTATACCTGGCTATAGATGATCTAAATATCAGAATGAATGGAAACATAAATATATACAAGAGATTCAAGAATGTAGCCTGAGTTGTGACTACAGATAAGCCAGCAGGTCACCATGCTGCTAGTCACAGCACAGTAACACATCTTTCAATGACCGTTATACCACAAAAATATTTAAAGCACTTCCTCTCACTTTGCAACGCTCTCAGAATTTATAAGATACACTAAGCATCATACTGAAGGTGTAAGAAACACCAAGCATGAGTCTGAAGATACTTGTGTACCATTTAGTAACAGAAGTGAATTATTCATCAAATCAAGAGAAAACTGACGTCAATATCAGCTAGCTTCATTTTTCTTCTTTAGTCAAAACACATTAAAGAATTCGGTATTAAAATTTGTAAATTTTTTTAAAGGAATTGTTAAAACAATACAACTTAATAAGAGAATTGTAAGTTCTATATTTAGTAGCTAAATAAACAAACTTGAAGTTGAAACTTAAAGTTAAATTTTTCTTCAAAATAACTAAAATTACTATTTTGTTTTCACTTTGAGCTACATTTTTTTTCAATTTTACATACACTCTTCAAAATAAAATCTTTCCTAAAAGGAATTACGATATTTTATGATTTTAATATAATATGAAATGTATGACCAAGTATGACTCATACCATGAGAAATATAGAGAGAAAAGAGATCAATACACTGTGAAAATGTAGAACAGAGACCTAAATGTCACTGATTATATACAAATGTACAACACAATAATAGATATAAAGACAATAAATGACAAAATCAGATCCCTAATGATAAAAAATTGTTTAAATGAAAATTAAAAAAATAAAATAACATAATTTTTTTTTTTTTTTTTTTTTTTTTTTTTTTTTTTTTTTTTTTTTTTTTTTTTTTAAATAAATAAAACCTTTAAACCACAAATAACATTTATTTAAACCTTATGTACATTTCGATTGCCCAGCAATCATCTTCAGAGGTATTTAAAAAATACAGTTGTATTTTTTAAATACCTCTGAAGATGATTGCTGGGCAATCGAAATGTACATAAGGTTTAAATAAATGTTATTTGTGGTTTAGAGGTTTTATTTATTTAAAAATAAACATTACGCCACAGTTGCTTTATACAGTTAAGGTAACATAAGACGAACAGTTAATAGAATTTAGGTGAACTAGGGCAGGTTAAAATTTCATCATATAAATAGGATTTTTATATGAGAGTTAACAATTAATAATTAGATTTAATTGTTTAGTGTAACTAAAACATTTACCAACACTAAGAAAGGAAAAAATGAATATTCCTAACATATCTCTTTATAGCACTTACATTTTTATTTTATATTTTTTTCGTATGACTGTTTTGAGAAGTGTGACACATTCTTCTAGAACTTCAATCTTTCGATAAACAACCTTAAGCAGTTGTTTTTTCTGTTAGTTGGTTTGGTTTATAACTTCTTTGAAGTTATAGCTTCTGATGATGATGATTATAGTGATGATATGGTCGTCAAAATGTACAAAAGGGTTAAATCTAGATAATTTTGTTAATTTATTGTTAATTATATAATTTTGTTGATTAATTAAATGATTAGATCTTGTGTTGTGGTACTGGATGTTTGATTGTCTAAATTTGTATCCTTCTCTATTATTATTAATACAAGTTAGATAAATCTCCTCAAATGGTTGTTCTCATGGATTTAATTAGTAGGAAGCATTTTTAGGAGAGTTTATATTTTGAAAGTGTGACTAATTTTATTATTATCAAGATTACACAAAAACAATTCAACTAGAACAATATAAAGTTAGAGAAAATGGAACTTGAACACTGAAATCAACTTATCTCTTGAGTGAATATCTCTATGACAAACTCTTTACTCTCTTAAATGAGTAACTTTGAACCGGAAAGAATTGTTTAAAAATCTAGAAACCTTAAGACATGTTTTAGACAGGTCAAAGAAGAGGAAGAGTGGAAATAACAGGATTCAGTAAAAACACATTACACGGTGCTGAAGTGTAAGAACGTACTAAAAACAAGTAATATGAAAATTTTTATTACAATTTATTAATAACAATTTTGTAATATAATACAAACATTTTTTAAAGTCAGTTTCTACTTAGGTTGACAAAGAAAAATTTTATTTTAGTTACTTTTATTAAATAATTAAAATTAAAATAAAGTAACTAAAATATATATAATCGACAGTGTTTTGAAGATAGATCGCACCTCCTTCAGCCAAGTATAACAGACACAGCCTGGACCAGCAAGATGCCTAAATCGCTTGCCTTGTATCAAGTGGCTTTTCCCCTAAAAGAACTGTAAATAGTGTAAATTAGGTCTATAAATATTACTAATAATTAGAATAGCAATTTATCTAGCATTTCAACTTCTGTTTAATTAAACAACTTCAAAATGATTCAATATGAAGACTTCCTTATTAAATGTAAGAAGCAGAAAAAATGTTTTTTAGTATTGTCATTGCATTTTGTGTTACATTAGCTGCAGTTATTAACCAATTTTCAATTGTTGTAAATACAACTTACACATTTTAAATCAGTTCATTTCTTTTTGTTAACTTTTCACATTTTGTTCTCTATTTTATTTGCATTTCAGTATTTAAAAGAACTTTTTGCTTTATAACAAAATGGCCTCAGCTCCATTTAGTCCATTATAATGTGGTTCTGTTGTATAATGAAGCCTTAAGGTCTAAAACTAATTCTCTATAACATTCAAACAGTTGAAATAAATAATGAGGTAATTGGTTGGTCAAATGATATTTTTTTAAAAATGAACTAAATCTACTTTTTAGAAGTAGAATACTTATATGGTAAGAGGTTTTGGGAATTTCTAAAAAATAAATGTATTTTTCCTCAGTCTTCATTTTTTTCAAAATATGTCATATATATATATATATAAATTGTTTATTTTGTTTTAAATAGAAATATAATTTTTTATTACATGCTCTTATAATGGAGTTTTATTTGGTGATTATAATTTTTCAGCAATAAAACAACTAAGTTCAGTTTACTTTGACTTCAGTGTAAACTACCAACATATATGGCTTCCTCTAGCTATATTGATTTCACAACCAACAGATCTTGGCATCCCTGCATTGATTCAGATCCGAAGTTCTTCGTTATTATCAGCACGTGGAAGTGTAAAGCAGGACAATGAAGGAAGTTCCCGTAACACAGAACTTGATCTCAGGTAATGTGCTAATAAGTATCATCACGGATCAGGCGCGTATCCAGCGACTTGCTTTGGGCGGGGGGCGATCGACGCATTATATATATATATAATTTGTGTGTGTGTGTGTGTGTGAGCGTGCATGTAAAAACATAGAACAGAAAAAGTTCTTTCTACACTTGCGTTAAAAATCAGTAACGTGGTAAAGATTCGTAGCAAATTAGACTTTTGAATAAATAATTATTCCAGTTTCGATAACACTTCTGGCTAGAGAATATTATTAATTTCATAATAAGCTCTAATTATAAAAATGGTTTATTAATTAATATAAGTAGTTATTCTTCCAACACGAACAATTCTGGAGTCAACTGCGAATATTACGCTTGCAAAATTACGTATTGAAAATCATATGTTCAAGACTGAGCTTCACTAGCGCTATCTGTTGTTAAAACGTTTAGACGTTTACGAAGGTATGCCGAGGGTACGCATCACATTTTTAAATTAAAAATTAAAATATAATTTTTTATTTACAATAAAAGGCGAATTAACTTAAGTAAAAGTATAATTTAATAGAAAGTCCTAATTTAATAATATATTATCGATTTTTAACCCAAAGTTCTTGAGGGTTGGGGGGCGATCGCCCATCGCCCCCCCCCTTGGATATGCGCCTGCGGGTACATTTTATTTAATTTAACTTCTAATCAAGAAGTAGTCAAGTTTAATGCTGCCAGTATGACTGTAGATTACCAGTAATTTCTATGTAATACAGAGTTGAAGTAATTAATAACACCATCATTATTCTTGGCCCCAAATCCAATTCCTTGAGTTACTGTCAACAGTCTCCTACCACTATTTAATTTTCATAGCTTGATATTTTTATTTTTCTGGATATACTCACAAGATTAAAATAAATAAATAAAATTCAGTTGTTGTGTGCCCTAAATTTTTTTAAAGCAGGCAACGATTCTTTTTCCACCCTTTTCAAGCCGTGCAAAACATTAGCGAGACCTGATTACTAGCTAGTAATTTAGCTATAGTAGCTAGCTACATTAATATTTTTATATTTGTTGATTCCATCTTCACATAAGCTACTAGTTTTCACTAAGCATTTATATTTACTGTAAATATTTACAAGTGTTTAGTAATATTTTTATGTTTTAGCCATTTTTGTACAACAGTCAATTGTTTTGCAATCTTCATTTATCAATACCATGATCTTTTACTTCTCATCTCTATTCAAGAATTTCTTTACTATCCTAGTTTTTCAATTCTGATCATAGGACCTTCTATTGAAAGCTGCATTATTGTAATTAATTTTTCAACGAATATCTTCGTGCAATAATAAAACCTAAATTGACAACATTTTATCTACATTTCAATAGACATCATTAGAAATAACTTAATCACTAAACACTTTTAAATGTTTTAAACTTGCCTATAGTAGCACTTACTTTGCTTGTTGAGGACGGCCGTTTCGGGAGATGTGTCCCTTTGTCAACTCAGACCTAACAAAGGGACGCATCTCCCGAAACGGCCGTCCTCAACAAGCAAAGTAAGTGCTACTATAGGCAAGTTTAAAATATTTAAAAGTGTTAAGTGATTACTAGTAGCTCACGCGAAGATGGAATCAACAAATAACTTAATACTAAATCAAACACTAATAAAGAAAAATTTGAGCATAATTCATTGTCATTACCACCACTGCAGAAAGTTCCAAGTGTGGTCTAGAAGTTTTAAAAACCCTAGTTATTCAATGCCTAGGCATCAGCAGCTTGGTGTCTGTCCCTTTCTTCTGCAGATATTTTTAAGAGTTTTTAGATGATTTAAAAAACAATCTTGACAATTTCTCTACAATTTAATTAAGATATGTTGATGACACATCTCCATTTATAAAAATAGTAATACTTAATTTGTAGAACAAATAAATGATATTCAAGTTGCTTGTTGCAATCATCTTGAATTCACTGAATAAACTTTAATTAAATAATACTTAACTAAGTGAATACGTAAGGGTTTAATGGCTGATGCGTTTCAAAACAATCGTTCCTTTTGCGAATGGTAGAGGCATTGCTTTCGAAACGCGTCAGCAAGTAAGTCTATAAATATTCATATAGTTAAGTATTATTTAATTGAAGTAAATGATATTCATTGTTCTATCAAATATTCTCATTAAATAGATATTACAACTCATTACAATTTTTTATATATTATTAGTAATAAATAGTGATATGATTGCATTTGATGTATCCAGAAATTCACAAATAATAATACATATATTGCAGCTTTAAAAAGGTTACACCCTAGTTAGTATTTTTGGTTTGATGGTTTTGTTTACCCTACCCGATTTAATTCACTTGAACAGGGTTCACAGTGTATTAATTTAAGTCCATAGCAGATAATTCTGAATACAGTGATAATTTTTCTCACTAATAACTTGTTCTGTGTTCCAGTGTTTCTCCTTTTAGATAAAAAAATTTCTTTTCCTTGTAGCTGAAAAGGAACCAGTTTCTTAATTTAAAAAGAAAATTTAATAGCATTCACTGTCTCTAATCTAACATCACAAAATCACACTCAGAAGTTATTTTTAAAACTTGCATTTTTTGTATTGTTCATCTTGAGGTTTTTTAGATTAATGCTTTTGGTTCACTTGGCAAAAAACCACTTCTTGCTGATATTTTTCAGTAGACGGGTTTCATGTTAGTGGTGGTATTTTATCCAAGTGAAGAAAACCTAGTACCGTTATCAAGCCTAAAAACAATATTACTACATTACACTATTAAAATAAATATGGGCAACAGAAAAATATTTTGGGGTTGGGGGTTGATAAGGTACTCCCGCATCCGAAAAATATTTAGGAAATGTGGTAACTTTATTGTAAATTCTAAGCGTCTTCTGTCTGAGGAAAGTAGTTACTCTGTGAGGTAGTACTCTGTGATATTACTCGATCATTAATTAGTTTCATTCACCATATATTTACAATGCAAACCCCCTATTTATTACATTATGGATGAGCATATTTATTAATGTATAAAGTATGGTAATATCATGATTAATATGGGCTTGTAAACATATTCTACTAATTAATGAGTAAATTTAGATCAGGGACGAACAGCCGACCATAAACATGGTGTTTCATTTTACATTATTAGTGTTAATTTATGCTTAAAAATTTTCACTTTTTTATATCTTACAAGGGGGGGGGGAGTTTAGCCCCAAAGCTCCTCCTTAAATCCACCCCTGATCAGGACATAAATAAAAAATGTATGTGGTTAGGAGGTTTATTTATTTATAGTGAAAACTTACACCACAGTTGCTCCAAATTATTTAATATACCTATTGAATAAATTTATTTCAAAAACTTTTAGAACATCACCAAAATAAATTTGAAAAATGTTATTACAATATGTTTCCTTTTAGAAATTTAGTTTCCAACGTTGTTAATGTAGTGAGTATCCTTGAATGGTCAGATGGCCACTTGAAAGTCGAAATGTTGTACTGTTAAAATAAATATTTTTGATTCAATATTCAACTGGTTCATCATTTATTTAATACTTATTTCGAGTGCTCAAAGAAACAAGAATTTTTTAATATATGGAGTTGAGTCTATTCTTATAATATATTACTTAAATAGATATAAACATTCAAATATGATTTTGTGATGAAAAATGAAATATACTTTTATAAACCATCATTTATGTCATGAAATTGCTACAGAGAGAAAAAAACAACAATATTGGTGCACATAGACAACTTAAAGAATTGGCGTGGTTAAGAGTGTAACCATGACATAAAATAAAGACAAAATTTCCTGTGTTAAATTAATTTACATGCTAATTTACTCAACTTATTTAACCAATTATACTTATACAAGATTACCAATTTTATAGTTTGTTATAAAAATGTGGTCTGTATTGATATATTAACAAATTTTGACAAAGTAGTTATGTTTCTCAAAGAAAAGATCTTTGTCTTCTAATGATAACTACAATATTATTCCTAGTTGCAATTAATTTCTCTATAAGCATACTTTGCTCTGGTTTACAATTATTTTTATTATCATTTATTGTTATTGACCTTGTAATGTTAAAACTTTCCTCTTGTTAGGTATTCATGGAATGGAATCAGTAGCCTTCAGGTATTCAACCCATTGTCAAATGTTTGGCTCGGAGCAGTGCGTAGCAGAAGTTTACATATTCGGCTACCCTTTGCTATGCAGTTGATCCTCAACTTTTCAAAGTCTTTTTTTAAAGTCATTGCAGTCAGGCATAGAGGTAACATCCTTGATTTGTACATGAGTTCAAAACTGTTAAAATAACAAATATTTTTATTAATATTTCAAAGTTAAAAATGTTATTACTTGTAAATGCTATTTTTTTAAAGGTTTTGGAGTGTTCTAAACTTTTCAGTTTATTGCCACAATAAAATATTATTGCCATGAGTTTATAAATCCATGTTGTATTTCAAAATTAAATCTTTTAAATATAAAACTAAATTATTATTTCTTCAATTAACTGTAGTTCTTTAAATATGGCTGACCTTTTACTTACAAATGTATACAATAATACCTCACTTAAAGTTTCTCCATTGCTCTGATTTGTTATATAGCTTTAACAAATTGCCTTCAAAGTGACTGATGTAGGTCAGCGGTTTGTATCAATGTGTTGTGTTTGGCAAAAAAACTTGAGCAGGACTTGCAGTAGTCAGAATAGTGATTTGACAAAACTTTTGAAACAACATAATCATTATGAAATGCATAAGTAATTTGACAAAAAATATCTAAGCCACAGATATCATTTTGTACTTAAAAATTGAAGAGTTAATTGAAAAAAACAATTAACATAATCTATGGGTATAGTTTTTGCAAGAAGTAAAGGGTTAGAAAGATTAATAAGCTTATAATACATACATTTTAAAAATTTGTTATAATAATGAATCTAAACAAATTAAACCTCAATATCATAAACACAGACACCTCAGTTTTTAACAATTATGTGCTCTGAACTACAGATTTTATTTTCTACTCAATATAATCATTAGAGTTTATGACATATGCAACACACGTAAAATAACTTTTATTTACATGCTTCTACATGAAAAAATTCCTTCAGTGAAATACCTAAAACTAAGTGTAAAACTTTTCAAAATTTAGGATGAATTTACACCTTTTGTAGTAGGTATTTTATAAAAATGTTTTCTATCGCTTGCTCTGTACCCTTACCTTTACATATTCTGCTTCAATGTAATAAGTTGACAATCTATTTACGTTACGATCTTCAAGGAAGTTTAAAGGTGGTTTTAAGGTCTTCTTACACCACCTGAATCTATTTAATAATATTTAAATTCTGTATAATTTTATTTTGTTTAGTTTTAGATGATTAAAATTAGTTTTAAGTATTTAATTTTTTTTTTATTGGTTTTATTTATTGAAATTTCATTTTTAATCCTCTTTATAAATAACACTTGAGTAAGGCAATGATAACCTTGATTGGTTTTTCGCCTAAAAAAAAATGTAACCTTAGCTAGAGTGAATTCTGCTATCATGAAAGCTTCCATAGTTAATTACAGGTGGGGAGGTATCTTCAAAAGCAAACATTTCAGTTTATATTCTATTCATTCAAATATTTATATTTATTGATTGACTGTTATGGTTGTTTGATTCTGTCTCTAGATTTTGTAGCTGGCTCTCGCCTAGGACTTGTATGGCATGCACAAATCACTCTAATTGGAGAAGAGAATTCAGTACAAAAGACCAATCAAAGCTTAAATGATGTTAGTATTGCTCACTCTTACAGTTTTATTTAATTCAAACATTCTGTTTTTACTGGTATCAGGCACTAGAGTGTCTAAAACTATTTCTAATAAGATTTTCTAAGTTATATTACTCTGGTGATATAAAATAGTTTATATTAGTTAGTAGGTTTGTTAGTAGACATCCCTAAGAAGATTTTAAATATTTGAACAACTAGAGGAGATTGGGATCCCTTGTATTAACTCAGTATATAGGTATTAATAGACAAAAACAGTGGTGTAGATAATTCCCTACAATATCACAGTCTGGGGGAAATGACCTGATTGCATGAACAATTAGAAAGAAATGTGAATATTAAATTTTATCAAAAATGCCATCCCGTTTCAACTTAGCATTTTAATTATTAGGTCAACCATAACTGGGGAAAGAGGGAACTACATTCATGTTATAACCATTACAAAAAAATCTACTTTTATTATTGTGAAGTACAAAGGTAACTAGTAAATATGAACTTTAATTTTATGACAAAATAATAGTAAGAAAATAATTTAAACTTTTCAAAAATGAGCAGTAAGGTTTTTATCTTGTTTAAGATCCTATTGTCAGATTTCTCAGTTTTGGCGAGTCTTGTCTGTAACTCACAGCATTGAACAATGCACTGAACTAGAGCAAAACGTATCTACTGAAAAATATCAGTAAGCACAGTTTTTTTGCCAAGTAATATCACTAAAAATAATTTTAAAACCTCAAGATGTACAATAACAAAAATATGCAAATTTATTACTTTTAATTTAACACATTTACAAACTTTTCCTAATTATTTGTGTATAAAAACTCCTTTAGCATTCATTGTTGGAATTTTTGTAAATCACCAAAAGAGGAGACACTTATCTGTTGTCTCAAGTCACATATTACATCATCCCTTTTTAACCTGAACTGTTTTTCTCTAGTCCAGGAAAAGTTAGAGAAAACTGCTATTTGATACTATCATCTTAATTCAGATCATGTGTGCAAATTCTTAATACATTGATAGACAATCAAGTCTCAAGTTGGACTTCAATTAATTTTCATCATTGATTTAAAAAATTAGTTTTTTTAAAAATATATGGCTAAACCTATTTACACCCTATTCACACTTCTTGAGATTTTTTGCCTTCTGTAGGCCTAATTCTTCTTTTTGCCTATTTTGATAATTTTACTAAACTATAATATTTAGCAAGTCAACAACCCAATTTAGCGTCAGCTTACATTTTAATACAACTTTACATTTATTGTAAAGTTATTAGTTATGTTTTATAATTATTTATTTTATTTCCTTAGAAAGAAGGAAATGAAGTAATTTATAAAGTAAATAAATATTTTTAATAAATTATTAAAAATTATAGTTTTTTACTATCTCATTTTTTAATTTATGATTTTACATCTATTTTCATAATGTTAATATTTCACTTTTAATATTTAACTTTTTCGTGTTGTACATCTTGAGGTTTTTTCTTATAAATTACACTTTTAATATCACTTGACAAAAAAAAACACTACTTACTGATATTTTTCAACAGACTCGTTTTACACTAGATCAGTGCATTGTTCAATGCTGTAATTCACAGACAAGACTGTAGCTCAGGTGTGTTGTACTGGTGTGAGTCTGTGGTGTATTGGTGTTTTGTGGTGTGTTATTGTTCATAGACCAGTTAATTATGTGTTCAAAAATAGTATTTGATTATGAGTGTATTTTGTCGTTCAGAATGTGTTGTGGATGGTTTTTGTGGTGTTTGTACATCTCATAGTTTTCTGTTGTGTTTATTTTGTTGCTTTTTTTGATGTAGTGAAGGATTTTTAGATTAGTGTCTATATTGGTGTATGTGTGTAGTGTGTACTGTATGTGTATGTTATACATACATGTAAACAGGGAGAAACTTTACGATACGATACAAGGAACGCATAAAAGACATACAAAAAACACAACCCAAAACAAACTTCGCCTTACACTTATACACCAATATAGACACTAATATAAAAATCCTTTACCATTAGTGAAAATTATGAGATATACAAACACCACAAAAACCATTCACAACACATTCTGATCAACAAAACACACTGACAATAAAAAACCATATTTTAACACATAATTAACAACTACTCTATGAACAATAACACACCACAGAACACCAATACACCTAAGACTCACACCTATACAACACACATGAGCCACAGTCTTGTCCATGACTCACAATACTGAACAATGCACTGACCTAGTGCGAAATGTGTCTGTTGAAAAATATCAGTAACTAGTTGTTTTTTGTCAAGTGATACAAAAAGAGTAATTTATTTTACTTTTGTTTAACATATTATCGTTTCCACTAACCATATATTCATTATTACTTAGGATTTTATTATTGAAGTAGTACTTCTAAAACTCAAAATATTTTATCATTTTGTACAATTAAAAGGTTACCTAAAACTGTGTGCTAGCTATATTTTAAACTGATTTCTGCCTTCTTAAACTTTTTACAAGTTTGTTTTCATTCCTTTGTTTTGAATTTTATATAAAAGTATTAACTTTTACATATAAAATTTACATTTTCTATATAATTTTCACTTACATTTATACCTTTAATTTCCAATTGAAATAGTTGAATATTTTATCTCTCTACACACACACACACACACACGTGCACACCTATGCAGTACATATTCAATGAAATTTAAAATAATAGACTGATTAATCCTAATAATAAATACAGAACACTATTACATAAACACATAAAGAAGATGAACATATAAACAAGAAAAATCATGGCTAAAAAAAAGATGAACTTTCTAATGATGCTGTGTTAGTGAAACATACACAAAAGAGTTGTAACTACTGTATCCTTGTAGTTTTCCTTTTATCCAAGGGTTTTTTTTCAATAAAGAATATATTAATTAACTATAACATCTTTTAACATAATGATTTTAATATCCATGACATCTGCTAAAATTTTTAAACTAAGAACTTTCCATACCACAATTTGCACTAACCTTAAAAAAAATAACCTTTTGCCTTTTTTTAAATGAAAATAATATATTTAAATAAAATAATTTAAATTAAAAAACCAGAGTAAAAACTAAAAGTTTAAATTAAAAAACCAGAGTAAAAACTAAAACACTTGTAAATATTTACAAACTTGCCTATATTAGCACTTAGTTATATTTGTTGAGGACGACATCTCCCGAAACGGCCGTTCTCAACAAATATAAGTAAGTGCTACTATAGGCAGGTTTGTAAATATTTACAAGTGTTTTAGTGAAAACTAGTAGCTAACGTGAAGATGGAATCAACAAATATAAGTAAGTGCTACTATAGGCAGGTTTGTAAATATTTACAAGTGTTTTAGTGAAAACTAGTAGCTAACGTGAAGATGGAATCAACAAATATAAGTAAGTGCTACTATAGGCAGGTTTGTAAATATTTAATGAAAACGAGTAGCTAATATGAAGATGGAATCAACATATATAAGTAAGTGCTACTATAGGCAGGTTTGTAAATATTTACAAGTGTTTTAGTGAAAACTAGTAGCTAACGTGAAGATGGAATCAACAAATACAGAGTAAAATCATTTTCAACTGCACTCCTGCACTGTCCTGTTATCATCAGAAACACTGTTCATGACTTCCAAGCAGTGGTGTAGCCAGGATGATGTTTGGGGGGACTTCCTTCCAGGGAAAGTTTAACCATTTTTATTTCTAGAAATAATTTTTCGTGCTATTTTAGCACTTAAAATTACACAATTGTTGGGTCGTCAGGAAGCTGTTTCACTAAAAATCTAGCACTGTTTATAGGATAATATTTTTCTCCTAAAATTAATTTCTCTGAGGGGCCTCTGAGCCCCCTCTCACTGCTCCTCTGTTTCCAAGTGTAGTAAAAAACATTCTGAGTTAATAAGTTTTTTTTTATTGGATACATCGATTATAACAACAAAACTTTAAAAATAAATTTTTTATTGTTTGGGAAAATAATAATACTGGTAAAAAATTATTACATAAAAAATATTCCTGTATTTATATAATTGTGTATTCTAAATAATTCACAAGTTGTATTTTTTTAAATTTATTTTATTATTTAAAAATTCAAGAATAATCCAAAGCCATCGATAATTAATTATTTTTCTTCTTTATATAAAATTAAATACTCTAAATAAACATTATATTCAACAACTATAGAATATAACTAGTGTAAAACTGGTTATCAAGTAGCAAAATACCAAATATCAATGAAAAAATGTTGGATTTTTTTATTGTCTCGTCATCCAACTTTCTTCTGAGAAACAAGGCTGGTACAGTGTTAATGATTGAAGTTAATAATTTAATTATAATTTTTAATTTTATTATTTGCAAAACAATACAGATTTTTAATTTTGATTTTTTTTTTTTTTTTTTTTTTTGTAAAAATAGGATTGGCGGATGGATTCAGAAGATTTGGGAGCAAGGCTAGGTGCAAGTGTGTTCAACTGTCCTCAACCTTCAACCATTTCAGAAGCCTTACATTTACTGAAGAGAGCTTTCCTAATAAAGGACAAAAATTATCAGTAAGAAAGCATGTGTGTTTTTTTTTTAAATCAAAACATTTTATGGTATTAGCTGATTGTGTGCTTGTTTAATATTTCTCTTTCAAATTCCTTAAATTTGTTTATATTTTGTCTCTTTAATCGCTCATAATCATAGTCTATCTGTATTCATGTTTGTGCTTCCTGATATTTATTATTATTAGGCGTTTTCTAGTGTTTAATAATGATTCATTCTTATTCAGTTATGTCCCTGTACATCTTCTTTTATAATATCTATCAAATGCAGCTTTTTCTTCCCTACTAGATTGCCTTGGTCTTTTCACCAAAGGTTGGGTTGGTAAATAATTTTTAATTCATCTGTATGTTCAGGTATAAAGTGATATTTCTCTTTCTAGATGTTATAACAACTTATCGATTTGTTTTTTTTTAACAATCTCACTTCTCTTAAAACGAGCTGCATATTAAAGAACCCTAAAAATATTATGGTAAAATATGAAAATTATTTAGACAAATGAAAATTATATCCCTCTACTACTGTACGTAACTACTTTGTGAATGTTCTTCCCCTTGGGATTCCACTTTGTCTTTTTTTCACAACAAGAAAGAGAAAGTGATTATTGGTGCTTGGCCTCATTTATTGGATCCCATCTATGAGAAGTTGAACCAATTAGATTATTAGTTCCCCATGTAAATTGATTGACACTGCAGTTGTTTCTGGATGTATAAGAAAATCACAGTAAACAAAATAAACTTTGAATGATATCTCTTGTTAATTACCTCCTACATTATTTGTGTTTTAACCCATTGCGTTCAATGAACAAAATATGCTCATCACGATACATTAGTGGTAAAGATCATACAGTCGTCATTAGCTTGTCATTAATACCATCATGGTTTGTTTACTTCAAGAGAGTTCACTTTTTGATATGTCCCATACAAGACTAGAAGTCTGTGAGATAGATAAAGATAGACATTTACAGCTCATTAATTGTCTTTTTATAAGATGTTCTAGACATAATAGGTCTGTCATCAGTTTTTATGTGAGGTGGACTTTTTTGCTCAGTATAGTTGTTCTCAATGTCGGTCAGTAGTTGATGTGTGTTGTATGTTGTAAAGTGTAAACATGGAAAATTCACAGAATAATTCACAGTATAAATGTATATAAGTGTATCTATAATTAGTGTATTTTTGTGTCAATCCAAAATGAACAATATTAGTGGTAGCCTAGATTCTAACTTCAAACCACAAACTTTAAACTATAAGTAATTTTTAATTTGATTTTTCTAATTAGGACTATAAATAATTATCAATTAACTAATGTACAAAATAATGAATACTATATTGTATACATGTCAAATATATAATATTTAGTGCTTTAACAGTGAGAAATTTTTGTATCAAAATACAACTCAATTAACACGAGGAATTAAATTGTATCCACGGTGTCATTCATAATGTGAATCATTTAATCCCGAAGGGGTTTGTAGTTAATTTGACTACTGTCACAAATGAGTGATAAGGGAGGGGTTGCGAATAATAAATAGAATTATATTTGTTGATTCCTTCTTCACGTGAGCTACTAGTTTTCACTAAAACACTTGTAAATATTTACAAGCTTGCCTATAGTAGCAGTTACTTATATTTGTTAAAGACGTTTCGGGAGATGTGTCCCATTTTCAACTCAGACCGTAACTCAAGAGTTACGGTCTGAGTTGACTGAGTTAAGGTCTGAGTTGACAATGGGACACATCTCCCGAAACGGCTGTCCTCAACAAATATAAGTAAATGCTACTATAGGCAAGTTTGTAAATACTTACAAGTGTTTTAGTAGAAATAGAGTTAGTGTAAAAATAGTTGTAGCGAAGTTTCAAGAGGACATTTACATACCTGAAGAAGTCTTACTTTGTATGAGAGTTTTACGAGGTGTTTGCCTATTAAAATCCCATGTATGAAGAAGGATATGATGTTGCATTATTACTATGAATAGGAGAGAAAAATGGCCCTCGTAGGTACAGTAGTTAACTTTATTTGTAACAGAAGAATTGCTCTTTTCTGGGTTTATCTTTGTTTTTGCTTATAGAGAATTGACTACAATCTGTCCTAGAAGTAGAATATACAATTCTTTACAGTAAAATGAGTCACAGCAATCGAAAGTTGGACTAGAGTTTATTCCATAACATAAGTCTTGGCTACATTAGTCTGTCGTGATATACTAAGTTCAGAATTAGATTTAAAAAAATATTTGTGTTCACAATGGTATGTTCCTATGAGAAACGTAAAACTTAAAGAAAGTATATTTTTTTAAAATTTCAGAGACTTTGCCTCCTCTAAACAATTTAAAGGTAAAAATGCACAAACTATTTTATATTAAATGGTTGTAAGTTTAACGAAGAGTAAAATGTCATCTAAAATTAATTTGACAGAAGGTTTTTTGATTTGTTTGAACAAAATTCACACGAATAACCAAAATCTTCATGAACTTTTACAGGGAACTATGATCTGCTACCATTAGCAGTAACTATTTCATGTTACTCTTTACTCTATTATAAACAGGTATAACCAGGTTCTTGGTTGACAAAAAACTCACTGTTGAAATATTGTATCAAATCTGCCTAAATGTTGTTTGACTCCAGTTTGGTCACCAATGCACCACTGAAGCTAACAACTCACAACTTCAAGTAAAAATAATACCTTACAACTTTTTAAAAAAAATGTTTTAACTTGCCTATAGTAGCACTTACTTTTTTTTTATTGAGGATGGCCGTTTCGGGAGATGTGTCCCTTTGTCAACTCAGACCGTAACTCAACTGTTACGGTCTGAGTTGACAAAGGGACACATCTCCCGAAACAGCCGTCCTCAACAAAAAAAGTAAGTGCTACTATAGGCAAGTTAAAACATTTTTTTTAAAAAGTTGTAAGTGATTACTAGTAGCTCACGCGAAGATGGAATCAACAAACGTTAAAAATAATAATCAAGGCAAGCTACAAACAGGCCATCCTCATGTAATGTTAAAAGGAAGTGGTTTTAAAAGCAATTTTTTTTACATGGTACCATTTATAAATATATATTAATAGCTTAGTTTCAAGATGCAAACAAGAAAAAGATATTTATTGTGTTTTAAATGAACAGTAATACAGTCGGCGCTTATTGTGATCACGGTTAATGTTATCATTCGGTTATTGTTATCGTTTCATTGAAAAACAAACACGGACGTATATTAATACATTGTAATTAGGCCGCTTATTGTAATCATCTGTTCGCTTATTATTATCATTTAATTTGCCATTCAAAATCATATGCGTCAACGTATACTAGCATGGACCAAGTAAAAATGTCTACAAAGTAGTGTAAACAGCACGTGCAACACACAATGACGCCCAATTCATAGAATGTTTATTTTTAGAATGACAGAAGTACTTTATAACGGTTTCAGCACTTAGCACAGTTCTCAGAATGTCTCTCTTACTCTTTGTTTACGCAAACACCCCAGCCTCGCTTGAGTCGTCTTTAGTTGTTTGTTAACATTAGTTGATGTTACTACTGAGCCATTTACAGTACAGTCCTACTGTATTTTTTAACAGTGAATTTTTATGAACGTTTATTACAGTATTTCAGTGTGATTTTACATAACTTAATTTTTAAAGATCTTTTTCGTTTATTTTGTAGAGTTTAGTGTCACTTGAAGATTCAAAGGACAGTATAGCAAGATGTCCGAATCTCAAAAGAAACAACGCGATTTAAGTCTTAAACAAAAACTTGATATTCTAGATAGGTACAGTAAATTACCAAAAATGAATCAAAGAAATGCTGCTTCTCAACTTGGCGTTTCTCAACCTCTCTTATGTAAAATATTGAACAACAAAGAAAAAATCTTGTCATTATCAAAGTGTGATGCAAATGTTGACAACAAAAGACATCGTTCTGGGAGGATCCGCAAGTGGAATCAGCTTTGAAATTGTGATTTAAACATGTTTGCGAAAAAGATGCTCGAGTTGACGGCCCACTAATGCGTCTAAAAGCTGAGGATCTTGCCAAAAAAATAGGAAAACAGGATTTTAAAGCCACAGATGGATGGTTCAATCGATGGAAGAAAAGGGAAAACATTGTTTACAAGAAAAAGTGTGGTGAAAAAAGAAATGCTGATTTTGTTGGAGCTGAGGACTGGTTACAATACGAATGGCCAAAGATTTTGGCCGAGTATTCTCCTAGCTGCATATACAATGCAGATGAAACAGGACTTTATTATCGTGCTTTACCCGAACATACTTACTTATTTAAAAATGAAATTTCTAACGGCTGTAAAATATGTAAACAAAGAATAACTGTTTTGTGTTGTGTTAACATGGTTGGTCATAAAGAAAAACTCTTAATTATCGGTAAATCTAAAAATCCACGTTGTTTTCAAGGTATCAAAAAGCTACCGGTTGAATATCATTCAAACTCCAACTTTGGATGACATCAAAAATTTTTAATGAATGGCTGACTAATTGGGATACCAGCCTCAAACGCAACATTGTCCTTCTACTAGACAACTGCACTGCACATAATGACATAAGCACTACGCTAAAACACATCAAAGTGATTTACCTTCCGGCCAATACTACATAAATTATTATGCCATGTGACCAAGGCATAATTAAAAATCTCAAAAGTTTTTATCGACGAGAGATGCGTGCTAGAATTATAGAAAATATGGATGAATTTCAAACCCTTACCTCAAATGAATTGGCTAAAAAAACTTCTTTACTCGATGCTATTCATCTGATAGCAAAATCTTGGAATGAAGTTTCTGAAAAAACTGTGAAAAATTGCTTTAGAAAAGGTGGTTTTTTTTGTTGAAGAAAATCGAGAGCAAGCTACATCTGAGGAAGACTCTGAAGAGAACTTGAAGCCTTTCGATTTGTCCTTAAAAGAATATACTGAGTGGATGGAAGTTGACGATAGTATTGAAACAGCAGCGGAAATGACTGAAGACGATATTTGTGAGGTAGTTGCTTCAACATCAAAAGTTACTGAAGAAGAAGAAGGCACCGATGATGACGAAAATGATAAATGTGTACCGCAAAGATCTAAGCAGGAAGTTCACCAAGCTCTTGAGATTCTAAGGCAGTTTGTTCAACAAAAAGCAGAAAATTTCAACAAACATTATGAATATGAACAATTTATAAACAATATTTTACGAGAAGACTACAGACAGTCACATATAGAGGAATTCTTCGAGAAAAAGTAAATGTAAATTTGAAGTGTAAATAAGATTGAAGTGTTTTATAATGAAGTTTTATGTGTTAAAATGTTTTGATCAAGTGTTTTACGTAGTTCTATATACTGTATTTTTTTCAATTATGCTAGATTCAGTGTTTAAAAAAAATCGACAGTCGAATAAAATAAACTGACATGAAATATGCCCACTAATTTTAAAAAGTAGAAAACTAAATTACAGAAATTCTACTACTGTACATAAAACTGTCCGGAATAGCATCAAAATTTGGTAAGTACAGTTTAATTATAGTGTTATAGAATTAGAATTACTTGATGTAATGATAGGCTTAAAGGTAGGATCATTCAGAACAAACAGTTGTGGCAATAATACAGTGAGTTCAATGCAGTACGGCTGTAGACTACATCGCGATTAAGCGTTTGGTTATTGTTATCGTTCGGTTATTGTTATCAAATATGCTTCTGACAAATATGATCACAATAAGCGGCGCCGACTGTATAAACTAACATTAAATGGAATTTTAATAAATAAAAACAAGTATGGATTTTTGTATCATGTGTTGAAGAAAATTTAACAACAAATACAATTTTCAGGATGATTCCAGGAGCTGTTGTACTTTTAGGCATCTTCTCCCTCAAAGACCAGTTGTCGTTTCAACCACCAGCTGCCAATTGTGGGCTGATGATTTCATTCACACCCCTCCTGAATCAGGTATGTTTGGTAAAGTTTGCAAACATATTAATTAAAAAAAGAAGAAATAAGACAAAATTTAAGATTGTTTTTTTTTATAGACAAATACATTTATTACAAACAGATTCCCTAAAAGAACCAAAAATTGTTACTTTCAAGAAAACAATCAGTTTGTCATCTCTCTTGATATATGTGAAATTAAGGGGATTTAAGAGGATTAAGGGGAGACAATAAAACTTTAACAAATATGCAAATTATTACTTAATTACGTAATTTATAAGAAAAACTTCGAGATGTATAACACAGAAACTGCAAATTATGAATGATTTACTTGGATGCACATTCAGTTAACAAAGTTATAATTCTTGAATTTTGTAGTCCATTACATTCGGTGAATCTTATTAATCCTTAAACAATAGTTTATGACTATCCGAACTTTAAATTTTGTAAATTTGTTAAGATTTACTGTG
This sequence comes from Prosapia bicincta, assembly GCA_036971475.1. Classification (NCBI taxonomy): domain Eukaryota; kingdom Metazoa; phylum Arthropoda; class Insecta; order Hemiptera; family Cercopidae; genus Prosapia; species Prosapia bicincta. Next base: position 74,410,155 of record JBAIZL010000003.1, read on the forward strand.
ACAGGACGTTTTCGATCGCTATGTGCCGATCTTCATCAGTGTCTTCTGCTTCGAGATGGTTTTAAAAGTAGGTTTTCGATAGTATCAAAGAAACAAATTACACATACTCTTTGATACTATCGAAAATCTACCTTAAAAACCTTCACCACTTGACCCGACATCTCCAAGCAGAAGACACTGATGAAGATCGGCACATAGCGATCAAAAACGTTGTCTCAGTAAGTTTTAACAAATTTACAAAATTTAAAGTTCGGATAGTCATAAACTATTGTTTAAGGATTAAAAAGTTATAATGTTAAAAAATGCCAGCAGTCTTTGTAGATTGAGAAATCTGGGCTAAGGTAATATGGCAGAAAAACCTGTACCATGAACCAATTAAACAAATCTCATATTATTACAAAAGATTGATGTAATGTAACAGCTATTATTTACTCCATGAGCAAACTGTTCTATGCTACCCACTGACTCTCTACCATAAACAGATTAGGTTGTGCTCTAGGTATTGTTTTATTTCACTGCACAATAAGTTCTTTTGAAAAAGGATTTTTAAAAAATGTTTAATCAATATGAATCCAGAATGATATTAAGATGAAACAAATTTAAAATATTTCAAAACAACCAGATGGAACAAATTATAATTTACCAAAAAAAACAATGGTTTATTTAAAACATAAGTAATTGATGTTCTTGATAAACAAGTTGCTTTTACAATGAACACCATCAGTAAAACAAGAAACCAAATTGGTAACTTGATGTCTTACATACTTGGATAATTTTTTTAGTGGATATCTTATTTTCTTAAAACAAAACTTTGTATCTACTGTCCTATACCTGTATATTTTTGCTTTAGACGGCTGCAGTTTCAAGTTCTGTACACATACAAAATATCAGAATTCTTACAGGTTGAACCAGTTTTACTACTCGAAGGAAATCAATTAAGAATCTCAATGACAAGAAGAGATGGAATGCTGTGGGAGATCAAAGCAAGCTTAAAGCAGTTGTTAGATGGAAACAAACAAGCAACGTTTAAACTATATCACACTCCAAGTGTTAGTGGAACAAATGGAGATATTTGGAGAGTTCTTCAGTTTGAAGGGGCATTTGTCATTGCATCTAGCAAAGCAGGAGTCTTTCATCCACCTGCTCCATTAACAGGTAATTGTTTCTGCCTATAAGAAAAACCTGTCTCTATTTTTTAGGTTACCTGTGTTAAATATGATACAGTCATTTTAAATCCATTGTGGGTCTAACTCCACGCATGCTGAGGACACTAGCGGGTGCAAATTAATTCCTCGAGTAAATTGAGTTGTATTTCACTTACAAAAATGTTTCCGCTTATAAAGTACTAAATATTATTTTTTGCAAGTACAATTTTTTTTGATATTTTGTACGTTAGTTAGTTTATTATTTAATTGATTATTATGTGTAATCATAATTAGTAAAAACAAATTAAAAGTTACTTACTGTTTGAAGTTTGCTTTAGATTCTAGGATCCCACTATTATTGTTTATTTTGTATGTACACAAGAATAAACTAATTATAAAAAATATTTACACATATTTTGACACTATCAGCTATTGACCAGTAAAAACTATACTGAGCTTCTCACTCCAGTAAACATAAAAACTGTTGAAGGGTTCTATTATGTTTAGATGTCTGAAAATAGGTCAATGGGCAATAAATATCTTTCTTTATTTATGCTGTAAGTTATGAGTGTTGATAAATATCCCTTAGAAAGCACAGTCTGCTTGTCTTGTGACATACCAGAAAATTAACTCTCTTGAAGCAAATAAATCAATCAAACAATGACAACATTCATGACTAGCTGAGCTAGTGTTTATACCCACTACTAATAAATTGTCATAACTAGCTGACCTAGTCCATAAACTGCAATTAATTAAGAAGCATAGACTATACAGTATTATATCAAACAGTAGAGGATTATTCTAGAATATTATAAAAATATTCTTTAAAGTGGAAATAGTTTGCTGCAAATAGTACAATTATTCTCATCTTATTTTTATATTTAATCTCGGAAACCAGGTTAAGTAAAATACATTTCTTGAAACATTTTACTCCAAAATTCCATTTGTGACTAAGTTTATATAAACTGATCTATTATTAAACAAATATTCTTTAGTTTAGCTTGTGAAGTTATGTTAAAAACAAATAAAAACATAAACAAAACTCACAAATTATTCATTTATTTACTCATATGCGTTTCAATCACCAAATCATCATCATCAGTGAGTGTTACTACTACAAACTCTCAAAGAGAGTAGTGACACTCACTGATGATGATGAATTGGTCATTGAAACGCGTATGAGTAAATAAATGAATAATTTGTGAGTTTTGTGTATGTTTTTATTTGTTTTTGATCTATTGTTGTTTCTAATGACTATTTTGAGTTAGAAGTTGGCCATTTAAAATCCCAATACAGAATTGATATTTTTGTATGCTTTACCTGTCTTAGCACAGTAACAGATATAGCAAAATTCAGGAGCTCATGGCAGAAATGGTGTTCAAGACAAGAATTCTGTTGAAGTAGGTTGCAGCAAAACAGTGGTAACCTTTTATGTAGTAGAAAGAGTCTGAATTATAGAAAGAGTATAGATCAAGATATAAACTATTATGATAAATTTAATTTCATTTTAATTGGCTAAAACGAATTTCTTTCACTTTGTTAATGACTTTTTCACACAAACCATTCTCACTCATTAATATCAGTGTTTAAAATGGTTATGATTAAAATCTATATTTTCATAGCTATAATGGCAAAATACTACTACCTACCGATTTTTTTCAGCAGACAAATCGCTGCTACTTATTTCAATCGTGAGAAATGGATCTGGTGAAAAATATTGGTAAGTAGTGGATTTTGCCAAGCAGTATCAATAAAAATAATTGATTAAAAACCTCAAAATGTAAGACACAAAAACTGTAAGTTCCAAGTTAAAAATTCCTTGAGGCTGTACTTAGTAGTTACAGATACACACACACACACACACACGCGCACACACACACACACACACACACCCACAATCCCACATATACATATATGCACACATATGTGATATATATATATATATATATATATATATATATATATATATATATATATATATATATATATATATATATATATGTGTGTGTGTGTGTGTGTGTGTGTGTGTGTGTGTGTGTGTGTCTGTGTGTGTATGTGTATTTATGTGATGTTATGTATGTATATATGTGTGTATATGAATTTTTCAGGTTATATGTTTGTATCCTGGGGTGACTCATCTCCCACCCATGCTGACAAGGCTGCTGTAATAGATATAAAGGTTGTGACTTCTGATCATAATGGCCAAAACAATACTCCTGAATGTATTAAATACACACCAACATGTCTACAATCGTTCAGTGAACTTGCGACTAGACAAACTGCCATTGTACAGTATGTTAATGTAAGTACCATACTTACGTTAGTACCATATGGCCCAGTCATATGATTTGTACAAAAGTAATTTTCTTAAGAGTAAAAACTTTACAGCTATGAAAAATATAACGGGTTATTTGGTTTCTATCTTAAATTTGAGCTACTAGATTTCAGATTCATATAAATAATTTTTTCTTGTACCATTTACATATTGAATAAAAATGGTCAGTTTTAAAATTGATATATTTTTAACTCAGAGATGTGTTTTCTACAGATTTGAAATGAGGTTCATTATCATATTTCCTGACACATTTTTCATTTAAGAAAAGTTTCTATAAATCATGAAAATTCTATAAGAATTTTAAAAAATTGGCTATTTAGAATATTATTGTCTAATAAAATGTAAATATGAAATTGTAAGCAAAGTTCTTGAAGATGTCAAAACCTCAAATATAAATTGTAAACATGACATTGTTATGTTCTGATTATTTGTCTAAATATTACATTAATAAATGTTTCCCAGTGATGCTGGAAATATCGGCCATCAGAAACTTTAAAATTAAGTTTTTATAATAATTTAATTCCTTATTAGGTATAGACCTAGTAATAATATTTTAAGGTTCTTTTTAAATATTATATACAAACATATGTGTTTTATTAATTGTAAGTTATAATACAGACAATTTCGGGCAAAACTGTAATTACATGGTTACAATCACTTACAATTACATTATTTTTTTATTGGTATTTTTTTATCCTATCCAAGTTAGTCATCGTATTTTTGTCATTAATTTATCGAGCATAATAATAATGTTAGTTTGTACATATTACAAACAAAATCTACAAAAAATTATTTAATAAAGCTATGTAATTTCAATAATAATTATTTAAGTAACCAATTTTTTTCAAATGGTTTCATTGTAGTTATTATAATTTTCCAAACAAGTAACTCCTTTTTATTAAAACTGACCAATGACACCACTTTCTGTAGTTAATAATCACTTATATTTAATGGAATATTATTAAGTTAATTATTATTTACTATTCAATAGTAATTAATTTGTTTTTTTTTTATTTATTACCAATTACCCACTCAATATAAACCATTAAATGTTATTGATTGGAAAGGAAGCTTTTAATTTAAACATATATTTATCATGCAACTATTTATTATCTCTAAAATTATTTCCGATAAATTGTTAGAATAAATAATTGTTTAAGTTCTGAAATCAAAAAAATCAAACTTTAATTTCTCCATCATCCAGAAATAATTTCTTTCTTAGGAATTTTGACCCAAACATTCTATCTGGTTGGTATTTCTGGAGTTTTGAACTTGTCAATTTTGTCTTCTTACCCAAAAATATGTTTACTTTTCCAAGAAAATCATACTTGGATCCATAAAAGTTGATTTTATAAGAAATTGTCTTGCGATCTGTAGAGCGAAGTGGAACTTATTTTGGTAATCAAATTAACTTTTTAATATTTTCATTATCTGTTTGACTTTACTAACATAAATTTTCTCTGAGCTGAGTTTTCAATAAGTTTTACTTAAAACATTATGTGTATTACCTATTTACCAAAGTTACTGTCTGTAAAGCATTAAAAACTGGGTTTTTAATAGAATTAATTTTTGTCTAGGTTGTTTTTTACTTTGTCTGAATGTTTTGTCTGGTTTTGTCTCAGATGTCTCATAAGCAAATGTAGGTACAGTTCTGCAATCGGTTTTACTGCTTTTTTTTGTCAGAAACTGTACATTATGGCTCCATTTCTCTCTTACTTCCCAAAGATTTCAGTAAAGACATTATTTCAAAGGGAAGTAAAATCAGGGCAAATATTTTACAAGCATTAACTTACAAACCAAGCTTTTTGGACCAATGTTTGTATGACCATTTTATTTAGTATTAGTTCTAGAGTCAGCTCCAAAAGATTTTTTCATATTTATGAACCAATATTTTAAATATATTAACCATATATTAAACCATATTAAATATATTAACCATATGTTAAAGTATAAAAGATTTTTTATTTGTTTGAGTCATTTTTATTTCAGACACTCTAGGTACTTTGCTTTTAATTTTGTCTGTTATATCATTTACCTTTATGCTACAACGAATTTTAATTAAATAAAAAGAGGTCTGATTTGGTTTAATAATTCCTGAATTAGTGTTTGAAGGTAACAGTTATTACTACATCTGTATCAAAGTTTCATGGTAACAGTTAATAAGGCTGTTTTAGAGCCTGGTGGTAATAATCAGTAGGCCTGTATCATGGTTTGAAGATACAGTCAGTAGGTCTAACAGAATCCCAAAATAACAGTCAAATATGCCTATTTAGGGATCCGAAGGTAACATTTAGCATTCATATAACAAAGTCCAGAGGAAATTGAAACTCTTCTCTTTTCCCACTTTCAAGAACAAGGGGAAGAAATGATAAATAAATATATATATTGGACCTTTATAGTTTTATTCAATTTCAAATATAGATTGTTCATAACATATGTTGTAAATTATTAAAACCAACTATTCTAGCTTCCATCATGGTTGATAATGGCAGCACATGCATTATTTCCTGAACATATTCAAACCGAGAGTAAATCAACCCAAGTAGGATTCAGTGTGCCTGCACCATTCACACCATGGCATACAAAAGGTATTTATGAAATAATCTCTTTATTTTAAATTTATTATTTTAATTTATTCATTTATTTATGTTTCTATAACTATCCAGATTTTAAAAAATTGTAAAACTTGTATATTATGTTTAGTATTTTTTTATTATTAAGTAGAAGTTAAAAATTGAAAATGGTTTAACCTAGTGATTTTTCTCATTAATATTGATTTCATATACATCACTTACACTTTAATGTACCTAAACAAAAGAGTCTTATCTGGTATATTTGCGAGTCAAATTTTGAGAACTATTAATTATGTGTTCTCATTTTCAGGCTTATTTTGAGACTAGCAGCGTCTTGTAGTTTAGCAGGTGTGTGAGAATTCCATTGTTACATGTTATAATGTTACCGGAACTGTTCTATTTTTTGTTTCACTGCACTGTGGATTAGTTTTGGCTCATCTTGGGGTTAATTTTGTCTATTAAGTTAAATAATTTATCATTTTTGAATTTTATATGTATTTGTTCATTTTTATATTACTTTTGTGTTTATAAATTTGCAGTTGTTCCCAGATTGTTGTTTTTAGGCCTTTTTGTACTTTTTTTATTAGATATATGTTTTCTAATGTGGGGGAAATGTGTGGTTATTTTTGATGGCAGTGAAGCTGTTTGAATTGTAAGTGTTTGGTTTGATGTATGCATTTAGGTGTTCTGTATATGTCTTATAATTTCTTTTTGTTTGTCCAATTTATAATTGCTTACAGTTTGGGCATTCGATTTTATAAATTCCATTAATAAGTGAAAGACATGTTTTTCCGGTTGGTTTATTTTATTGATTATGCTTCCTGTATTTTTCTATTTATGTTAATATTGCTGATTATGCTTCCTGTATTTTTCTATTTCTGTTAGTATTGTGTTTTTTTAGTATTTTAGTTATTCCTTTTATATTGTATCCTGCCTAGGTGAATGTGGCCCATTTTTGTTGTTGTTTGTGGCTCATATTTTGGATGTTATAATTTAGTTAATATTTTAAATTATAATTCATGAATTGTTTTTTTATTGTTGGGCTATTTGATATATTATTTATTTTTCTACATATATATAGGAATTTTTGGACTAGATAGGAGACTGGCAGACTTACCTAGTGGTATTTATTTCCAAGAGATTGCAGTTTTGGACTATTGCCACTAGGTAAGTCAGTCAGTCTCCTATCTAGTCCAAAATTTTGTAAATAAGCTTTAAGCTCTATTAGAACTAACCTAAATAAATATATATATTTATATTTATTTATTTATTACACTTTTGCTATTTCTTGCGAACAGACTTTTTGTTAACTAAGATTTGGCAAGATTTGGACAACTTCAAGGCAAGGTTTTGACAAGTTGAAATTAATGTGCTCCCAGTAATCCGACGTCTTCAGCGCCATATCTACTAAATTATTCAGGGACTATTGTATTTTTAAAGGAAACATTTTTATTATGTCTATATTATGTTTATACACTTTTTTGTATTTTACTCTCCTTTACGTTTTAATGAACAAAGCTTTAATTCAAGACATACAACTAGCAAATGGCTTCTTCAGTATTACTTATTGGTGCGTTTAATACAACTGTTTGTATTAAGCTAAACAGTAGTGAGTCTACCACCATCGCTGTTCTTCACCAGGTTTGTTTTATCAAGTAAACCTTCAAAATTAATAAGGTAACTTTGTATGTAATACATTTAAGGTATTAACTTTGTTTATGTTACATTTATAGGACTGTGTGCAATAAATGGCGACACTGTGCTTACACTGGACAACACTACTGTGGGCTTAACATTAGGCAGTTGCTATACTGTAGCCGTGGCAGATTGTTCCGCCTATGCTCGATTTATAGTTTTGGTTAAAAAGGCTGCAGATCCTAACCATCTGGTAAAACATTTTTGTTATGTATAGCTTTTTTTAATGATTTATTTTTAATTCTGAAAGTCATATCAAGGCCTGAGAGATTTTGAAAATTTGATAATAATGGGAGTATAAGAGTGAGTCAATGAATGTTTAACTTTATTAGGAGATTTCTTCAAAGTATAATTTTTAATAACTACATTTTAGACAATATGGACATTCCTCAAAGTAGAAAAGGCATGGTTAAGAAGGGGAAGATGTAATACAAAAAAATACTAAACACTTTTAAATGTTTTAAACTTGCCTATAGTAGCACTTACTTTGCTTGTTGAGGACGGCCGTTTCGGGAGATGTGTCCCTTTGTCAACTCAGACTGTAACTCAACTGTTACGGTCTGAGTTGACAAAGGGACACATCTCCCGAAACAGCCGTCCTCAACAAGCAAAGTGCTACTATAGGCAAGTTTTAAACATTTAAAAGTATTTAGTGATTACTAGTACCTCACGCGAAGATGGAATTAACAATTATTTTTCCAATTTATTTATTATAAACTGCAACTAAGATAAATCCTATCTAGCAGCTTGCTTTCTGATGGAGATTACAATGTTCGTCTTGTTCCAGTGAACGAGACTAACTTAATGTTGCTCTGGAATCAAGTCCAAAGGTTTAGTGCGCTTAAGTCTACGCACTGGTATCTTGTGAGCTAGTCGCATAGCTACAGGGTTCGTATGTTCCTTGAGCCGCCCGAAGTGATTCACTGCTGCAGTAGCGGCCTCCTCTCTCACGCTGTTGTCTCACATTGTTGTCACAATCAACAAATGTGACAAAAAAATAATTAGATATGCTCTTGGATTGTCCTGGAGCAGACATGTCCTAATCATGCCAGTAATTGACAACAAGACGAGATGCCTTCTCTTTACTCACTAAAAAAAAATATGCATTAGGTCTGGCAGAGGAGATGAGATTATGTGGTTTGCATATTAGCTGAGGGTATCCCAGGGCTTCAGAAAGCTTTGGAAATCTGCATCAATCTTCAGTATATAAACTGCAGTTTTCAAGTAGATTTTATCCTCCAAAAAAAAGAATCACGGGCTTCTAAAATGCCCATAGTTTTCCATTCATCTATTCATTACTAATATGACTGCTTAATTCTAAAAAAAAGGTCAATACATCTATTTATTATTTTTTAAACTACTATTATTGGTATCATTTAGCAAAACGCCACTACTTACTGATATTTTTCAGCTAGGTTTCACACTAGGTCACTGCATTGCTCAAGGAATCTTGTCCGCGACTCCCAGCATTGAATAATCCACTGACCTAGTGTGAAACACGCCTGCTGAAAAATATCAGTAGGTAGTTGTTTTTTGCTAAATGATAGCAATAGTAGTAGTTTTAAAAAATAAAAAAAACACCTAAAGATGTACAACACAAAAACTGCAAACATTTATTTTCTTTCATTTCAATTGGTATTGTTAGTCCGCAATTTATCAAAATGTCTTTCACTCACATTACAGTTCTTTTATTTTTAAATCTGGAAAAGGCACATTTTATATCTATCAAAAATGTTCTAATCAACAGGTATTTTAGGTTAAGTCTTGGAGCTACAATGCCCAATCGCTATGAACTAGAAATAGTATTTTGCAGGGTAACATAATAAGTGTGTTTCTATTTTCTATTGCCATTAGGAGTACTATTGCTAACTTACTGGCAGCCTTTTGTTTTCTGTGGACGATTTTGGTTCATATGTGTTTCCCCAAAGTATAACAACGGAAAGATCTCTTCAAATAGTTATATAGATGTTAAAAGCATGATCAAACAATTAAAGGCTTAGAGTTTTCTGCCTCAATTACACGATATATTACATTTAGTCTTTACAGGTAATTTTTTATTATCGTTTAGACCATAACTATTAGGTGTACTAGAAGGGGTGGTTTTTCAGACACTGACTATTAGAATGATTGGAAGGGGTTGTCCTTCAAACCATAGCTATTAGATCTACTAGAAGGGGTGGTTTTTCGGACATTGACTATTAGAATGATTGGAAGGGGTTGCCCTTCAGGCCATAACAATTAGATGTACTGCAAAGGGTTGCTTTTTGGACAATAAATATTACAATGATTGAAAGGGGTTGACCTTCAGACCATAGCTATTAGATCTACTAGATGAAGTGGTTTTTTGGTCACTGACTATTAGAATGATTGAAAGGGGTTGACCTTCAGACCATAATTATAAGATTTAACTGGAAAGAGTGGTTTTTCGGACGACTACTAGATTTAGAGGAAGTAGTTGCCTTTCAGATCATGACTATTAGATTCACTGGAATGATTTCTTGTACAGGGAGTGGCAGAAATACCTGACGATTTTCAATCGCATACAGTCGAGCAGTTGTGTGGAGCGGTGCGTTGACAAGGCCATTCGACGCCATTTCAGTAGCCATGGAGCAGTGGTCCGGTGTACATCGTGCATTTGTCATTGAGACGTATTTTAAAAGTGGGCATTCGGTTGTTGCTACACAACGTCAGTTTCGTAAGCATTTTAATGTGAGTAGTAGAGGACGCATCCCATCCCGATTAAACTATGGGTGGATAATTAAACACAATTAAACTATGGGTGGATAGTTTTAGAACAACTGGTTCATCTTTAGAACAAAGGCCTACAGGGCGTCCAAGGTCAGTGAGAACACCGGACAACATTGAGCAAGTGAGACAAGCTGTGCTAACAAGTCCGCATAGACAAGCTACCGCTCTTCAAATGTCTGATCGCAGAGTAAGACGTATTTTGCATTACGATCTAAACTTTCATGTGTATAAAATTGCCATCGTCCAAAAACTTCAGCCTCATGAGTACGCTAATCGCCAGGCATTTTCAGAGCAAATGATCAATTTGATGGATGACCAGAAAATTCTTCTAATGAGTGATGAGGCTCATTTTCACCTCGATGGCTATGTTAATAAACAGAACTTTAGATATTGGTCGAATGAGGACCCACAAGAGTTGCACGAACGCCCTTTACATAGTGCTAAAGTTACCGTGTGGTGCGCAGTAACTAAGAAATGTGTCATCGGACCATACTTTTTTGAGGAAGGTGGGCGTACGGTTACAGTCAACCATGAACGTTATCTACGGATGCTGACAGTTTTTTGATACCAGAACTAAAAAGGAAACATTTAGTTATTAGAAAGATTTGGTTCCAACAAGACGTAGCCACTTCTCACACAGCAAATGTCGTCATGGATTATTTGAGGACTAAGTTCTGTGGCCGTGTTATCTCATGGAATGGTGACTTTGCTTGGCCCGCACGATCCCCTGACCTCAGTGTGTGTGACTTTTTCTTTGGGGTTACCTCAAATCAAAAGTCTACACAAACAAACCCCGTACACTGGAAGATTTGAAGGAAGCCGTAACTCAAGAAATCGCCTTCATAACAAACGAGATGTTGGGAAAAGTGTTTGACAGTTTCATTTCAAGACTGGAGGAATGCATGACGAGGAATGGACACCACTTAAGTGATGTTATCTTTCAGTAATAACAGGTTGTATTTCCATGTTTTTTTATCATGATATTGTGTTTTTCATTAATTGCCGTATTTTATAATGTGTAACAAATAATAAACTTTAAAAAATATGTATAAGTACTGAAGTTATTTTTATTTAAAAACCGTCAGGTATTTCTGCCGCTCCCTGTACATCATATATGGCAATTCAGATGAGAAAAAACTGGAGGTAAAATGATTTAACATTAACTAAATCAATGACTTCTTATTTATTCACCAAACCCTTTTGACTCTCGGCCTCCATTAACAGTGGTACAACCAACATCAGCTTATACAACCAGAGATCTCAGTTTTAGCCTGCTCATTCCATAACCATAGCTAGTAATGTTTTCAGATTATCAATTACTAATGGTCTTTCCATTCATACTTAATGAAAGTAAATAAAAAAATTCTAATGTTTTCTTATAAGCTCTGTAATCAATATTTTTAATTTTTTTTCTAGGCACTTAAAATTTATTCAAGGAATGATGTTATCGAGTTATTACCAACTAACAGTGGGGATCTGAATGTTTTTGTTAATGAAAACACCAAGGTTACAAACATAACAACTAATTATGAGTTTGGAGGTTCTAACATAACAAATCCACTCTTCAGGTAAGTCAGTCTAATGTTACAAGTCCCATGATTTTCCCTCTTATGGTTATAGTATTTCAAGCTTACAAAGCAAAACCTTTTTAGAATTTGTTGATTATTGTGACGAAACATGAATGTTTACTTAAAATCCTGAAAGTAAGCACCAGTCATTCAGTGCAAACCCCAACTACCAACACAGCTATATGTCAAAGTTCAAGGCAATATGTCTTATCTCTGATATTTGTATTGTAATGCTTGAGTGAATTCTTAGCTAGGGAACCTGATCGATCTGTGCTACTAGTTACAGGTACTAAGACATTGTGAAAGCATTTAGGAACTAGGCAACATTTGAGTGACATAGGCTGTTGCACCAGGACAATGCACTTGCTCACAAGTTCTTAGTCATATGAGTGAAGCAGTTAATGGCCAGCAAACACATTAACTATGTTGGAGCATCTACCTTACTGTTAGGCATTGCACTAAAGGGACCTACTTTCCCTCAGTTTCAAAATATTCAGTCAAAATCAAAGATCCTTCTGAAGGGATTTCCAAATGCTGAATACAGAGGAACTCCAGTTATTTGAACTCCGACCATCTGAAACGCTTTCAAATTTTCATAAAAAAATTAAGACGAAAACTATTTCGAAAATAATGATTCTATCTACATGTGCTATTGGTCTCCCCCCCCCCCCGAAGCTAGTGTAGGCACAAGGCAAACATTATTTGGATGCTGAGTCACCATCTCAGTGCAGTTCAGTACAGTTGCCTGTTGTCCGTCGCCAGGTGGTTGGACCTGGTACTCTTTCGCATCTGTTTGTTATTTTGTTTGTGAGTGTTATATCGTTCAACATGGCTTCTAAAAGAAAATGAGTTGTCTTATTGTCAGCAGATAAACTAATTACAGATCAATCAGATAAAGAAGTTATGGATAAGCAGTTGGCTGAGATATACAGTGTTGGATTATCAACGAATTCAAACATTAAAAGGAGTAATCCTACACTTTAAATCTTTGTGACAGTTCTTGAAAATGAAGATGAAAGTTCTTGGAGAAAATTAATGAAGGCAGCACAAACAAAGAAGTAGACGATTTAAAATAGTTTTTCCAAAAACGTTCTACAGGAAACCCAATTCCAGGTCCAATTGTTTGTGAAAAAGCTAAGATCTTAACTCAGAAGCTTAGACAAATATATAAAACTACACAAAAATAAAGTTTTTTTCCCAATTGCAACGTACATACAATAATTAAAATTGACCCTATTTTAAAAAAAAAAAGTTTTTTTTTATCTGAACGGGTCTAGTCCCATTTGATGCAGATAGTTGGAATTCTACTGTAATTTGAAGAAGAGTTATCTTGGCAGCAACAATGTTGTAAGTAAGTGTTGAAAGCAACTACTTTGAAGGTGAAAACATCCCAAATCCAAAAAAGTTTTTATGCAAGTACAGTTTTGATTTATGGAAGTCTTTTCTTTGTATTAAACCTCTAATATTAAAACTTATCACTCAAAGTAATACTCATTTATTACTTACGTTTAAAAATTGTATATTCATATAAATATTTTCCTTAAAAGAAAAAATACATCTTTTGGAATATAAATAACTTCTACTTCCAATTGTACAAATAGAAAATATCAGTTATATAACAAAGCCTATATAGAGACCTAGCATGTTCAGTTACAGCTTAAAAACTAAATATTACTAGTTTGGAAAGTGTACCTACTTATTCTGCAGATGATAATTGTAATTGCTGTTTGTATAGTAAGAAATATGAGTAATTCCCCTAAAAAATTACTAAAAATATTTAAATGTTCACAGTTACTAAAACCATGGGCTCCGACATGAAAGTTTTTAGTACCTGCTGGATATAAAAAATTAATTAATCACTTTAACACTAGTTTATGACTACTAAATTAAATTAAATTTTGTAAAAATTCACTGAGACAGAACATTTTTGATTGCTATGTGGCGATCTTCATCAGTGTCTTCTGCTTGGAGTTGTTAGGTTAAGCGGTGACGGTTTTAAAGGCAGGATTTCTATAGCATCAAAGAGTATGGATGATTTGTATTGGGTTTGTTCATTTAATACATTTGTACTTTGTGTTTTTGTAAATTTCATATTGTTCTAGTGTGTTCAGATCTGGTCCTTTTTTGCTGACGTGTAAGATTTCTAGGTTGTAGTATATGTCTGTGTATTTCTGTCCTGCTTCTTTTATGTGATTGTAAAATGCTGAGTTGGTGTTCTGTTTATGTTCCTTGACTCTTTGTTTGAAACTGTGACCTGTTTGCTCAATGTAGAATTTGTTGCAGTTTAATTTGTATAAACCTGGTGCTTGTAGTTTATCTTTGTTGTTGGTTTTATGTTGTATTATAAATTTTTATCAGTTTTGTATGCTATTTTGTATCCTGTTTTTTGAAATTTGTGGGCTATTTTATATGATGTTCTATTTATGTGTGATATTGTGATGTATTTGTTTTCCCTCTCTGTAGTGTCAATTTTGGTCTTTTTTTGTATATTGTGCCATAGTTTGTCTATTATTGTGGTGGCGTATCCATTTGTGTATGTTAAATATTTATTGGTGTCTAGTTCTTTGTTTATGTTTTCTGTGGTGATTGGAACTTCTTCAAGTCTATGGAGCATGGACCGAAGAATGGATCTGAAGGCAGCGTGTTGGTGTTGGTTAGGGTGGTTTGAGGTGTTGCGGATAAGTGTGTCTGTCGTTGTGGGTTTCCTGTAAATGTTGAAGCTGTGTTTTTGTGTCTGGCTTTTTTTGTTATGGTGAAGTCGAGGAAGTTTAGGGATCAGTTGGTTACAATCTCTGAGGTGAACTGGAGTTTTGGGTGTATTTTATTAGTGTAGGTGAGGAGAAACCTAGAAATCTTGCACACCAATAAAAAAGGACCACATCAACACACTAGAACAATATGAAATTCACAAACACACAAAGTACAAACAAATTAAACAAACAAACCCAATACAAATCACACATACTCTTTGATACTATTGAAAACCTGCCTTTAATACTGTCATCGCTTAACCTAATACGCCCAAGCAGAAGACACTGATAAAGATCGCCATACAGCAAATAAATTTTTACAAATTTAAAGTTCAGATAGTCATACACTAATGTGGAAGTGATAAATTATGTTTCACCGAACGTAATGTACTAGAAAATTCAAGAGCAAAAAGTTAAGCAGCTAAAAATTCACGTTTTAACCTTGTTTAACTATTATTACTACGTATAAAGGCACACTACATATTACTAGGCCACAGTTCTTAATGTACAAAGATAAACACATTAATCTAATTCCTCGTATTTTTATTAAAAAATGAAAATATGTTAACATTCAGGAAACACATTTTCTGTACCAAATTTTTGAATAACTTTCTCAAGAAAAAAACTGGTTTACAAATGATGCCTGGATATTTACTTTGTTCTTTAAACCTGAAAGTAAGCTAGAGGGCAGCGACCCCCTTGCACCTGAGTGGGTGCCATAACTAAAACCAGAGACAAACTCAACTTTTCAAAAAGCATTTTTGGTGTTAGGTACATTTTTAGAACTTTCTTAGAAAATCTAAATATTTTGTTCCCATAATACTGTATTAACTGTCTGAAGATATATTCACTTTTATATATTTATTTTTAGTATATCAATGATACAAGGAGGCGGAATTGAAGTTGAACTACAAAACGGCGTTATTCTTCAACATTACACTCGAACAGTTGTTGCAATGGTTCCTGGTTTTGCACGAGGATTCACCTGTGGCTTGTGTGCCGATTTCAATAGTGATACTTACAATGAACCTGTGAAAACATACACACAGTGCTGACTTGAAGGGAAAGATGACATTTTTCCACGACTGTGAAAATTACGTAGTTTATTCTTCCTAAGATCTCCTAATGTGTTGTTTTCTTTTATGTGTTTATGAATGTCTAGCTTTGACAAACTTGTTTTAGTCCTCTTTATTGTACGTTTTTGTTTTCTTAATACAGTAGAACACTTTAATCTGGGCTAACATTAATCTGACAGTCTAAATGAAATAACCTAAATACGGTCAGGTACATAAAAAAACATCCTGAATAATCAACATCTTGCACCTTGTACTTTGAATTTTAAAATACAAATAGTAACCTAATTCATAAAAAATTCACTTATGTATGTGTTTTGTACTATGATATTAGGGTTCATTATACTAATTAGGTTTATGATTATGTACTTAGAAGATGAGGGTCCTCCCTCACTACATAACTTTCACATTTTTCACTTACTTTACTTTACTTTATCCAATGCCCGCCCTTGGCTGTTGAACCATTCGGCGTCGAGCCTCTCAGTAACAACCGGTTCTGGACAGCTGGTCGTCCAGTTCAGGACAGGTTGAAATGTGGTCCCCATTCATAATACCATTGAGACACTTATCGGACTCCGCTTGGCCAAAACGGTAGAGGTGGGCCTGGAGATAGTCGTGTCCTATCAGAAGTCGAAAGTCAGTCACAGCAGTTGCTCTATCGCTTGTTGGGCACCAAAGGACCGTGACTGCTAAGTGATGCCCACTGTTTCCCCCTGCTGGCTTCCTCATGCTCTTGTTCAATGGAGCGTTTAACGATTGCATCAATAAGGTGTTTGGCAGAGGTGAGGCTGGTTTCTGTGTATGGTTGTTTTTCAAAAAACTGCTGATTCCCTTGGTGTTGATTTCTTGAACCTTCAGCTGATTGTTTACCTCCCACCATTAATCTTCCTTGTATAGTAAAAAACTATTTGCTACCTAACAAAAACTTGACTTCCTACTTTATAACATTGTAATTCTTAACTTAGCTATAAATGTAATTTTTATAACCCACTGTGAAATGGGTAAGTATTTGACTTAAGCAGAGTTCTAATAAACAGGATCCAGATTAATGATAGTTTACTCAGATATCTTCCTTAATTAATATTCACAAAATCTTCAGTCTTCTTCGTGTATGTTCTATGTTTGTCCTGTGTATGTCACGTAGTATGTTAATAAAATGGTGTCTAAAATAAACATTCTCTTATATTTTTAATTGTAACATTAAATAATTCTTTGATTTAACTATAACTTCACTCAGCATGTTTATAAAAATTTATGAATAATTTAAACATCAAAACAAGAGATGTTATATATTTACATAATATAATTAATATTTAAATTTCATAAAAATACTTTCAAAAAATGAAAAAGTAAGACTATTAGTTAAATTAAGATATTTGTTATGGTGTATATAGAGTTGTAGTTAATTTACTTTTGTAATTGTAATTTATTTATATTAAATTTACATCACATGTATAAGCTCATGTTGTTTTTATTAATTGAAACAAATAATTGTTGGTGTCCTTTTTTCCAAGGTCCAAGTCCTAAAAAAAGAATACTTTTTATTTCCTAGCTCTCTCTACCCTTGATGAACAACATTCACCTATTTTAGAATTTCACTTGCGCTCCTATCTGGTGTGTTACCCTCTCTATTCAGTATTTATAAATTTTACTGTTTTATAGAATTGCTTCAAACATAAACATACAATCTTGTAATGAGTTAAGTTTATAGATTACAAAAAAAATAGAGAGAAAAACAAAATAAAAACCAAGAAACATGACTATACTTTCTGTGTTTGAATAACCAAATTGAAAATTTGTTAGAACAGGACACATAAACAGGATGCACAACACTTTTTCCAAAAAATTGAGAAACTTCAAATTTGATAGCAAAATAAATCAGCAAGAGTGCTTATTTTCCTGTTACATTTTTACCATTTTCGATTAATAAATTCAAAACTGTTACTTTGTTAAATAAGGACATAACGTAATTTCTGTGTGTCTAGCAACTTAAAGGAGCTGGTTGCTCAGGATAATTTTGATTCTCAACTGACTCCACACAAAGAATTTTCGGGGACTACCTAGTATCTGTTTGAACCTCTGCCCCCACGAACCTCAAACTCGTGACTCCTGTCCAGGTGATTAGCATAGACCAGAGGCAGAAGGCTTGGTGTTCAACACCCGTGGTACCAGTATATAAGAGTCATAGATCTTGTGTAAGGTCTAGACTTGTCGTCGGCCCGCCACTGGGATGAGACGAACTCCAACCAGTGACAGCGGTTTGTTGGCTTTTCCAGAACTACTCATAATGAGCAGAATCTTCCAAACAGCCAGGTTTCCGTAACTCTATACTCCGTTTGATTAGTTTGGTCCAGGTACTGCAATGAGATCTTCATCCACTCCCAGGTGGTCTTACCTAAGATCTAGAACCCCAGACTGGGGACTTGATCTGAGGGGGGCATCACAAACTCCCTTAGACCTTAAAAGCAGTTACATAAATATACCAGCAGACTGAAAAAATAATATAAATAATGAAATAAATGTGCCAGTGATTTTTTTTTCTTTCCTTTGTATTTTAATCATCCAGCTGTTTGGCCTATGAAGGATAGGATGTTTATGAATACAGACACTCAGGATTAGATTCGGTACTCACTGGACAGAAATGTAGAATAGGTCATTTATTAAGAATAGATAAGGGGAAGTTCTTCAGGATATGCAGTCACTTCATTACAAACATTAGTTGTATTTTTTAGCCTAAAGCAGCAGTTTAGTCCTGCAGTGAACAAATTCTGAGATTTTAGACTAATCACAGTATTTTCTAATTGAACTATGTTTACAGATCTAATATTTACAAGGATATACAATTGACAATTTTTTAATAAGTGGTCAACTTCTTTGGTATCGACAAGTATAAAAATAAATTCAATATAAGTTTTTAAATAAATATTATATTTAAAAATCCAGAATGTACATTGTGATATAATCTATTATACATTATTTGCTTGTAATGATGAAATGAAGGTCTTAGCTTTTTCTGAGAGAGGTTTATTTGAAGTAAAAAATGTTTGATATTTTTTTGCCTCTGTTAGTTCCTTGCAAGCTCTCTGATATTGGAATACTGCCTGTAATAGATGCCATGCAGTGAAATCTGGCCACAACACGTCAGTAAAATAGAGGTAGCTGTATGATGCCTGAAATAAAACCAAGATGTTATATACTTAATCTTTCGATTAAGAAGTTAATTTTGTATTTATTACACATCAATAAATCAAAGGTAAAAGTAAATCAATATCTATAGGCAATCATGAAGCCAGAGGCAACTTATTAGATGCCTGTTAGAACTTGGTCAAATGATTTGCTATTTAATCTACGAGCAATATAGGATGATTTGACAGACATTACTAATTTATTGGAGGACCATGACTACAGCATCAAAGCTGGCTGTCAAATGCTAGACAACTAATCTTAACATACTAACTATGCACCAACAAGACATCGACAAGAAAGTCAACAGCTTCATTACTGAAAACAAAATAACCGAACTCCGATCAGACCCCAAACCTAAATTCCAAACAGAAATTAAAAATCTTCTAAACAAATGCACCCAAATCATGAAAAGCGAACAAAAGAAATATTACAAACAAATAAAATCCCAAGCCCCCATATTAAACGCATTACCTAAAATCCACAATGAAAACACACCCATCCGTCCACTAATCAATCACACACATCCACCATCACATAAATTAGCCAAATACATAGACAAACTTATCAGAGACAACATAAACTTTCACAATCACACATCCATACACAATAACATAGACCTCATACACAAAATACAAGACATCCACATACCACACAACTCCACCATAGCCTCATTCGACATAAAAAAACCTTTACACTAATGTGCCAATAGAACAAACACTCCACATACTACAAAATATGCTCACAGCAAACAACACACCACATAAACTCACACATGAAATAATCACACTCACCAAACTCATCACATCACAAAACTACTTCACATACCAACACAAATACTACACACAGAAAGATGGCCTCCCAATGGGTTTCCCTATCTCAGGCATCCTAGCAGAAATATTACTACACCACATCGAACAACAATATATTCTATAGAACAATAACTACACACATAAAATAATTTACTACCATAGATATGTAGATAACATTTTAATATTATACAACGGCAACAAACAGCAAACCAAACAACTATATAATTACATTAATACCATACACCAAAACCTTACATTTACTCTCGAATTAGAAGGAAATAATAGAATAAACTTTCTAGATCTTACTATCACCAAACACAACACTAGACACAATTTCAAAATATACAGAAAACCAACAACTACAGATATGGTCATACATAATACATGTAATCACCCCACACAACACAAACACGCTGCCTTTAATCATATGTTACACTGTTTAATAAACATACCAATGCTACAGAAAGACTACGACGAAGAACTTAATATCATAAAATACAGCACTTAACAAAACGGCTATCAACACACACTCATAGACAACATACTCAGGAAAATCAAAGATAAACACCATCAAACAGCCACACAAACACACCGCACAAAAAAGAACAAATACATATCCCTCACCTACCACAATAAAAACACACACAAAATAGCCTTCACATTAAAAAAAACTCCATTACCAAATATCCTACAAAACAACAAACACTCTAAGAAAACATATACAACCTTTTCAAAAAGAAACTGACATATAAAAACTTTAACAAAACAAACAAACCCTAAATCCAGTTACACAAAACACCTAAATACCACCAAACATACACATACCGACATACACACTAATTTAAATATTCTACACATAATAAAACAGAGTAAAAAACTAACAACC
Organism: Prosapia bicincta; assembly: GCA_036971475.1. Taxonomy (NCBI): domain Eukaryota; kingdom Metazoa; phylum Arthropoda; class Insecta; order Hemiptera; family Cercopidae; genus Prosapia; species Prosapia bicincta. The sequence continues at coordinate 74,430,923 of JBAIZL010000003.1, forward strand.
TTAGAAAAATATGAAATCTACAAACACTACGCAACAGACAGGGAAAATATATTAAACAACCACACACACTTTGAAGCCAATAGTCTTTTCCGATACATCACACAAAACGCCGACACCTAACCCACTGTTATAAATCCAACCCTGTCATACTGTTTGTATACAGCCAAAGCCGCCAGTCGGGTGTTAGCTTCGTAAAAGCAGTAGAATGTTGAAACACGTCAGCAAGTAAGTAATTACGTATTCACTTAGTTAAGTAGTTTAAAATTAGTTTAATCTTAACATAGATGAATGGAATAAATAAAAAGAACTGAACAAGCTGGCAGATGTCACTCCTTGTTTTGGGAGCTTATGCTAGGGTGTTGCTTTAAATTGTTAACCCGTGATAGCTCAAGGTATGCTGATTTCTCGTGCCGTTGGGGCAAATCTAACAGTCGTAATAATTGTTATTATGTGTTTTTAATTATAAATTTCAATTGTATGGATTATATTAAACTTTAAACTTCTTCATTGATATAAAAACAACCTATTAAATACATTTATAGCATATTTATATATAAAATTACAGATAGAAAAACTAGAGTATTAACAGTTACACATTCGCATAGTTAGGTTGCTCCCAACACAGCACTCATGTGATCGCTTGTACATGTTGGTGGTCCCTAACCACTTCTCTCACCCCTGGTTACTCTCTCAATCACGCTATCTATTCGAAATTTAGGTAGGAGCTGGCCAACATCCTCGAGAAAGCATATTTGAAGCTCAGTTGCATACAATGAAAAGATAAAATAATTCTTTCAGAGCAACTAAAAATGTTAGATTCAATGATTCAATTCCCGGGTTAGTTCACACTCAACATTTCCTAAGTTCACAATTATTTCTAACCTCTGTAAGGGACAATAGATATATTATATAAACTAAAATTTAGCCCTTGTAGTTTTAAAACTTTAAATAAATAATTGCTATACTTTGGTGTAATAGGAAGACACCTCCCTATGCCCCTAAAAAGATAAGGTTTAGTTCAGGTATGAAACTCTATAAATCTAGAAATAATCCTTTATATTACAGTCTCAGGAATCTAATATCCTTACCTCAATTCTACCTCTATTCACAATCGCTTTCTGCCCTTCGTTGGTAATAATAGTTAGAACTGATCACTACAACTAAAAAAAATTTAGTGCCAACCATGTGCGCAACAAGCCATCATAGAGCCAATAAGATAAAGTTCCCAAAAATTTAATTTTGTCTATACTTCAAACCTTTCATAACTAACAGGGTTTAATACATTCTCCATGTATTTGTAAATATATGATAACTAACACACCTTAAAAATGGATATAATCATTTAAAGAATGTATCTATTACAAAATTTAGTATGAATTTAGCAAAGAAAAATGCACATTTTAAACCCAGAAGTTGTAAGCTACATCTTCAACAACATAACAATTTTATAAGTTAGTGAATGAGGCAGTTGGTTGTTTGTAGTGTAATTCCAAGTTGAGTGAAAATCTCTATTGTATTATTACATTTTTTAAAGCAAAAAATAACCACTTTCCTAAAATTCAATGAACACCTAACAATAATCCATACAAACATTAGTCCATCCATCCAGAACGAGACATTAATTGAACACTCAATAATCTAACTCAGTGGTTCTCAACCTGAGGCACACGTACTCCTGAGGGTACGCAATGGGTGGCTAGATGGTTCGTGAAATGAAAAAGTGTAATGGTGGATATGTATAATGAATTAATAGCTATTAATTAAATGAAGGAACTAATAACTAAAGAAAAAGCATCCACAGTATGTTAGGTAAGTTACTACCATATTGTTACGTCACAGATTGGTGTCAACATTCACATCATTTGAGCGATACTTTCCAAAGCTTAATGAACTTACTTCTTCGCACAGGCGTCCAGCTTCATGTGTAGCCGATAACCCGATGTCCATGGTAGATGATGGATGCAAGAGTCCAGTAACCTTTATCTCTCAATATGTCCCTCCACGATGACACCAGTGTTCTTAAGATGTCCCTTGCTGCTATCGGGTAATGACAATGCATAAGTATGTGCTCCAGATCCTCCTCCTCGATCCCACATAGGCTGCATTCAGGTGAATCCGTGAAGTTAAAACGGTAAAGATAATTCTGAGGCACAATGTGTCCTGTTCGTGCTCTGGCTGCAAAAGTTGCTATTGATCGGGGGATGTTATTATATATGTCTTCTTTTGCGGGCTCTGGCTGTATTTGGTGTAGGTGGCGACCCGTGGCTCCTGTACCTATCTGTCCAGTGAAGCCTAAAATGTTTGTCAGCGAACTTTTGCACTGCAGCAACGAGGTTGCATTATGCAAGATTCTATCTACTATTTCATTTCCGGGAACTCCACAGTGAGATGGGACCTACTGAAAGGTTATGGATTGGCCCAAGATATGTAGCTGTAGGAGCTGTCTCCTTATTTCCTTGATCCAAAAGTAGTATGTCGTAGTATCTGATCTGGATAGTGTTTCTAAAGCAGATCTGAAGTCTGTTAAAATACAGATATGATTCATTGAGCTTTTTGAGCAAAGCCTAATGAAGATATTCATTGGATTCAAAATCCTTTTTCTAAAGAGAATTTTTCATCACCAAAATTAAGAAATTGCACAAAAAGAAAGTCTGAAATGTCTACTGACAGTACACTGAAATCATCTTTCAGAACAAAACATTTCATAAACGTTTGGTTAGACCTCAACGGTGATTATGAACAGATTGTCTGACATGGTACTGAAGGTTTTGCTGCCTTTCCCATCCACTGTCTTGATGGAAAAAACATTTTCATCCTAAGCTTTTATCAAAAATAAATAAAGAAACAAGGTGGATGCTGCCTTAGATATGAGACTGTACTTAGCTTCTTTCGAGCTGAAGTTAAAAAAAAACTGTGTACAGCAAAACAAGGACAGGGATCCCATTAATGTGCAGGTAATAGAATAACTAGGCCTAAAGTGTTTCTATATTTTCATAAACTTTGTGTTATATACAACCAAACTATGAACAATTTGAATTTTTAAAATGTTTAGTTTTAAAGGTATTTCCTGTTAAACAGTTAACTGTAATGCAATGTTAAAATGTAATCACAAAATATAATACTCATAATATGGCCTATTTTAATTTGCCTTTATTGTTACCCCAAATTTGATTTTTATTAGTCTAGACTAGAATATAATCTAGGAGTGCAACTGATGATAATAATTTGGTAAGGGGTTCGCAACTGAAATAAGGTTGAGAAGCACTTATCTGATTGTTATTGCAACCAAGGTTAGCTTAAAAACATATGTTTGCTTTAAACCATAAGGGTAACGTAAATGGCAAATAACGATTTAATGAGCATGGATCTTTACTGATGACTACGCAGAAAATAAATTGATTTTGGAGTTTGGATTCATATTTGATATAAATAATGGTAGATTATTTAGCTTAATACTATGTATTTACTATTTACATACTTACTTGCCACAGTAAGAAATCACTCATACGATGTTCGCCTGATGTACGTATCACTAACTCTGGAGGAGGAGACTCATGTGTATAAAGGCAACGAGAGATCAACTCTTCATTAATGTCATCTTCATCTAATTCCCCCTTCTGATATCCTTTTGATATTCTATCCACTGTGTTGGCAATTTCATTTCTAGCTGAAATAAGTTATAAAAAACTGTTGTATTCTTTCCAAAAAAAATGAAATATTAAAAAAGGAGACACTCACACATTGAAAAGAGCAAAATAAAAAAGTAGGGCACAAGAAATTCGGTGGGCTTAAAAACTAAAGATGTTTATGAAACTCTTGATAAGAAAGAGAAAACCTACTCTCTTTCAATTAGAGGATCAAAAAATATTTCAATATTTAAAACTGTTCAATATAACTTTATCTGGATTATATGTACGTGTTTAGGTAAAAATCTGGACACTAAACGAAGTTTAAAAGTATTGAGAGTTAAAGTCAAACATAGCAATATAGACATGTACATGATGACAAATAGTTAAATAAATGTTAATCAGCATGAACAAAAAAAATCAAGGTTCATCACCAGGAGCTTTAAGGGTTTGGTCGGTGGTGGATGGAGAACGGGTCCCTTACCCAGAACATATTTATGAAATGTAGTAGCTATGGTGTAAACTCTAAAGGTGTTCTATATTAGGGAAATAAATATAGGCCTACTCTGTGACATTACACAATCAATTAGCCTCATTTATCATATACTAAAATATTTTACATTTTCAGGTTTATTAGTACATTACTTGTATTTTTCATATCATGAATTGCATGAAGATCTGGCATGCAGATATTGCAGGCAGCCCATTTCAGTTTAACCCTTAGCACTCGACTGTCGGGGGAGCCCCGCCAAGCGTATATTGCATTTTACTCGTATGTCGGGGGTCACCCGACACGATTTTCAAAAGGGTATAACTCGTAAATGGTGTAGCCCATGACATTCAATCTTTTACCGTTTTCTGCTACCTTCTATTAGCAATAATGTGAACTACATTGAAAAGGTTTAGGAATGTGTGAGTCATCAGAAAATCCCATTGTAAGCTGCAAGTACGTTACAGTTTGCAGGTTATTTGTGTACTCGTAGTTTGCTATGGCTTCACGTGCAATTAGTGATTCTGAAATTCCTGATCTTTTACTTGATCCTGATTTATCAGAATGTAGTTCAGTTTCTTCTTGGAGTGATGTTAGTGATAATGAAAGTGATAACGGTGATGTGAATGTGTCAGAAGAAGTAGGTAATTGTGAAATACCTCGAATTGACGAGTGGAACTTGTGTTCAGAGTTATTTGTAGGGTTCAATAAGATACCATATACAGGAATGCAAGGTCCTAGAAATATAAGTCATATTTGTAAAAATCCTTTAGACTTTTTCCAATTATTTTTTTCTAACATTTTGCTTCAGGAAATTGTGTCTGAAACTAATAGATACGCTAATGAGAAAATAGCTAAACTAACCCCACTAAGAGATAGATCTATATGGAAAACTTGGACTGATATTACTTTAGTTGAATTGAAATCTTTTATTGGTGTAATTTTGAATATGGCTATGCATCCAAAATCTGAATTGCAGGATTATTATTGTGAGGATTGGTTAGATTATCACCCTTTTTTCAAAGATGTGTTCACAAGAGAAAGATTTTTGCAGATATATTGGGATTTCCACTGTTGTCCACCACCTGTTGATGTGAATTGTACAACTAGAGGACAAAAAATAAAAAATGTTGTTTCATTTCTAAATGACAAATTTATAGAATATTATACTCCAGGTGAAGCTATCAGTGTTGATGAGTCTACAGTTGGATTCAAAGGGAGGTTTATCTAAAAAATGTACAACCCCATGAAACCCACAAAATGGGGAATTCGAGTATATGTTCTTGCTGAAGCCCTTACTGGTTATGTAAGTGTTTTTGAACCATACTATGGGTCACAAACTAACAATTCCTTAGTCAGGCCGGACTTACCTTTCACATCAAGAATCGTTATACACCTTGTAGGTAAATTATTTGAGAGCACAAACGGAAGAGGTTATCATATTTATACAGATAGGTTCTATTCCAGCTATAAACTAGGTCTAGAACTACTAAATTTAGGAGCTCATAGCACTGGAACAATTAACACAAACCGAAAAGGTCTACCAGCTGTAATAAAGTCTATAAAACTGAAGAAAGGAGAGTCTAAGGCTTACGTAAACAATTGTTCAAATACAATGGTTCTAACTTGGAAAGACAACAAGACTGTATCAATGATTAGTACACTTTATGACAGTAGCATGCAAACAATTGAAAGGAAAGAAAAAACAGGTGTCACAAACAAAATAACTAAACCAACAGTTATTTGTAAATATAACCAGTTTATGGGTGGTGTAGATTTAGCTGATCACTATAATGAACCGTACAGTTTTACGAGACGAACAAATAAATGGTGGAGGAAAATCTTTTTCTGGCTATTAGATGTAGCTGTAGTAAACAGTTTTATTATCTATAATAACAAAAAAAAAGGAAAGGGGAGAAAATCCTGTTAAACAAAAATGGTTTCGCCAAAACCTGGTGAGGGAACTCGTTGGTGATACCAAGAATAAGCAGTGTAGGAAGAGGGGCCGGCCGTCAACTACTGACAAGGAAGAAAGACTGAATGGGAAACTACATTTAATTTATTCCAATGATAAAAGTAGCTCTAAGGATTGTGCAGTTTGCAGTAACAGGAAGATAAAAGGAGGCAGAAGGGAAACAGTTTTTTATTGCAAAACATGCAGCAGAAAACCAGGACTTCATCCAGGAGACTGTTTTGAAAGATATCATACTCTGAAAAACTACAAATAAGGTAATAAAATCATACACATACTATATTAGTAAATACAATTAGCCTAGTTTATTAAAATAATGTAAGAGAAAACAAATTTTCCCATAAACAATAATGCAACTTGCAGGAGAGGTATTTGTCTCAATTTAATTACAAGTGGGGAAGCATAGCATGTTGAAATAATCCGAGTGCTAAGGGTTAAACCAATAGACCATCTATTTCTTACACTGTGGGTGGGAGTATTTATGAATGATTATTGTATGGTATTATAGTGATTAAAATAGGTTTGTAAACATATTCTACTAATTAATAAGTAGATTTATATCAGGGCCAAATGAAAACATCGGAAATAACTTTTTATTTTACATTTATAGTTTAAAAATTTTCACAAAATATAAATCTGGTCCCCTTTAAATCCCCCACTGACCAGAAACAGATTAAAACATGAAAAAAGTAAAAACTCTGGAACTACTATATTTTATGAACAAGGCTGGGTTAACAGTTTGAACCTGGAAACCGGGCTTACTCTAGTGGTGAAGGACTGCTAAAATCAATTTAAGAATTCAAATTATTGTGTACATCAATTTAATCAAACTGAGGGAATAGAAATAAAATATGTCTGTTTTTGCGAGTCAAGTGTAATATTTTATATTATATTAGTATATATAAAATACTATACTTGACTCACAAAACAGCTGTCTTTTATTTTTATTGCCAAATCCGTGCAAGTGTAACCTAAATTATCAAACTGAGGAAACCATTGAAAAAAAAAATTTTGTTTGTACATAAACAAAAGGTCTCAAACCATTTATTTCATCAAAATGGTAGCAAGTATTGAATATTTTAGGATTTTATTTAATATATAAAGATAGATTTTCTATTATTTTAGTATTTATTGACAATCAATGCATTTTGAGTTTAAAATCTTTCTATTGATTTTAGGGGTATAATTTTTAATAATATTAAGAAAAAAAGATTGGAAACAATAGATTTAATAATATATAATATGATAGATTTGTTTTGGTATTATATTAATATAACTGTAATGTGAATGGATGATTTAAACACATATAGTTTAAAATGAAAAAAAAACAATTATATGTATACCAGCTTACATGTATATGCGAAGGCGACATTAAGAAAAGCTTTTTTGTTGTTTCTTGTCATATACTCAGCTTCTGACATTGCTTTAACAATATCACTGGGTATTAAAGATCTGTCTCCAATAACTCTAATCTTCACTCCGCATTCCATTAGTTTATCTCTAAAACAGATTTGTTTGATATTTTCAGAATTTAGAATGATCTACTTTTATTAATCTAAACAATTAACAAGTCTGAATAATTGTGAATGGTTATATTATTACATTAATATAAATAAAAAAACTCGTAATATTTCTTTATTGTTTAGTATATGTGTTATAATTGAATTTTTAGGACTAGATTTTATTAAGATATTTGTTTTCAGTTCTCCATTAATTTTTCTAACTATATTCTTCTTACGTTTTTCTTGAAAAACACTCATGCATTGTGAACCTTTGTGTTAGAGTTTCTGTTTACGAATAATTAATTACTTACATGTGATATATGAACAACAAAATTTTATTTCTGCTATATGCTCTTTTCCAAACTTCGTATACAGTATAATGTAGATATTTTGAACCTCTTTAATTTGAAATGGCCGATAATGTGAGGTTGTCTGTAAGTCCCTTGAATTTTATATAATATCAATGTAAAATAATTATGGATAATTCAAAGTTCAACTTCTTTTAATTCAAAGTTATCAGTTTGGATATGGGCTCGAATTCCAATGCCACAAATTACTACCTTCCAATAATTCTCTGGGAGCAGGGAATTGAACACGTTAAGCTGTATGGGAAGAATCAATTATCAATCAACGCTCTGCTCAGTCATTAGTTTGTTGTTATTGGTTCAAGGTCACAGTGTTTGGCCTCTAAGCGGTGATGGGAAATCTCCATAAGGTGTGTCAAGTAAACAATTGACAATTATCAATCAACGCTCTGCTCAGTCATTGGTTTCTTGTTACAGTAGTGTGCCTCTGCTTGTTTTGAAAGTGAGTGTTTTGAGTGGTTGCCATGTCTTTGAATAAGCCTCGTGTTTCGTACAAGACATTAACATTTAATGAAAACGTTGCTGTTATTCGTGAGGTGAAAAACGGTAATAAGAAGAAATGTGTCATTGCTAAAAAATAGGGGTTACTATATCTACAATTTTAAAAAATAAGGTAAAAAAATATTAAAAACTTCTTTGAGTGGAAATGGTAAGGACTGCAAATGCAAAAGAGTAGGAGAACCAGATAACCTTGAAATGGATAAATGTATGCTAAAGTTGTTTAAACAAGCTAGGGGTAGTGTAAATCGAGAAGCTGCAAATGTTTGGAAAGATAATGTTCTACAAATTATTCAAGAAACCACAGCAAACAAATTTTAATATGGATGAAACAGATTTTTTTTCTAAATGTACTCCGAACAGAACATTACATTTAAAGGTGATTGCTGCAGTAGGAAAAAAACATAAGAAAATAGTGACTTTATAGGTTGGGGCCAATATGGATGGCACCGAAAAGTTGTTTTTGCTGATGTTAGGCAAATCTGCTAATCCCAGATGTTTAAGGACATAAAGTTCAAACCACTTGAATACAAAACAAATAAAACAGCTTGGACGACAGTAGAGATGTTTAAAGAGTGGGGGTCCCTAAACTGCTCCCTAAACCGCAGGGGGGGTCCCTAAACTGCCTCATCAAAATTTTTAAAAACAAGTGGAAATGCAAACCACAAAGTAACCTCCGGCCATACTTATCAGCTACCAACGCAGTGCAATCGGCAGTGCTGCACGCTGCTACTTCACGGAAAGAAAAAAACTGATATTTGAGTATTAGAAAACTATACTAATTTGGTATAAAGCGATGTTATGCCAAAAAAGTATAAATTCAATAGTATATTGGTATAAATATTACGCTATTATAGCATAAATAATATATTATAACGTACAAAATAGTATGTTCTTATAACAAAACAGTAGAAGTTCTATACCAATTTGACATGGAAATTTATGGCAGCACACAACGAAAATATATACTCCCACATAATGTTCTGGCAGCCAGCCTGTTCTTGCATAATTTAATCAATGACTTGTTTATGTTATTATTCTGTTTATTACATTAACATTGAAATAGTTTTTTTGGTCTTAAGACGATAGTGATGTAATAGACCTAATAAGTGAAAATATTGTAGCCTTTGCATTGCATCTTCAAAAATTTGTTTGATAAGCATTTTATTAAAGGGGACCCCCACAATTCTTTTCACAGGGGCCCTCACTGCTTACTGCTGCCACTGAACAGAGTAAGTTGTTTTTATCATTAATATTAGGTTTTAGGATTTCTTTTTCCTTAGAATTTCGTAGTATCTATTATTTTAAGAATATAAATGGATCTTTCAAATTAAGCAACATATCTCAACTTTTTCTATTTCAATTATGTAAACATTGAGTCCTAATGTAGTCACAGAACCATACAGTATTAAATAAGTTTTGCAAATGGTGGTACTACTCATCAGCGAAAAGCTCTAACTTCAAGTTAAGTTTCAGAAAGAAATATTTTAAAACGCATGATAACACAATCAATATATAAGAAAGGCCATTCATTTAACTGGTCTAGCTACAGATGTACAAATTTCTTGTTATCTGTTACAATTATGTCTTCAATTAGAGAAGAAACCTTCAACATACATGTAAAGGTAATTAACATGTCAATTTTACAAACGTTTAAGGTATTTATAAAACAAATATGTTGTATAATTGTAAGACAATAATTAAATATGTTTAATGTTAATGACAGATCACAGATCAATTCATGCATACTACAAATTCACTCTACGTTTTCATTTTCTATCCGAAAATCCTTATCAAGAGCTAAATGTTTATCAATCTAATATTAAACCATAATCAGTGTATTTGTAGTAACATGAATTGGTCTGTGATCTGGCATTAACCTTAAACACATTAAACTGTTATTAACAGACATTAAATAAATTTTAAGTAAATAATTAAATAATTATTGATCGTGGACTTGCAGTATTATGTTACTACAACCAGTATTAAAATTATATTTCTTACTTCTCTTCCAAAAGTCGTTTCATTTTTTGATTTGATAACTCCATTAATGCATCTACTTCATCCTCACTCCTTTTAAAATTCTCTATACTAAATGCATACACTGTTATCTCAAAAATTCCAAATTCCATGCACCACTGGAAAGTTTCAGACAACTTATCAAACCTAGAAATTTATTAAAACAGATTAGTTATCTTTAACTTGCTTAAATATTTTGATTTTTTTTTTTAAATTACACTATCATATATATTAATGTACACCTATAAATACAATTCTGAAATAAAATATAATCTCAGAAATCTGGGATTTAATCAATTATTGATTTCAAAACTATCAAATTTAGATTCCTGTAAATTCTAAAGTTAAGCACTCTACCTGGCACCAAATATCCCCTCCGGAGCTCTTAAAATCAATCAGAATATAATTAAATTTGATATTGACTCCCAAAATATTACAAATTTTGAAAAAAAAAATCAACTTCAACACTTAAACATTACACTGCTTTGCAAAGTAGGTCATCACTCTTAGGCCAAAGTTAGAAATAGAAGGTGTGTAAATGTTCAATGCAATATTTTCTGTTTTGTGCGTGGAATAGTGCCTTTAAGTGTTTGTGATATCTTTTTAAGTAATTTTGCAACCTACTATCGCAAAAAAAAAGAGTTGTATGCGAGTTTTATAATTTTTTAAAGTTTGTGTGCTTGGTGAAATTTGGTGCTAAATAGTGCTTTGTTAATATCATTTTTTTCTAAAATTTGTAATTTTTTGGGAGTCAACAGTACATTTAATTAAATTTCAAGGCATTATGTGAACTACTATGTCAAAGAAATAAAGCCTAAATATTGAATTAGTAACGTTTTACATCTGCTGTGGAGGGGGGTGGCTATTTTCCAAAACTTTTCATCTTTGGAGCATGAGCAGAAGTTTTTATAATATTTGTCGTATTTCTGATTACTTTCTGCATCACCCGGTATAATATTTCTTGCTAAAATCGAATACGAGGGAATGGGAAATAAATATCATTTCAAAGAATAATTTAATTTTACTCAAAATAAAATTATTCTATAAATGTATAAATTGATAGAATGCTAACTGTTAAAGGTCTTTACCCACTAGAATGTATCATACCATGACCATCATAGGACCTTGTCAGGCATGAGAAAAAACGTTTTAGTCACTACTATGCCCACTGTAACAGATCAACAGTGTTCTATACACATATAGAACACATATACAACGTGCATGATACTCGTTCGGTAGTTGTTACGTCCTGTATCTGTGCTGTACATTTATTGCGTCAGGAGACTAGTAGTACAGTGTCTACTGTTTTAATGTTATTTATCTTTATAAATTGTTTTAATACTTATAATTCATTTTCCTGTGTTGTGAATTGTGAACTAACTTATGTCAGTTGTTTTATGTAAAAACAATATATGGCCACTAGGCGATTGTCATTAACAGAATTGACAATGTTTGCCATTATTTTGAACGAGCAAGGGGAAAACAAAAACAAGACTCAGAGATGCTAATGGATTCACAAATGTCTAAGAAAAAGGTAAACTGAGGGAGAATAATGGACGTTATATAGGCACATAGTTGATGATGGATAAAAGTTTTACCAGCATTTTTGTATGTCATTCCAGTTTAATGAATTATTTTTAAAATCTTTTTTGTAACCAGCGCACGGTTTTTCTCAAAAGCAAGTAAAGAGCAACTAAGTTTTGTGTCTGAACGGAATAGCAGCGCAGAGCATACGCTGTTGCAACTGGTTGTGAAGGCATCACGTACCATGGAGTGGTCTGTCACTGACAAAATATGCTGACCGACAAATTTTGAGTTGACCGAGCATAGCACGGTGACAGAATGGTCTAATGGGCTTTGACCAATACAAACAATGGAAAGAATATATTTTTGCATGTGTTGGTTCGGCCACAGTCTTAGTACATTTTCTAGGGGGTAAAGATCTTAAAACTGCAATAGAAAGTCGCAGGATGTGGATACCACAGCTGTGTAAATAGAGAGAGCCACAGGTAGCAAAAGTTACCTTTGTGCTGTGTTAATAACCTATTGGGCAATTAATTAAAATTTAATATTTCAACATGTTAATTTTATTAAAAGACTTATTACCAGGCTACAGAACAAACCTAAACTTTTACATCTAATTTTAACCACATACTTTGAAAAGATAGATGATATCCATTGTTAAATAAAGAATGTATAAAAATAGAATGAAATTTCACATGCTCAAAATTAATTGTAAAAAGAATAAGATATTGTATGGTAATATAAACTGATATTGATCATTCGTGTTAAAAACTAAGTACTGTGTAATTATAAAATGTTTTAATTTTATATCGGAATTTATAATTAAAGAAATAATTGTTTTAGCCAAGGTTGTGGGAATCAATAGTTTTTGTTGGGGAAACAGATTTCTCCCAGGTATTTCTCTACGTCAGCCATCACCTTTTTGGATGTAGAGGTAACACTCCAGAATGAAAATATCACCACAGGAATTCACATCAAACCTACAAACCACCTACAATATCTCCATTTCGACAGCAACCACCCAATAAACATAAAACGATCCATTCCATACAGTCAAGCAATCAGGGGTAAGAGAATCTGTTCGAATGATAGGGAATTGGAAGATTTTAATAGAAAGATATCAACAGCCTTCCAGAGAAGAGGATACCCAAAAAAACTCATTGAAAACCAAATTCATTCAGCACAATCCTCGGTTCACCATAAACCACAAACAGAACAAAATAAACTGTCTTTAATAACAGACTACCATCCTGGTCTACATAAACTCAACAAGATATTGAAAGATGGCTTCAAAATTCTTCAAGCTTCCGTCCACACCAAAAATCTTTTCACCGATCCACCGCAAATTTGGTACAAGCAACCTCCCAACTTGAAAAACATCCTAGTACATCCTAAACTACCAGACCCTGATGCAGAGAAACCACACAAACTTCCTCATGGCTCCTTCCCATGTAATAGACCTAGATGCAAGACGTGTCCAATACACCCCTCAGCAAATAGTTTCAACAGCCAAACAACAAAAATGGTCTTCAAAATACAGGGTCATCATAATTGTACATCGAAAAATGTCATATACCAGCTACAATGTAAACTTTGCTCAGCACAGTACATAAGCCTGACCACGGATGGTCTGAATATCAGAATGAATGGCCACAGACATGATGTTAAAATTATGAATATGGATAGACCAACAGCTCAACATGCTGCGAGTCACAACATCACAACTTTTGATGACTGCTATACCACAAAAATAATTAAATCACTCCCCCCTGATTGCAATCCCTCAGAACTGAGAAGGTGGGAACTATCATACCAGTGGTATACCAAGTCCAGAGAATCCCCTAACCTCAATATCAGATAAATCCATTCATTTTTTTTTTTTTTTTTTTTTTTTTTTTTTTATTCCCAATAGCCTTATTTCTTTTCCCCTGACAGACTTATATAAACTATAATCACTCATATGTTCATGGAAACAATATATATATCTTTAATCTGTGCATCTGTGACATCTGATTTCTACTCTACACAATCTGTGATTACAATTGTTTTATTTTATTTCATTCTCTCATATTTCTTTTTGTGTTTTCTCTTCGATTGACAAAGACCACTGTGTGGTTGAAATATATCATTGTTTAAGTGCTTTTATGTGTTTCTATTTCAAGACTACAGAGTGGACTCTTACCAAGGTAAGTCTGTCAGTCTCTTAGTCCAAAAAATCTATATATATATTTTATTTCATTCTCTCATATTTCTTTTTGTGTTTTCTCTTCGATTGACAAAGACCACTGTGTGGTGAAATATATCATTGTTTAAGTGCTTTTATGTGTTTCTATTTCAAGACTACAGTGTGGACTCTTACCAAGGTAAGTCTGTCAGTCTCCTAGTCCAAAAAATCTAAATAATCTTTACCAACCAAAACTAACCTATAAATATAAATATAAATATAAATATATATATATATATATATATATATATATATATATATATATTCTTGATATTTTACGTTATCAATTGTTTTTCCGCTGCACTGACTTTTGAAGTTAATATATTACTATAGTAGTTTTATCCACTAATAAGTGCAATTAAATATATTAAAGCACACAAGTTCTTAGTAATAAGTGCACTAATGAAATTAAATAAAGTTCACATACACAAGAAAGTATATACTTTTACACTTGCGGTTGGCACAATGTTCAAGTTATAACGAATATCAACTAGAAAACGTACTGTTATATTATAATCAAATATAGCGAGTGACAAAGCTTTGTTACAATTAAGCACCACGAGTCAACGATTACACCATAGTTCATTGAACAACGAAGAAAGATAGCGGATTAAGGTTAGACCTTATAAGACGATTTTCACTGAATTTAGAGCTGTTATACAAGTGTATAACACTACAAGTGGAAGTCCACTATTAGGGGACCTGATGTTGAAGTATAAAATCCTTCTTGTGAGTAGTTTCATGATGAGATCCTTTCTGGTGAGGTGGTTCTGGCGATAAAAAGAGTGAACAAGAAGCAGTGTAAAGCGATCGGCCATCTTAGCTGTACAGTGGTTTGTGGAAACACTACGGCGGTCAAGAAACGGAACACATTGAGCGCTATCTAGTGTATAAAACTGTGAAACTGGCAACAGCTGTTTTACATAACAGAAAACAAAAGATTCAGAATCTAAAGCTGTAACAGGTTAGGCCTCGTTCTTAACAACGGCAAAGGTTAATAAATTTAAAATTTTGTAAAAAGACAAAAATTACTACTCTTTACAATAAACATAAAAGTTTTAAAAATCATTGTTTCTTTTTATAAAACAGTATTATAATATATTATACTACAAATATAGCAACAAAATATTCAGTCAGGATAGATTTTAATTTAAACAAAATTTATTTAAATACTAGAGGCGGTAATTAATCCGACGTGCGACTACCGCTATTTTCGTGAATTTTTTTAACTTTTCTTATGTATTTTTACGCCCTAAACACGAATCCAACATTATTTTTTGTCGCTGACGCCGTTTTTTTTAAATATACTTAGAAAAACATAACCTAAAACTAACCTTTATTGACGTACGTTAACACGAATCCAACACTATTTTTTGTCGTCTACGTCGTATTGCCATTATTAATTTATTATAATACGTATAGATTTGGTTATAATTTTATACAACATTACTATATATTTACCTACATTAAAATATACCTACGAAGTATCCAATCAGGATAGATTTGGTTATAGTTTTATACAGCATTACTATGTTCCTACATTAAAATATACCTATGAAGTATCAAGTCAGGATAGATTTGGTTATAATTTAATAAAAATAGATAGTAATTCTGAATAAAATTATTACCAAATCTAACCTGCCTGGATACTTTGTAGGTATATTTTAATGTAGGTATATAGTAATGTATAAAATTACAGATCTAGACATAGTGCAGCTCGGTTCACGCAACTAGACATAGCAACTGCGCGCTCGGTACACGCTATAGGCATACATGTCATTACAATCTAACATTTAAAATGTGAAAAAAAGTAACTTTCACAAAAATACATAAAAATGTAGGGAACGTACATATGTAAAAACGTGAAAATACATAAGAAAAGTAAAAACAAATTCACAAAAATAGTGTTAGTTGTACGTCAATAAAGATTAGTTTAGGTTATGTTTTTTAAGTATATTTTAAAAAAACGGCGTCAGCGACAAAAAATAATGTTGGATTCGTATTTAGGATGTAAAAATACATAAGAAAAGTAAAAAAAATTCACGAAAATAGCGGTAGTCGCATGTCGGAATAATTACCCTAGAGGCAAACAGTTGAAGGAGTTAAATATAGCCTCCTAGTTATATAAATGATGCCAAATATTTTATGTTCCGGTAATTGTTAGATTTAGCGGCCACCCACGATATTTTGGAAAATTGTTCAAAACCACCAAATAGGAAGATATCCACAAGAATTTTTTTCTTTGACACCGGAAAGTTATTATTTTTCCGTAAAGTAATTTAAAGTAGGGTAAAAAATTCAGTGTGTTGGCATAAGTTATGAATGGGCAGCGGAGTGATACAAATGTTTTGTGACATCACACTTTAGTGAATAAGTTATGCATCGGCCACGGAGTGATATGGTGTCGTCAGAACTGTAGTTAGTGTTTTGTACTTCTTAGTCCAGGCGTCCAGCTCTAGGTGTAGCCGATAGCCCGATGTCCACTATATATTCGGAACGCCAAACTCCACAGCCCTCTGTTCAGGAGGAAGTCCTGCCTAGTTAGTGTTTTAACAATATAAACTTTATGAATCAAAAACATGCCTTGAAGCTATATTGATAACTATTATTTTTGTTATTGCCAGGGAATGTTAATTTTATATATCTATATTGCAATATACCTATGACGTATCCAGTTATGATAGATATAGGTATATAGTAATGTATAAATTTAAAACCATATCTATCCTAACTGGAGACTTTATAAGTATATTTAAATATATGTATGCAAAAACCATAAAAATTAAGCCAAAACAATGTTTCTCAAATATCTAAACACCTAAGGTATACGTGACATCACTGTATTACTCCGCAGTCCATTCACAACTTATACCTCCGCAGTGAATTTTTTACCCTACTTAGTATAAAAAATATTTTTTTTTTTTATATAGTCCTATTTAGTGGTTTTAACAAATTTTCCAAAATATCGTAGGTGGCCGCTAAATCTCACAATTACCTATGTTCTTAAATACTGACTACATTGTCATTTATCATAAAATTTGTTTTATCAATATCGATTATTAGTAAAATGTAAAGAATTACATAAATGTTATTTATAATAATTGAAAAAAAATTAATATTAGATCAAGTGAAACATTGCAGTCCAAACTTTCAGAAGTAATATTGGTATATATTTAATTTACAAACGTAATTGATTTTGGCAAACAAAATTAAACCAGGCAATACCGAAAGTTATAATTAAACAAATAACATACATTTCCGCTCAAACCCAAAATTTGAATATTTTGAAACAAAGCATATTCACCTCTCCCTCCAAACCATACCTAAAAACCTAATAAATTCAATGTTTTAACTTGATTTTTTTTAATAGAAACTTATTTATAAACTAGTAAAATGCTGCTATTATGCAGTAAGTTATATTATTCTCAACCAAAGTTAGATATAAAAGGGTGTGTAAATCTTCGTTGTAATTTTTTCTTGTTTTATGTATTGTAATCATATAATAAAAGTGTTTGTGTTGCCCTTCTGAGACTTACTATGAAACAAAGATGTGTGTTGGTTTTGCAACCTAATTAATTGAGTATCAATAAATTGAAATAATAACATGTACTTTCCCCTGAGGACCACCCGTTCTAGATAGAATGGGAAAAGATTTAAATGCGAGCAATAACATTGAGTAACAGCATTAGTATTTATGTTGAAGTTAGAACTAATAATTTAACAGCTAGATCTTACCCAAAACTACTTCATCGGCCTTTCAATCACTGCTAAAGGCAAAGACACTTTTCTGTAACACTAAACGGTTATTTTAATATATTTAATCGCACAAGTTCTTAGGCATAAGTGTACTCATTAAACTGACTAAAGTTTGCTTACACTTGAAATGTTATAAGATTGTACACACGGTTAAACACAATGTTCACTCTCGCAATGGTAGCTCCTGGTTGTGCAATAGGCCTTCAATGCACGTAACTTAGAACTTTGCACTAACACTCTGTTAACACAGTCTTAAACAACGGCAGTCACTATAAAATAGAACTAAAGGGTTTACTTGGAGTGTAACTGGGTAACCCTAACATCAGCTGCTTTATATAGCAGCAAACACAAGATTAAAAATGCACCGCACTGCAACAGGTTAGATCTAGTTTTCAACAATGTGTGTAGTTCATAATTTTATGTGCATACTGAAACATTTTGTTAATGTTGTTGAAATTGTAATTTTTGTGTTGTTAATTACTTTTGGTTTCATTTTGCTAGTTTCCTAAAAAAATCAAAAAATCAGGTCTCGTGTCTCGTGGGTGAGTTGTAAAATGCTTTTTACAAATTTTTAGGGTGTGATAAATGTTTTATTGTTTTCCATATTCGTTATGATTCTTCCTCAACCCAGTATAATTTATTTGCCAAAATCGATGATGTGGCTACAGAAAATAAATACAATATTAATATTTTTCAAGATTGAAAAATTTGTTTTTAAATTTGGTAATTATTTAGATTTGGTAACTATTTAGACATGTCTGCTTTCTCGGAGTGATACCTTTTGCCAGGTAATCTCTATTCTTACCTTACATGTGTAGATCTGTTCGGTTACGTGTTGTATAAAATTACAACCTAATCTATCCTAACTGGATATTTCATAGCTATATTTTAATATAGGTATATAGTCATGTTGTATAAAATTACAACTAAATCTACTCTAACGGAATATATTAGAGGTATGTAGTAATTTTGTATACATCGTACAGTGTGCCGTTGCTACTGTGAATCTAAAAACTAGTCCAACTAAAATTTTAAAAAATAACCTTCGATGTCAAAAAAAATTAATCAGTATAACTTTACATTTTTCAGTGATTTTAAACATATTCCATTAAGGATCCTAAAACCAAGTAATTACCTCTCAATTTAAATACATTCAAAACAAACCTAGCCATTTCAACACTAAACATCAAATATTTACTAAAGCTACAAATACAGTAATTTAGTATTCATTCTAACTACAAAAAAAAACTTACCCTTTGGAATGCCCGTCTAATTTCTGTACATTTTTTTTTTTTGCAAACCTTCTATTACCATCCATTATGAAGGCTACATGCTTTGGAACTTTTCCACATTTTAAAATCCTCATACAAAACAACTGTGTCCATGTCAAAGAACTATCTCTTATCCAAGACATCCTGGAATAAGACAATGAGTTTGTTTAAACACACAATAACACACAGTAGACTCCTTTTTTACCACAAAATATCATAGAAAAGCTGAAACACCAAACAATGTATTAAATTCTTCCAATATTACTTCATTTCAATAGCTTGTTTGCATCAAACAGCTGATTTAACGGTTTTTTGTAAACTCAGCACAGCTGACGAGTGGTTCAAAGAATTTATATTAAAAAATACTCCATACAAAATTATTTAGTTTTTTTCAAACTTTTGCCACATAAATGTTTATAAATTGATATTATTACGAATTAAAATTAACTTGTTTTTAAATTTTGGAGTGAATAATAGTCTATTGAAATAAATGTCTGAGACTACCTCTATGCAACTTTCCAAAATGACTGTATTACTCCGCATGTGTGACATTAAACAAGTATAACCTTATTAACTATTTTATAAATGCAAATATCATCATTTTGGTAAATATTATACAGTTTTGTTAATTCACTATATTTATAAATGACAAAATAAAGAATAAATTAACGTTCCGTTCGTTACAAGAGTGAACTATTTTCAACTGGGCTTGGGAATTAGGCACCACGAGTTGTGCTGTTGTGTGATATTCCTGTACCTACTAAAAATATGGGTCATATCTCGTACCTAAGGTTATGATAAACATGAAATGGATCAATCACAATTTTGAATAGTTTATAGTGTTTATGTTTGTGATCATGGAAACTAAACAATCGTTACAATGTTCACCATTAGAATCGGGTAAGATTAGACATTAATATTTGGCTTTATTTACCTTAAGATTGAAGTGTGTGATAGTCAAAAAGCATATTTTTGTTCTGTTCCAGAATTGTATTTCTTAATAACAAAGTTTTTGGAATCTGGACCATGTCAAGAAAGTGCAACTGTAAGTCATTTTAACGTCTAATTTAACTTACTAATATTAGTAGGCTAATTTAACACTGATAAATCCATTTTCTTTTGCAGGCACTCAAGGAGGAACTAGTGAAACACAAGGTTAGTTATTCCTTTGACGGTTATTTACCGAATGAGTCGCAGCACATGTTTACCACGTGGTTTAGTTGTTACAGCATCTGTCAAATTTTCAGTTCAATGACCTCGCTGTAGAAAATTTAGAATTTTTTTCAATTTAAATTTTATTTTTTCAGATTTTACCTAAAAGATTGGATTGGGAAGGAAATGAGCATGAACAAAACTTTAATGAATTGGTAAGTTAAAATTATGAGGTCAAATAAATAATTTAATTAGGCCATGTCAATAAGTTAATTCTTTATTTTGGTAAAGGCTGAAGCTGTTACTGAAACTAGAAGTTAACTCTTATAATATTTTAAATGAAATTTATTGATGTCATTTGTTTAATCTTTTCATTTATAAAATTTACAATTTCTCTCTTTAGGAGTTCCTGCCAATAACTGGTACCCATACAACCCTTCCTCACTCCCCGTACTTAAGCTATTAAAAATACGTCATCAAATTATTTTCTTTGCTATAGTAACCAATGAGGAAGTCTGAAATATTTTGTTAACGATCAATGTTTACTAAATTATGAAATGTAACTAGCAATTGGTTAACTGTCGACCTTCTGCAGATTGGGCTCCGCCCATCATACAAGTAACAGCCAGAGTCAAATGTTCTTTTGTACTATAAATATTTTAATAACAATTTTTATAACTTAAAACACCCATTGTATATGGTATTTTTAAGGATTATACGTAAAGGAAACAATTGATATTATACATATTTACAGAAATTATGTTTACTCGAATTCTCACAGTTTAACAATTGATTTAATTTTATTATTTTTCCAATGGAAAACTAAAGTAGTGTTTTCAGCTGATTTTAATTTCAGACGAAATATGTATTGAACTGAGTTTTTTGTACATTCTACATTGAACCCAATGGAGTTGAATAATACAGAATGAAAACGAAATTAAACGCTATCCTGTCTTTTATTTATAAAATAAATCCAGCTAAAGTTACAATAAATTGGAAACAGTTGCTATTTGTTTAGATTTTAATATAAACGGGGAGGTTGCAATGTACAATTAAATGTGCAATGTTTATTATTGTTCATTGAAAAATATTGACTAGCCGTTATATTTCCCAAATTATATGATCACTTTTTATACCCTTGGCTTTCAACAAAGCTAATTTAATTTGTTACTTTTTAACACAAATCTTTTACACTGCAACACTTGAAAATATACTGATATGTTTGTTAATATTAAAATAATAATATGTTTTAATGTAAAACTTGTAGCTCAAGATGTAATCAAATAATAATATATATATATATATATATATATATATATATATATATATAAATATTTTTTTACTACATTAAATTAATGACTGCTAATAGCAAACCCTATATGATCCTAAATAATTCTTTTTTTCTAAATTAAGGCAGCCTATTTCAATTTAATAATAGTAACATGTTACTATACTATATAAGTAAAATTTTAGAAATGAAAATATGAATAGTAGGAGTTTTACACAATATTCTTAACTCTATGTATAACACCTTTATACTGATTATATAATAAGTATACTATTCTAAACATAAGGATATTTAAATATGCCAACAAATGTATTTCGTTTTGAACTGTTTCCTTGTAGAAATTATTACCTAACCTTTCACAATTATATTTGGTAAACATTTAAATATCCTACATGAAACTTTTTTAAATTCCCAATATTTTAATTATACCAAACTAAATACTTAAATTATTTGCATCTTGAAATTCAATTACTGAATATTGTATTTTAAAAATATATCAAACTATAAAATATAATCTCATTTTGAATATACATTTCAAAATGGACCCATTTTCTGTCTTTACTCCTCATAGCTAAAATGTCTACTTTAAGGTTTTTTTTATATTTCTAGCAGTTAACTACTAATGAAATACTAAAATAAAATAACTGTTATGTGATCTCTCTCAGATGTCATTCTTTAATGTGCCGACATTCCAAAAATTTGAAAAAAGGCAAAATAATTTTATAACATAAAACTGTTGAAATAACGATTTATATTTTTAAAAAACCAAGCTTTATGTTATACTACAATAGAATATAGCTACAAAATATCTATGATTTCTTAATGAAAAAGCAAAATACAGTCTGTCAAAGGACCAACTTGTTATCAGAAGAAGATGGCTCTATTTGGTATGTTTCCGCACAGCTGCATGGAAAATGAACCATATTTTTAAAACTTTTACCAACTATTTACCCGAACAATTTTATATGAATATTAATAAATAATAAGTAATTATTTCTTTGTTTAGAAACCAGAACTATAACAATTGGTAATTATATTCTATTGTAGTGTAACTTGGTGCTCTATTTAATATAAAAACCTAAAGTTTTGCCAGAATTATGGCATATAGTTATTTTTAATATTAAGTTAATTAGAGCTTAATTAGTGAAAACAATTCACAATGTTAAAAATCAAATTAGTTTACTATAAAACTCACTATACATTAGTTTATTAAAACAAACAAAATAGTTTTGGCAATGATGTTATCTTCATCAGTGCTTGGCAAGCACTTATGTGCATCAGTATTTGAGTAGTAGCCAATCACTGATAAAGGCGACATTGTCATCGAAACTAAACTGTTTGTTTTAATAAACTAAATTAATCACTTTTACATTAGTTTTATGACTATCCGATATTCGGATAGTCATAAACTAAAGTAAAAGTGATTAATTACGTTTCACCGATTGTAAGGGACTACAAAATTCAAGAGTTTAATAAACTAATGTGAAGTGAGATTTATAGTAAACTAATTTAATTTTCAACTTTGTTGAAAGTTATTTTTCTCTTGATTTTTAAATTTGTTTAGTGTCTCCGTCAATGAGGTCTCACATTATGTGAAACTCAAAATATTATGCTGTTTTAATTGGCTACAAAGTTATGTTTTAGAAAAACCTTAGTTGCCTTCTTGAATTCTTAATAGTGTTATTTAAAAACTTCTTCTTCCAGTGGCTCTCACTTCGCTTCCGTCATTCGAGATCTTGTCTCCCAATACCCTTCATTGTTATCTTTCCTTATCAACTCCACTGTAGACCAGGAGGTGGTCCTTGTCCATGATAGATGTTTGGCATGCACATATTTTGCACCTGTTGAATTCTAATATTTTCATTTTGCTGAGATCTCCTGCGAGACAGTCATGCCCTGTGACCCGTCTGAAATTAGCAACAGTTGTTTTTCTTGGGAGTGTTCTATTCGCCTCAAACACATTTCTTCACACTCTTCAATCTTTCCTCCATCATATACCTAAAACCTTTTTGGTAAGATGTTTTAATACTTTTTTTCCTTGCTTGCAGTGATAGAGCTTTTGAACAATTTTAGTACCTCTCTCTGCAAGTTCATCTGCTGCCTCATTCCCCTGTATTCCCATCTGAGACGGGAACCACTGCAGTACAATATTGACTACATTTGTTTAATAATTCATTTTATATTCTGTACAAAAGCACTACCTGTATAGTCATTACTAGCTACTGCTTGTAATGAGGATTTAGAATAAATCAATATTGGTACTAAGCCCTGGTCTTAGAATCAGCTGTTTATGGCACACAGTTCTACCTCAAAAACCGTTGAGTTATTACTCAGTGCAAAATAGTGTGAAAAGTAATCACTGTATATTGCCAGTCTCGTTTCACCATGTAATCTAGACCCATCCGTGTAGATTCTCACCAGGAGTCCAGCGGGTACCAAGAGTTTAAAGTTTCCAAGGCAATTTGGGATATCTTTTCCGGCACGTCAATAGCCTTGTTCACTGGCTCTATAAGATCCAAGGACACATTAAAATGCATTAAATTCAATACGTTTACTAATTGGGAAGGTTGCTCAATTTCAGATGTATTTATTTTCCCGCCAACAACCACATAGTTACTTACTAAGTTTTTAATCTTTGATTGGGAAGTAATTCCATAATCCATTAATTTTTATGTTTCCTATTCATCAACTTTTCATAAAAAATATCTGCTTTCATGTTGAATTCTTCAACATGTGGTAAATGATCAACAATGCTGGCAAAGGACTCCCAAAGTCAAAAATTTTTTTAAAAAATATGATGTAAGAAATAAAAAAGTTATACCATACAATAATATGCAAAAGTTTATTTTAAAAAATATTCCAAATATTATTTAGGTTGAAATACTCACAAAAGTGATAATGATGGTAAATATAATTTTGAGTCTATATTACCAGACACCTTAGGCATGATTTTCTAGAATATTCCTAGCAAATTAAAACTTCATATTTTGTTAAATGTTATTGTGTCTGCCATTTTAATCTCGGTGAGTAAAAACCATAATTTCTTCTTTTTTTAAGAGTTGGAACTAGTGGAAGTTCCTCATGCCTCTGTAGTTTTAGAATTCACCAGATAGAAAGAGATTGTTCTTTCGAAATAGTTCTTGGCAACTTTGATAACATCTATTATCATACCAAAGCAAAAGTCGAGTTCCTCATGAAATTGATCCAGTCATTTAAGCTGTATTTCTATATGCCTGGTAAAGTACAAATCAGTTGGCATCAATGGTGGGTAAAAAATTGTCATTGGCCATCTTCGAGTTCTCCTGATTGACAAATAGACTGAAATGCATTTAAAAACCATAATGATTTTTTTGTTTTTTAGTAACAAAAGAGTATTTACTTGGACAAATCTATAAACAGATGAATACAATTTTAATATAGGTGACATTTTTTTGGATTTTTTAATCTTGGTTCTATTAAGGTGCCAACATATGTTAGGCATCTTGTCTTTTAGTTTTTACAAAAATTTTATTGAAGAGAACCAATTGTCTGATCACATTCCAGTATCATTCCTTGTATAATAACTAATTCCTATACTATTTCAGGCGAAGGATTGTTACCAATGTTTTTTGCATATTTTTTAAACCTGATATATAGGTGTTTATGTTTTGAAGCTGTTTTTTAATATTGACAGGATATAAGTTCTTTTGCTGTTTTTTTTTCTTTATATGAACAGTTCACTTTTCATGTCTACATCAATTGTCTAATGAGAATAGCCTTAACCATCTTTTATATTTTCTACATAAATCTTCTTCTAGACAAAATTAACATTAATTTAAATGTCCCAAACTATAAAATTTGAAACAATAGCGAAACACACTCACTAAAGGGTTTTTTTATAAAATAGAACATTTATACTACAGTTAAATGAGTTTAGCAATTTTACAAACTTGTTACAATGTGTCTGATTAACAAACCTTGGATTATAAAATAAAATATTTTTCTAACAGTTATATGAAATTCACCAATCAATTGCCTTAACCTATGAACATTTTTTTTTTTTAAATTAAAAAAATAAATAAACGTATTCTAACTTGATACTTGGTTGTTATATATATTGTATCCTATTAGTGTACACTTACCCTGCACACAGTCTATTGGTTTGAAACCTTTTAATGAACACCTTGGAATTTTTCTATTGTTCTATGTTATTAGCTGTGTTATTGCTGTTAAATAAATGTGGGAAAAGAAAGATGAAGGACATCAGTAAACTATAATTTTATATAATTATGTTTAGACACTTTTTATACTTTAAAAACTTTGCATAGACATTAGCATGGCATGTACTATACATTTACAGATTTTATTTTAATTCAAGTTTCAGTTTTAATAGTTTTGGGTTAATTACAAGGACCGGACTAGAAACTTTGTACTGTACCAAATTTTGTGATAGATCAGTATTAATTAGCCAAAAAATTGTTTCTATTATACTAAATTTGATATCCCATTCATACCACTTAACCCGTACCATCACGGGCTACATTGTTAATACCACAGTTTCAGGTAGGCCTGCTAGACCTATACCACAGATAATTCGATCTGTTTACAAAATTAATAGTGTAATAGTTGTTATATTCAATAGGTTTTGTAATAGTTTGATTCTAGGATATTTTTAAATTACTCTTTCATATATGGAGGGGGAAGGCAAAAGTTATCTCACACTTTGTATAAAGATCAATATAATTCAAAAACCGTCATAAAAGTTAGAAATGTCCATAACCAAAATTCATAGGTTCTACATAGTACATAAACAAAACACCAGTAATGAATAATGAAACTTATTAACCATAAATGTTAATTACATAAAACATTTTTTTCAAAAGTGAATTATAAAACAGGATTTTTTTCTATCTCTGTAAGAATCATTGTTTGTAATATATCAACTAGTTTTATCATGGGATTGTCAAACCTAGGAGAAGGTTTTATAACAATGAATCTTTCATAGACACACCAAGTTAGGCAAAAAATTGGCCGCCCAAACTCATCATTCCTGAATATTGATCTAATATTCTCTCAACTCGAACTTCATAATTGCATATAACATTAACAATCCAATAAATGCCAATAACTCATTTTTGTGATGTCCTGGTGATAGTATTTCTGATCCTCGTGAGTGACATTTTGTCTTTTTTCCCTAGATGAACATTAGTCCATTTCAAAGTGTTTTTCTATCATTTCTTCATCGAACAATAATTTCATACATGCATTTCGGTCAGAGGTCCGTCAAACTTTTGAAGAATGTATTTTGAAACACTTGGGATTCCAGATATTTTATTATATTACGTGAAGCAGTCCTCCCAGTTTTAGGTTCTATAGCATTCTAAACATATCCATCTTTACCAACATACTTTTAAACATCTTCCTCTTGAGACGATATCCCATCATTCCCTCCCATGACATCCTCATCTTCAGTTGCACTAGAGAGTTCCTTATCTATAATGTTCGAAGCAATTTCTTCTTCGCTGTCTTGTTGAAGAAACTGATAACTGAATCATCTGAACCTAATTCGAAGTTATTGTCATCCTTAGCCAACAGTCATTGAACCACTTCAGGAAAGTCGGAATCCATACTTCGCACCAACAGAGCTCGCGATTTTCTTAAGTCCTCCATCTTGAAAAAAGAAATATAAACACAAAAAATGGTAGTACATGCAAAATACTTGCGGCGAAATACAAGTCAATAAAATTTCTGTAGAATAAATTGGGTTTGAAGAGGAAAACATTTCAAGTAATAACAAAAGTGTAATATGGGAAACATTTTTATCTTTTATTTCATCTTGGCACTTCTCTTTATATTCAAATTGATATAAAAATATATAGTGCAAAATTGAGAATGAGACTTCAAGGAAGATCTTTAATAATAATTTCGTTCATATTTGTGTGGTAATAATTCAATTTCTATATTATTAGAAGTCTGAGAGGAGTCTGACACAAGTAGCCCTGAGGGGTCTATACATTGAGTATCAAGTCAGACACAGGTTGGCCTCACAGACCTGGTACATCTTAGAAAAAAAAATTTACTTATCCACTGAAATAAGATGAGTTCTTGAGCACAGCCACACTTGTTGCCAGTAAACTGCTTGAAGAATAGATGGGGCTTTCACTCCCCTCAACCATTTAGGGGTACCAACACGTCAAAACAAAATTTACCTATAGGCCTCTCAGACTTACCTGTGATGTTACGGATTAAACATTTTTAAAGATACTCCTACAATTTACAGTCTCAGTAAAAGTCACCTACAATCTTTAGAAGGCTTCTAAAATATAGCTAAGTAAGTATTTATTTGAAAAATTTCAAAGGTTGGTTCTGAGATATTTGAAGAGAAGATAGAGGTCTTAAACCTGAGTTTGGGCCTGCAAATAAATCATTACCTTACATGGTATTGTACACGTTAGAAATATAAAATAGGGGCAATGTTGGCTGAATGTACAGTTTCTGTTTTCACTGCATTAGAGCTACGTACAGTATTTGCTTGTATTAAGAGTCAGACGTTAACAGCAGCCTACATTTTAGCCATATCTTCATTATAAATATGATTTGTGGGCCTATACCAGGTAAATATCAAAGTTTTAAATTTACTGAAACAATTCTGCATGTACATTTTTCATCTTATTTTTAGGAAAGAAAATTTCGTCATATTGCTTCAAATCATTTGTTGGAAATTTGTAGACGTATTGGTCCTTTGTTGGATCGTGAGGATGCACCAAACATTAAAGGAGTTTCGTCATTATTAGGGATTGGAAAGCAGTCCATTCTTCGCACAAAAGATGGTTAGCCATTTAATTTTACTATTTTTAACATTTAAATATTTTAATCTTCTGCAATATTTATTGTTTAGTATGTATTTTAATGTGTTGTAATAGTTTGTAGCCAGTATATTGCAATATTTATCAAGATGTTTTACAATATCGAATAAAAATGTAATATTAATATTATGAAATTAATATATAATTAAAGGAAATTTTAGTAGGAGCTTTAATATAAAGTACAAATACATGTTTAAGTGCTGATACATCATTTAACAGTACATGTGATAAAAAATTAACAATTGCAAATAATAGTAACTACTATTAAGAAAGATTGAAGAGGAATTATTAAAAATTCAAACATGCCAACTTTTGTGTTAGTACAGATAAAGATGCCTTCATCTTGATTTAGACCAGGAGTTCGTAAACTTTTTGTAACTCGCCCCCCCCCTCTTCTTGTAATGAAAGCCTCCCATGACCCTCTATTTTACACTATAAATAAATTGTATGGGTATATAAAAAAGAAACAAATACTATACATATATATGAAGTTAATATATTACTATTGTAAGTAATTTTATCCACCATTATATGCAATGATGAGGCGCCTTTCAGTCACTTGACCATTGTCGAATCACTGATTACTTTTTCTCAATTTTTCTGGTGTGGATGTTTGGTCCGTGGTGTTGGTACTTGTTGACGTCATACTCGTTTCCTCTTGAGTCTCGTGTATAATGTTTTTGAATAGTATGTCTTCTGTATATGTTGTTTGTAGATTAATTAAATTGTTGTGTATGTTTTTAAAAATGTGGTATTTTTCTAGTGAGTTTAATTCTATTGGGTTATTATTTATTTCAAGTATGGTTAGGTTATTTTCGTAATTTGTTATTTCATGTTTATGGAAATTAGGTGTGCTGGAACATTTGATACTTTTGTTTTTGAATGCTCTATAATGTTACTCAAATCTTATTTTAAATGATCTGGTTGTTTTCCCTATGTAAAATGCGTTACAGTTGTTACATGTAATTTTGTAAATTCCTGATAGGTTATGTTTTTCTGAATTCGTTTTGTGGTTTGTGTTATTAAGATATTTTATTATTTTGTTGTTTGGTTTGTATGTTGGAGTGTAGTATTCTTTGTTGTATATATTTTTTATTTTTTCTATTTTGTTATTGGTGTATTTATATTTTAGGTAGATTTTTTAATTTGTATGTCCGGTTGTAGTGTTGTGTTGAGGTTAGGTTTTTTATGAATTTATTGTATATATTTATTATAAGGTGTTTGTTGTAGCTATTTTTTATGCACTGAAAGGTGCCTCTTCACATATAGTAAAATTATTGCACTTATTGGTGGAAATAATTGTTTACAATTAATAATAATAACTTCATAAAGTCAGTGCAACGGAAAAAAAATGGACAACGTGAAATATCATGATATTTATAGTATATAATCACTTTTCCGATAGTCGATGACTATCCGAACTTTAAATTTTGAGACAAAATGTTTTCGATGGCTTCGTGGCAATCTTCATCAGTGTCTTCTGCTTGGAGTTGTTGTTAGGTTAACCAGTGACGGTTTTAAAGGCAGGTTTTTGATAGTATCAAAAAGTGTGTGTGATTTGTAATGGCTAATATGTTTGTATTTTGTGTTTTTATGAGTTCATCAGTTTCATATTGTTGTAGTGTGTTGACATGTGGTCCTTTTATGTTGATGTGTTAGATTTCTGGGTTATGATAAATGTCTGTGTATTTGTGTCCTGTTTATTTTATCTGATTTTAGAATGCTGAGTAGGTGTTCTGTTTGTGTTCCTTGACTCTTTGTTTGAAGCTGCGATCTGTTTGCCCAATGTAGAATTTGTTGCAGTTTGTGCAGTTTAATTTGTATATGTATGGTGCTTGTAGTTTATCTTTGTTGTTGGTGCCATGTTGTATTTTGTTTTGTAGTTTGTTATTAGTTTTATATGCTATTTTGTCTCCTGTTTCTTGAAATTTGTGGGCTATTTTATTTGATGTCCTGTTTATGTATGGTATCGTGATGTATTTGTTTTCCTTCCTATAGTGTTAATTTTAGTGTTTGTTTTTGTATATTATGCCATAGTTTGTCTATTATTGTGGGGCTCTATCCATTTGTGTATGCTAAATATTTAATGGTGTCTAGTGCTTTGTTCAATTTTCCTGTGGTAATTGGAACTTCTTTTAATTTATGGAGCATGGATCTGAAGGCGGGGTATTTGTGTTGAATAGGGTAGTTTAAGGTGTTGTGGATAAATGTATCTGTCATTTTTGGTTTCCAGTAAATGTTGTAGCTGTGTTTTGTGTGTGGCTTTATGTTATGGTGAGGTCGGTGACGTTTAGGGATCGGTTGGTTTCAATCTCCAGGTGAACTGGAGTTTTGGGTGTATTTTATTAGTGTAGGAGAGGAGTTTTTCGCATTATTGTGTGTTGCCTCTGTATAGTGTTTTTATATCATTGAAGTATCTGTGCCAGTATATGATTTTGTGTCCATTTGTATTGTTTGAGAGTATCTTGGTGTTTTCTATGTGTTGTAGGAAAATTTTGCTTAGGATACTGCTGATAGGACATCCCATGTGTATGGCATCTGGTTGTGAATAGAAATTTGAGTTGTGGGTGAAATAATTTTTTTTAGTGATGGTTTGGAAGATGTTTAGGATTTCGGTGGCGTGGGTTTTCGGTATTTTGTTATGCATTAATTGGGTCTTTAGGATGTTGAAGGTTTCTGATATGGTATGTTGGTGTACATGTTTTTTATGTCGAGTGATAGTAGTGTTGAATTGTGTGGTATTTTATTTATAAGGTTTGTTCTGTTTTTTATGTGTGTGTGTGTCTGTGTTCAAATTAATAGATTGTATGGTTATTTGGACCATGTATTTTGCTAGTTTATGTGCAGATACATTTTTGTAGTTGATGATGGCTAGGATGGGGACATGAATTTTAGGGAGAGCACGAAGGGTAGGTGCTTCAGGGTGGATTTGTTTTAGGTGGTATTTTTTGTTTTTGGTGATAATGTATTTGGAGCTATTAATTAGTTTTTTTGATGGTTCTGTGGTGTTTCTCAGTTGGATCTGTATGTAGTGGTATTATATTATTATTTATTATGTATTCATTGATTTTGTCATTTAGGCTGTTTGTATTAATAATTACTGTGGTATTATGAGTGTGATGTTGTTTAGTTAAAAGCTTTTTGTTTTATGTTTGCAGCGATTTTAATTTCATTGTCTATGTATTTGTTGGTTATATTTTTGTGTTTGGTTAGGTTTTTTTGTCAGGATAACACAGTATACAAAACAGGATAAACATTGTAAAAACAGGATACAAAATAGCATACAAAACTAATAACAAACTACAATACAAAATACAGCACAACACCAATTAAAAACAATAATACATCCTAATATTAATTGATTCCATCTTCATGTGAGCTAATAGTTTTTAAATTAAAACACTTTTACATAT
Organism: Prosapia bicincta; assembly: GCA_036971475.1. Taxonomy (NCBI): domain Eukaryota; kingdom Metazoa; phylum Arthropoda; class Insecta; order Hemiptera; family Cercopidae; genus Prosapia; species Prosapia bicincta. Next base: position 74,462,868 of record JBAIZL010000003.1, read on the forward strand.
AAAGTTGCTTGTAATCATCTTGAATTCACTGATTAAACTATAATTAAAATTTACTTAACTAAGTGGATATATAGGGCTTACTTGCTGACGTTTTTCGAAACAATCGTTCCTTTGATGAAACAAAGACTCTACTGGCGGCATAAAGCTTTAGGCACAAAGGATGTCTGAATGGATTTATGACTGTAGAAGGGGTAAGTAATTTGGTTGTGTGCTATGTAATGGAAAAAAGGAGTTGGCCTCAAAATGTGTGTAGCCATTTAATATGCTTTCTATATCTGTTGCGTAATGTTTGTATGTCTCGTATTTTTCTAAAGTTGTTTTTTTTTACTTTGTTTTAATGTGTGGAGTATGTTTAAATTAGTATGTATGTCCATGTGTGTGTGTTGTGTGTTTTTAGGTGTATTGCGTAGTTGGATTTTGGGTTTCTTTGGGCAATGTGTTCATTGAAGCGTGTATAAAATGACCTAACAATTTGGTTGTATAATAGCTGGGACAATCATTAGATGTTAATTTGTAAATACGGGATAGTTTGTATTTGTCTGTTTGTTTTTGAAAGGGTTGTATATTCTGTCTCAAAGTATTTATGGTTTTGTAAGATATTTGGTAGTGAAGTTTTTTGAATATGGAGGCTATTTTGTGTGTGTTTTGTTGTGGTAGTTGAGGGATATGTATTTGTTGTTTTTGTGTGGTTTGTCTGCGTGGCTGTTTGTTGATGTTTGTGTTTAATTTTCATGAGTATGTTGTCTATGATTGTATGTATGTAGCCGTTTTGTTGAGCAATATATTTTATTGTGTTGAAGTTCTTTGTCATATACAACGTTAATTTAACATGTGATTAAATGCAGCGTGTTTGTGTTATGTTGGGTGATTAGATGTATTATTTATGACAGTATCAGTAGTTGTTGGTTTTCTGTATATTTGGAAATGGTGTTTGGTGTTGTGCTTGGTGATGGTAAGGACTAGGATATTTATTTTATTGTTTTCTTCTAATTTGAGGGTAAATGTGAGGTTTTGTTGTATAGTATTAATATAATTATGTAGTTGTTTGATTTGCCGTTTATTGCTGCTTTATAGTATTAAAATTTCGTCTACTAAATTATGGTCTTGTATAGTATTAAAATGTCGTCTACATATCTATGGTGCTGTAAAGTATTTATTATTATTGTAACTCAGGCCATATTATTAACAAGTAATATAAAAAAAATTTCAAAGTCAATTCCTGCTGAGGTAGACAAACAAAAAATTTATATCAATTACTTCTTAATTTATAATTATGATTAATACAAATACGTGTATACATTTGACAGAAACACAATATTAAATGGCAAAATTAAAAGCGAATTCCTTTGCAATTTCTACTTACCTTTATATAAGTGTAGGCGCTTATCATCTTCTGTTTCATTAGTAAAGGTTTCTTGGCCCTTTTGTCTTTCTTTCTCTAATTGTCCCATGTGTTATGTTGTAGTTTCTTTTTGCTTCTCCGTTTGTGAAGCAAGGTTTGACACCATTAAAAAAGTTTGTTTGATTAGTTTATTGTTTTCATTCATTTTTAATCATAGAGAATTATTTACGATATTGTGTGTTAATCATGGCAACAGTTTAAGATTGTACAATTGAGGCTTTGAAGACAACCAGTTACGGGTACAAAAAGTTGCATATACTTTAAGTAATATATTTCTAGCTATTGAGAGTTGGCTCACTGACAAAGTGCTGGATTTCAAATATGTAGATATTCAGTTTGAATCTTACCTAGACATCAGCTATTTTTTGGTTTAATTATTGAATTAATATTTGAAAAAACTGTATTAACATCAAATGCCATCTATTGTAAGTTTTAAAAAATGTGTTTGAACTTGAGTGAATGAATAAAAGAATATTTTATTAACTATTGAAAATTTGTACAAGATATATGTATAAGAAGAGTGTGAACAAATAGTATGAATTTAAAAATCGTCTTTACACAGATTTTTGTAAGAAATAAAAATACCCATTGGAAGTAAGACAAACTATATTAGGTAGGACCATAAACAATAATTAACATTAAAGTACATACCTGACACAATAACAGTTCACAATAGTAGTTCACAAAACCAAGTTCTAGACTAGTTCACAAAAACTAGTCATGACTAGATACTGTAAGTAGTATCGTTAGGTTTTTAATAGCGTTGTTCGATCTACGTTGTTTCATCATCATCGTTGACAGTTACATCGAAATCAGATCTTGAATCGGATTTGCTTGCATCACTGTGATTCCAAAGGACCCATCTAACCCATTTGACAAACAGCACTTTAAAAAGGATTTAGTGATGATTGCCAGGGGCAAATCTTTCCAAGCTTTAGAAACCCACTGACGCTCGTTTAATTTTGCTGTTAAGTGTAAGGGGATGTTCATGTTCTGCCAACCCCTGATTGTATTGTGCACGATTACGATCTTTAAAGGATTCAATAACCCCATTATCAAGTGGTTGTAACTGGCTTGTCATACCACTAGGAATTACTACTAAATTGCATTGTCATTTGTCAATTATTTTAAATGTTATTTGCTAAATGACCACAAAACGCATCCATCACCAAAAATACTGTCTTTTTTTAGAAGTCCACTCAGTCTACATTCTCACACACATTTTAACCAATTTATCATGATTTCATTTGTCATCCAGACATTTTTTTTGTGCTCGAACAATTACGTTAAGACGAAACGTTTCTCTTGATATAGTTTTCCTGTTCAGAATTACATGCAGTGGTAATTTATTGACATCCGCAGTAGCACTTAACATAACTGTAACTCTTAACTTTTCATAGCCAGTTGTTTTTATCATAATTTTTTTTTTTTGTCCCTTTTCACTTACAGTGTAATTTTGGGGCATGTCAAAGAAAATAGCAACTTCATCAGCATTACGGATTTGATTGAGATGGCATTGTTTCTTCTATCTGAGTTGTAGTACATAACTTTGATATTACACCAATTATCCTCATAATCAGATGGTAGCTTCTGGCAAATGTTGGTTTTACGACTTAAAGGCATTGTCTCTTCATGAATTTTTCACACCATTCACGACTAACTTTAAATTGAAGACTGTGTTTTGTGGTAGTTTCTTTGGCTTTTAAAATTAATGCTTTTCGTGTTACAGGAAGTCCTTGTGCGCAAAGTTCCTTGAAGTATGTTGAAACATCAGCATCGAGTTTTAGATATTTTCCTCGTTTTGATCCCAAAAAAGATTTTTTCATTCGTTTACTCTCGAATAACTTACTTTTCATACTACACTAACGACGCACATTCGCTTCGTTTACTGTAAACTGTCTACCAGCTTCATGGTTTCCGAACTTTTCGACACATAAAATAACCTTATGTTTAAATTCTGCATCGTATGTGAAACGTTTTTATGTGGGGATCAAACAGCTAATGGAGTACAACTGAGCAGACCATAACAGCTGCGTGTAAGCCTACTAAGATGTTCAGATAGGGCGATAGTCTATTTACCGAGAAAGAGGATGAGTCATTTCCTGTTATTGATGCTTATTGACGGTCCATTTCCTCATGTATTGTACTGAAGACTACAATATTTCCACAATAACAATATTTCTGTTTAATCATATACCTGCCACCTAGTACCTCAAATTTAAGATGCAGACGAAATTTTTGTCCTTCATTTTGTGAAAAAAAGGGCATCTAAAATTCAAAGCAATACGGTATTTGTTGTAGAATATCCTCTGATAGTCTTTTTATGTTTAAACTCGAGCCTTTTTAGGTGATCAATGATTTTCACTCATCTCTCTCTCTCTCTTTCTCACTCTCTCTCTCTCTTTCTCACTCTCTCTCTCTCTTTCTCGCCCTCTCACTCTCTCTCTCTCTCTCTCTCGCTTTCTCTTTCTTTTCCCTTTATAAACCCATTCTCTCCAGCACCTGTATAGCTTTCCTCTCATCTGCATCTTCTCCCTTGTGTTGTCCAATTGAACGTAAGCTTCAAAAGTTAATCTTTCATCTTCATTCAAACACCTTACTTCATCTTATTTAAATAACATTTATGAATCTTCAACTGCTGTAAAGGTATACAAATGTGTAATTATATTTCTATTACTTTATTTTCAGATATTCATAAACAATGGCTAAGGATTACAGAACATTCAGTAAGAAGACACCAGTGTGCAATTTTAGGACCACCTTCGTGCAGAACCTATCACATAGGTAACAAAAATATAGTTGAGTTTATGAAAATGAGAGTTCATGTAACTATATATATTTGAAATAATGTTGAATATTTGTGTGCTGTGCTTATTTAATCAAACATGTTTTCAGTAAAAACTTTACATGGTCGAGAAACATCAGGACCAATGTGTCGTAGACAAGTTGTTTCAAATAACATGTACAACAGGATTCAACTGTTTTGTCGCACACTAGGTCATCTCTCAGCAGTTTACTGCTTACTTTTTGATCGTACAGGGAAATATGTTATAACGGTAAATATTATTGTTAAATATTTGTTTTAATATTTTAAGTCTATGCTTAATATTTTACACATATTTTAAGCCAAATGGGACGAAATAAATATATTGCTTACCTTGCCCCTTTTGTGAAAAGTTTTCCCCCCATATAAAACTAAAATGAATTCATTATTAAATTTAATTAATGAACTAATATTTGATAAAACTGTATTAACATCAATTACAATGTCATCCACTACAGGTTTAAAAACATGTATTTGAACTTTAGTATGTAGAAAGTAAGTAGGTTTTGTATTTAGCCTTACATAATGTATTATTTATATGAGTCTGAAAATTAAAGAACTGTATTGTGAGATCAATAAAATATATTTAAACCCTAATTGATAGAATTGTCATAATTGAAATACTGTACTGCTCAGATATATAATATCTTATATAGGATACTATGTCTCAATAATCAAAACAGTAAGTGCAGGTATAGGCAAGTGTAACATTTTAACATATCTCCAAGTGTTTTAGTCATATTTATTGCTTGAAAGATATATACATATGTATATGTATATATACATATATTGCTGTACATATACATGTACATATACATATTGCTGTATTCAAATATCATATGGGAATTACAGCATCATTATTTCTGTTATATAAGCATTATATTAAATAATCATTATAGCTCATTAGGACTGACTTTGCATTTTATATAAAGATCTATTTATTGTTAAATATCTTGTAATAATAATAATTTGTTTTCTAATAATGTTTTAATTGTATAATTAAATTTATTTTATTAAAAAAATAAACTATCATAAAATAATATTGGAGATTTAAGCCTTGATGTAAATTATTGTTATTTGCAGGGTGCGGATGACCTATTAGTCAAATTATGGAGTGCTTTAGATGGCCGGCTTCTTGCGACTTTGAGAGGGGCATCTGCAGAAATCTCAGATATTGCTGTTAACTTAGAAAACACGCTGCTTGCTGCTGGCAGTATAGATAGAATGATTAGAGTCTGGTGTCTCCAATCTGCTGTTCCTGTAAGCAAACGATCTTATAAGTTTATTCTACCTATAACTAAAACAAAATTGTATAAAATTCCATGTATTTTTTAAGGTAAAACATTTACAGCCTTTTGTTGTTAAAAGTGTGGAGAAGTACAGGTGTTATTTGGTAGGAGTATAATTCCTCTTATTTTGAATATTGGAAATAATCATAGTTCACATGTATAGCAGTGGCGGTTTGTCCAAAAGGGCTCTGGGGTGCAGCCCTCCCAATTACAAAAATTAATTTTTAATTAATTTTTAATTAATATTCATTTATTTTAAATTAGGTTAAGAAGAGCTTAGAATTATTTAAGTAATGTTTAAACCATAAAATATTTAGCAGTTGACGCATGAAATTAGCCGCAAGCTTCGTGCGGGGCTCACAGCAGAGAGCCCCAGACTAGTGCATTGAGTGTGTATGGAATAAGCTGAAACAGCCAAAACCGTGTGCTGACGTCACTCAACACGCTTGTTACGGGTGGCCTGGGATGGAGTCCCGTCGTCTTGCGCATGCTCTGAGAAATGACTAATCAGTGCTGACAATTCTGGCTGATTAGGGAGCAGGATTGTAGGCTTATTTATAATGTTCTCACAAATAAATGTTGGTGCGTTTGACTCAAAGTAAACAAATCAAATTTTATATTTAATAATAATATGCGTTTATGAAACTACTCTTTTAAACTCATTTTAAAGAATAATATTTGTGTACTAGATAAGTATTGTTTCCATTTATAGATCCTTTGATGCGCCTACACAGTGGCCTAATATACTCTTAAAAGTAAAACATGATTCACACTACTCGTTGAGTACTCGACGCTTTAGCAACCAATAGGCGATCACTTAACTACCCAACCTTACAACATTTCGTAAATCACACCGTAATACACCTATTAGTTATAGCAATGTTAATATATCAATCAATAAGTATAACTTAATAAAAGTTGTAGGTGCTTAGAATATAAAACGAGTTAAATGGGTATCAAATTTCAAAATTTTCTCCGCACCTTGTGAATCTGGGGAGATCCCTTGTCATGAGCCCCACCAATGTAATTGGGCAGGAGCCGCCACTGATGTATAGTATTGCAATTGTAAAAGAGATGTATTTTTATTTAAACTCTGAGGTCTACCTGATACATGCACTTTCTTTTAGTAATGTTGTTAAGAAAAATAGAAACCTCTGATTTCATAAGAACTAATTAAAAAATGATGAGTTGAAGAAGGGCATGTATAATATAAAAAGGTGGGAATTATTTTATGGTGTGGAGGGCATTCATCAGGACTACAGCTCCTGCAAGATGTGAGTCATCACAAATTCTAAAAGAGTGGGAATTATTTTGGTGTGGAGGGCATCCATCAAGACTACAACTCCTGCCAGATGTGAGTCATCACAAATTCTAAAAGAGTGGGAATTATTTTATGGTGTGAAGGGTATTCATCAGGACTACAACTCCTGCAAGATGTGAGTCATCACAAATTCTAAAAGAGTGGGAATTATTTTGGTGTGGATGGCATCCATCAAGACTACAACTCCTGCAAGATGTGAGTCATCACAAATTCTAAAAGAGTGGGAATTATTTTATGGTGTCGAGGGCATCCATCAAGACTACAACTCCTGCAAGATGTGAGTCATCACAAATTCTAAAAGAGTGGGAATTATTTTATGGTGTCGAGGGCATCCATAAAGACTACAACTCCTGCAAGATGTGAGTCATCACAAATTCTAAAAGAGTGGGAATTATTTTATGGTGTGGAGGGAATCCATCAAGACTACAACTCCTGCAAGATGTGAGTCATCACAAATTCCAAAAGAGTGGGAATTATTTTATGGTGTGGAGGGAATCCATCAAGACTACAACTCCTGCAAGATGTGAGTCATCAAAAGTTCAGGTAATATTCCCTCAAATACAGTATTTGCTTGCTTTGGGTACATACTATCAATAAACTCACTGTAATAATGTATGGCGATCATCTTGTTGATTTTTGCGAAAAGCTTTTTTTCCTGAATGTGATGCAGAGAACATGGCTGACACTTACTTCTTGTCCAGTTCATGAAATAAAATAACTGATTCCATACTTATACAAATTCTAGGTTTTTGGACATTGTCTTCTGACGTAAAAAAAAATATTTGTAAATTTTATTTGCCTTTTTTCAATTCCTTCTTGGCACTGAGCCAACTTTCTCATATCTAGAAATACTACTCAAAGATGTATATAAAGTTATAAGAGAAAGGTTCCTTGCAATAATGACACATTACATGAGATGGATAGAACAAGAAATTATAGACCACCACCAGCTTCATAAACTAGAAATGAAAAAAAGAAACGAATAAATAGTAACAAACAAAAATAATAATCCAACACCATATACTGTATAGAGTGAAAAATGGAAAATTCCAAGGAAATTCCCTTTCTATTTTGCTAATTAATATTGTGATTCTGTCATATGTATTTACATATTAATATTGTAATCATAATATAAAAAGTAACTATAATACAATTTTTTGCTATTGACCTCAGTAGGAATTTACTTTAAAAAAATTATTTATATTACTTGTTCGAAGTTGAGTACAACAATCAAAAACTATACTGTTTTGAAAAATATGCAGTATTCTTTTATTTATTCAAACCACCTGTCAGTGGCCTTAAAGCCTTCTTGGTAAAGTTATTTTTTCATACCTCTTGTTTACTATATGTTGACTCCTTCATTCAAGTGAAGTAATTTCGCAGGGAAATAATACTTATCTACACATTCCAGATTTCCAATGCATAGAACATTAATCAGCTATGATATTTACAATGTAAGAGAACCATATTTTAATATCATACATATTCCTGAAACTTAGAAGAATCTCCTAGTATAATGTATTTTCAAATTATTTGTATAAAATTTTATTCTTCTTGTTTTTTATAGTTTCAGTTTCATAATTTACAAATTAATTTGAATATTTTAGGTTGCAATACTAACAACACACACAGGAATGATAACAGGTGTCAATTTCTGTCCTGCTATAGTAAAGGGAAAATATTATTTGGCATCTACAAGTTCTGATGGCTCTGTGGCATTCTGGAGTTATTCATTTACTTCGGAGAAAGGGGTGACATTTCAGTAAGTTACTACAAAAATACTTATCTAATGTAACAAATAATATGTATCTACTGTGAAAATTTTAATAAGTATTTCTTTATTTACAAATAAGTGACATACTTATTAAATGTACAGCTCTAAAATGAATTAATTCTTCCTTAATACGTTCGCTACTGCAATGTTAACAAAATAACTATTGGTATAGACCAGCCGGCTCACATATGGCCCATACGGTCTCTCGTCCTGGACCGACGGCTCACATATGTGCCGCTCTGGGTAGTTGAAATGGACCGACAGCTCATATTTGCGACACTGTTTGCGTGTTACTTTTATTTCTCTGACAAATCAGTGGTTTATTTTAATGGTTTGATATATTTGTATCGAACTATAGACATGTCTGATGTTAATGCCGGACATTTGGTCTTTCAGTTATCTAGGTCAATGATGTCAAAATACTCCTGACACATTGTTAATTTCTTTGTGCACCATTCTATTTCATTAGAATCACAAAGAATGTACTCTAAATGGCATTTATCAACACAGGATGTAAACCTGTCATAAGTGATGAGTGCTTGTAAATATTCTGTTGTCCTACTGTATATGGAACACAAATGTAAACACATTTTTCTCTGATACAATATTGTTTATAATGTCAGTATCTTATCAATAAGATATGTAGCCTATATAAGCAATCTGTCTAGCATGATTAGCCAAGCCGAGTTAGCTGGGAGTTTGTTAATATAAGCCTTTATATGGCATTTCTGTTTTTACGTGTATATAGTGTTATTTCTAATATATTACACATCTAAGCCTTGTTTTATGTAAGTAACAAAATTTAATAGCCTATATACTTTTTATAATTTATTAAATTTTACATAGTTTTAAAAATTTGTTTTCATCAAAATCATATTTGGTTTCGCATTTAAGGGGCTACACTGTGATGCCTCATACGTGGGAAGTCCGTAACATGATAAGATTTTCATGCTATAGACCGACCGGCTCATATATGTGCCATCCTAAAAAAACACTAAAAACAGCAAAAACAAAAATATACAACAAACACACATACACTACTAAAGTCATGAATACTTCGCCTTATTATTCCAAATGTGAAGTCATCCAGCTTAATTGAAGGTCGTCCTGGTCCAGATGTACACATTTTCTTACATCGTGAGTCGGGTGAAACACAATCTGCATTTTCTTTTTGAGAAGCGCTAATCCTCTTCACTGTTGACTTTGATATTCCCAAACACGTTGACACCTTTTCATACACTGGGTAACGTTTATCCCCTAACTGTTTCCCTTCCAACCTAAAAAAACAAATTCCACTTAAGATCATTGCAGTCTCGCCTTCAGATATAGGAGATCTTGGAGGCATGGTGTAAAGTTAACGCTTGCACATACAACATTAATGACAGAATGAGCGATATTGAACCAGTTCCCTTTTATCTATTGTCGTTGGCCTGTTCCCAGAATAAGGGAGTTTACCTATCATGGTGGCAATGACCAGTGAGTAATATATCCAAGGGTTGCATTGAGTCACACTGTGGAAATATTTCAACCCAGTTGGAATTCCCGGGCGATTGGCCGCGTCATCGTGGCAACACCGCACCTCTGACTGCCGAGTGCTAAGCGAGTCCCGTCAAGAAGGAGCCGCCCTCGGTAATTCAAGATTCCTCTTCAAATAAATTGTCGTATAAATTAAACCTGTTTCATTCTAGTTTACCACATAACATATCCAAGTTAGTTACTGTGAAATCTACACAAGAAAAGTCCAATTTTTCCGTCTGTTCCATCAAGAGAAAATGTTATCTTGGAAATTTGATAACAACTTTTTTTTCTAACAACATAAAATTATAAAATTATATGAAAAATTAAAGAACCCTTGTAGCGATATTGTGTTGAAATTTGGTTTCGTTTGGAGTTCAAATTGTTGACTTAAGATTTTTTAAAGTTACGGCTTGGTTGAAAAGCACACAAAAACCGGTACTTTTTTTATTCCAACTAAAAAATAAATAGAAAGTTATAGTTAGAAAAAAATATTTTTTACATGCCTAAACGCCCAATTAAGTTACAAAAATTTCAATGTAACTCTCATATTGATATCTTTTTTTGTTTACATTCCATGACACTTTAAACTCAGGGGTCCATAATTTTGAATCGGACAATAATGGTTTGTATGAAGTATGATTAATTATTATAACAACTTTCCACTTTTTGTCTGTAATGAAGGTAAGGCCCACGTTAACGTGATCTGTGTGAAAAGATCGAATTCTTATCTCCGGTCCCTCGTGAAAAACCAGACGGCGCATATATGCGCTGCTCGGTAGCGAACGTGTTGAAGTTTCATTTGTATAATTTAATCATTGGACTACACAAAAATGTGCAAAGGCCATTTAGTTATAAATTGGTTTTGCTTCCTTAACTCTAGATTCATAAATGTGTTTTTAAATATTATTCATACAAATTCATTTGTCAGACTACTTTACATGAAAAAATAAAGTCTAAATGAACATGAAGCTTATTTACACAGAGCAAATAATGAAATATCACTCAAAGTAAATTACCATGTGTTTTTCCTTATGTAAGTTTAGATAGAGTTCACACATATTTTCCCTGATTTCAAATGCATAAATTATTGGTACTTGAAGTATATCATTCTCTGCTTTCTTTTGAGACATGAACAAATCTTCCTTTGCTGTACTTCTTTAGGGTTCTTCCTGGCCAGCAAAAATCATTTATCCTAGGATGACCTACACTCTAGACTTTGAGTAATGCTGTAAGGTTGTAACCTTGGAAGTATGAGTCCTTAGCTCATTATTTTTGCAAAATTTTGTCTTGAAACTGGATTCTTTTTGAACGTGAAACATGTTATGCTCGTTAATTACATATAAATTCAAGAAAATGTCATTAATCATCCCATAAAAAACAAATGTCCTTCTTTGGGCTTTTTACTTCAACTCATTTCAAGAGTCATTATTTGAACTTTCATCAGTTTAAATAAAACTATTTACAGAAAATATGGGAAATTGAAAATTTGTCAGTTCTTATAAAATCTTTTTTAAACAACTACAAAACAATCTACCACAAAACACAACAAAAATCGACACCCACACTTATAAGGTTTTTGTCTCACAAGTATTGGAGGAAAACAAAGGCTGCAATAAACAAATACAGGAAATTTAAACCAAACAAATAATCAAGGAATACTGAAAAGACAATGTAATTGAGGATTTGATGAAAGTGAAAGTGAACGTTCTGGCTGGCTAGGCAACCATTAACCCTTAGCGCTCGGATTTTTTTAATATGCTTTGCTTCTCCACTTGTAATTAAATTGAGACAAATTCCTCACCTGCAAGTTGCATTATATTTATGGAAAACTTTGTTTTCTCTTACATGATTTTAGTAAACTAAGCTATTTTTATTTACTAATAATCTAATATTTTATTTGTAGTTTTGCAGAGAATGATATCTCTGAAAACTGTCTTCCGGATGAAGTCCTGGTTTTCTGCTGCATGTTTTGTAGTGAAAAACTGTTTCCCTTCTACCTCCTTTTATTTTCCTGTTACTGCAAACTACACAATCCTTAGAACTACTTTTATCATTGGAAAAGAATAAATGTAATTTACCATTCAGTTTTTCTTCTTTGTCAGTAGTTGATGGCCGACCCCTCTTACTATATGGGTTATTCCTGATATCACCAATGCGTTCCCTCACCAATTTTTGCAAAACTATTTTTGTTTAACAGGATTTTCTCTCACTTCCTTTTTTCGTTATTATAGATAATAAAACTGTTTACTACAGCTACATCTAATAGCCAGAAAAACATTTTCTTCCACCATTTATTTGTTCGTCTCGTAAAACTGCACGGTTCATTATACTGAACAGCTAAATCTACATCACCCATAAACTGGTTATATTTACAAATACTTGTTGGTTTAATTTTTTTTTTTTATGAAACTGAACAACATTCTAATAAATCAGGATCAAGTAAAAGATCAGGAATTTAAGAATCACTAATTGCACGTGAAGCAAACTACGAGTAAACAAATAACCTGCAAAACTGTAACCTACTTGCAGCTTACAACGTAGCGGCAAACTAGATTTTGTGCTGACTCACATTATTGGCTACAGTATTTTGTTTTGTGTATCTAAAATAGCAACTAATACTATTTAGAAGTTTTTTTTGTTTTAATTATTTTGTATAAAAGAGTAAACATTTATTAATATTCAAAACTAGTGTGAACTAATAAACCTGTACATGTAATTCGGTGCATTCTTTCCTTGCAGCATGATGAAATGCATCCATGTCCATCAATTACATTAACCCCTCCTCACCCCTCACACTCAATTATTTATATTTGTACTCTTATTACAGTGTCTCTGAATTGGTGGCTCAGCCAATTAATACCATCTTAAGCATAACAAAAACCTTATCGCTCTTTGTTGGAAAGTTTGAATGTTTTTGTAAGAATAATTATGACCTAAAATTTAAGAGTATATTTATGTACTAAACATTTTTATATTTTATTTGATTTTTTTCCCAGAGCCAAACCTGTACAATTCAATGAAAGACAGCGTCCTGGACAAGGCCAGATGATTTGTGCCTCGTTCTCTTCTGGGGGAATATTCTTAGCGGCTGGAAGTACTGACCATAAAGTCCGTGTTTATAAGATGACTGGTCATGAAGGACCGGAAAGAGTCCTAGAGGTTGAGCCTCATACAGATAGGGTGGATAGCATTCAGTGGGCTAACAATAGTTTGAGATTTGTTTCAGGTAGTAAAGACGGAACCGCTATTATTTGGTCTTATTCCCGGCAAAAGTGGATATCTAGACACCTTTGTATGACTGATAAATTGAAAAAGTAAGTCAAAGAAATGTAGATACCTGGTAGATTAAAATAGTAAATAATATTCTTCCAACTATCGCTATTATGATAGTTTGGGAAATGATAACTGACAAAAACTATTTATTTAGGGATTACTTTTGTAATATTTTTTGTTGTAAAAATATTGGTGGATAGTTGGATTAAGGTAAGATCTAGGATGTAGAGTAGAATCATGACTAAAATATCCAGAGGTAAAATATCCTGAAATTACTTACTTTACATTGGGGACAAAGGAAGGTCATTGTGCTAGATCTCATGCTGGAAAGACATATCTCCCTTTATGTAAATATAAAGTGTTTTCTAGTATATATAGTGTTTTCTTTACTAGATAGGAGACTGACAGAATTACTAAGTCAGTCTGATATATCGTTACTTTTACTGTTCATGTGAGCCTATTTAAAAAAAAAAAACGACTGCCAATGTGTGTCTGTCAGTCTCTTACCTAGTCCAGAAAATCTCAACCTAAGCTGTACCAAAGCTAACCTAAATGCATGTGTGTGTAATTTGAGCTATTCTTGGAGTTTATGATAAGCAGTTCTGCTCAACACATCTTGACATGAACAGTGTGTTCATAACTATTAAACATTCATTCAAGTTACAAAACAGAGACAAAATCATTTATAATTATGATAAAACTTAATTAGTTTAATCAAACAAATAGTATCAAATGATGAAGAGAACTGTGGTGAAAGATTTACTTATACACTATTAAACCCCAAACTCAAAGCAATTAATAAATATAGAAGATGGCAAAGGAGAAAAGTGAATTTGCAAAATATTTCAATACACTGAAAAGAAACAAGATACTGAAGAGAGACCACAGCTTTTATAAACATTAATATATTTGTTTGCTTTTGTTAATGTTTTTGTTTTATTTTGAAACTGATTTGATCGACAGTTTTTAAATACACACTGCTGTTACATTCACAAGCGCTATGTTAGTGTCTGTACAGTGTAGGTTATATTTTAGAGATATCATACCTACCCTAGCTACTTTGTGAGCACATATTTAATCACTGTTTATTAATTCCATGTATTGTAATTAATATTGTTGTGTTCAAAATGTATTTGTAACATATGTGAAAATTAGGGAAAATAAGGTTACCTGTCATTTAATAACTTGTGCTACTTTTATTTTTGAAATTCCATTTAATAGGACCAGCCGTTTCATCATACGAAATCATGCTTGTCCTAAAGTAGTCCAATTTCAATGGATCTACCTTATTTTGTTTTCTGGATGAAGTTGTGAAATGCAGGATAAATTACATATTACTCATTAAGAGACTCGTAACACAAAAAGCAAAAGTTTTTTGTATAATAAATGCATGAATATCAATAAGTCATAATTTCTGGAAATATTTAAAATCAATATCTTAGAATCTACTGTTTATAAAATTGTAATCTTAACAGTAATAATTCTACTTAAAGGAAGTTACAAACAAGTAAGTAATATGAGCAAAATAAAATTAAGACAATTCCTACTTAGGTAAAAAAAAATTGATTTTAGGTACTTTTTATTAAATAATTACAATTAATATAAATTAAGTAATATAACTTATGCATTAAAACAGCTGTTCTACCACATAACCTATAATATAAAATCAGCTGTTTTATGAAATCATAAGTTGTCACTTATTTTAAGGCAGAAGTGGAAAAATAACTATATTGCATATCTTGCCCCTTTTGTGAAAAGTTTTTTTCTCATATAAATCTAAAATTCAATAAATTTAAATAATGAATTAATATTTGAAAAAAATGTATTAACATCAAGTGTCACCCATTACAAATTTTAAAAAATGTATTTGAACTTAAGTGAATAAGTAAAAATTTATCAACGATTGAAAATTTGAATAAGATATGTATATTAGGAGAGTGTGAGCTGAATAAGGAATTGAAAAACAACCAGCGATTAAATGATAATATTAAATTGACCAAATAAATTGCACTATCATTTTCATATCAAAAATACTTAACTGAAGCAATTGTATTACGCAAATGACAAGAATTTTTTATCTTTAAGGTTTTACTTTAAGTTGCTTGTTTTATTAATATTGGCTTTTTATTGTCAGAGCTAAAGGAGGTGGCCAGGAAAAAGAAGGAGAAGAAGAAAGTAAAACCAAACTGAGAGTAACAATGGTATCGTGGTCCTCAAAAGATCAATGGATAATAACTGCTTGTAGCGACTATTCTTTAAAAGTTTGGGATTCTTATGCTGCTAGCCTTGTACAAATTCTCAGTGGACATAAAGATGAAGTGTTTGTATTAGAAGGGCACCCACTAGATTCTCGTGTGAGTAATTTCTCCTCAACAGTTACCTGATAATAACAAATTCTCTCTGCTACATTCTGTGTAATAAAAAAGTTGAAAAAATTTTCATATCTCCAAAAACCAAGTAACCAAATGATGGGATACTTTTTGGAAATGATATAAATTACAAAATTATTACATGAGGTAAATAAAAGATTACCTTTGGTAAATATAGTAAATACGTTTTTCAATCAATATTTTTAACAATACAAATTTTATTAAAATGTAAAATATTACATATTTTATTTTAACATATAAAACTTTATAGATTTGGAATCCTGTAAGTCCATTCGGAACTTACGTATTATATGGAGGCCACTATTCTAGAGGGATTTTCCTTACCAGGCACCAAAAATGACTACATAAAACATGTTCTGAGGCCACATGCATAACAAAGTTTTATTTTTTACACAAAAGGTCATTTTTAAACAAATGAAAGTTGGGTAAAAAAATTCAGTGCAGAGTAGTAAGAAGTACTACGTCCGCATATCACAACCCGCTGATATTTTAATATGTATATTTAAATATGCCTGTATAGTCTTCAGTTAGGGTAGATTTGGCTGTAATTTTAAACATTACTGTATACCTATTTTAAAATATACCTATTGGTGTCCAGTCAGGTTAGATTTGGTTGTAATTTTAAACAACATTACCTAATTAAACGTCTACTTCTGCAGAGTAACACTTTTTGACAGGTGATATCACGTCATATCTATTCCAGCCTTATATGTGTACATTTGTTTGGTTAAATGTATTGAATTAGAACCAAATCTATCCCAACTGGATGCTTCATGGGTATATTTCAATATAGGTATATAAAATTAGCCTTCCATAGCAATCACACAAGTAATAATTATCAATATAGCTTCAGGACATGTTTTTGATTCATTTTATCTGCATTTCATTGGGGGTGGGCAATGTGCATTTTTACCATGCTTAAATAACAATAGTGGCCTCTGTAAAATATGTAAGTACCGTCTATTCTAATGTTACGTGTTAAATATCCTAATTCTAAAGGAATTAATTGCTTTTAAAGATTGCAGTAATTCATTACATAATTAAAGATTGACCTGCAATATCAAATGTCCAGTTGGAACAAGAATGATGTATATCATAAATAAAATTTAGACAAATGTTAATTCAAACAAATCAAATTTTACTTTTGCAAACTAAAAAAAAATACAAATAAATACATATTGGAAATGCTGGCTTACCCTTGTTACATACATATTTAATTTAAGAGATTTATTATATGAAAATCTATGGCAGTGTTAGAGACATTTATTTGAAATTGCTTGCATATATTTAAGATGCATTAACAATTGTACATTGAATTTAAATTAATTATTTTACATTGCACTATTACTTTAAACACTTTTGTTTTACAGAGAACTGGCTTATAAAGCCAGATTAAAGTTAAGTTTTTCAAACGTTAATCCTTTTTAAACACAATTTTTATAGTACAACTTAGCTGCTTTTTTGATTATGGTGATACGACCAGACTTATTTTGGAATGAAATCCCCCATTCAGCATTTCGGCAATGATCTTTCCTCTTAAGGTATTTATCAGGGCAGCAACATTCCTTCTAATGAAAACAAAAATTTAATTAAAATACTTTATAAAAAATAAAGGTGTCCTTTGCTCCTGCATCTCGAAAGAGGTCCTTCCACGTTTACATTTCGAAACTTAAGGGAAAGAAGCATGGCTTACGTGCGGCTATCTAGGTTTCCGCGCATCTTGAACTACGCATTTTGCCTTTTTGAAAAACAGATGTCGTGCTCTTACATAGATCTCGGTCCAAATACAATTTTTTTAATTATTTATACTTATGTTTTACATTTTAAAATTTTTGACGTCTCGTTTGTTTTCTGAAGATGTCTTAATATGTAACACACCTAAAATGTGTTACACTAATAGTGTAATATAACATAAATACCATAATTTTTAATATTTATTAGAGAGAGAGAGAGAGAGAGAGAGAGAGAGAGAGAGAGAGAGAGATAGTAGGGAATATCAATATTTTACAGTGATGAAAAGCTTTCATCTTTATAAATACTTTTTTTAAATTGCAGACATTGATATAGGCAGTGAAACCTAGAACCTACACCTTGAAAACATTTTCACTGAGAGTGAACAAAAACCTTTTAGTAGTTCTCCTTTAATGACTGTATGATATAGTAATAGAACTGTAGTTTTACTTTAGTGGCTGTAAGATACAGTAATAAAACTGTAGTTCTCCTTTAGTGGCTGTATGATATAGTAATAGAACTGTAGTTTTACTTTAGTGGCTGTAAGATACAGTAATAAAACTGTAGTTCTCCTTTAGTGGCTGTATAATATAGTAATAGAACTGTAGTTTTACTTTAGTGGCTGTAAGATACAGTAATAAAACTGTAGTTCTCCTTTAGTGACTGTACGATTTAGTAATAGAACTGTAGTTTTACTTTAGTGGCTGTAAGATACAGTAATAAAACTGTAGTTCTCCTTTAGTGACTGTACGATACAGTAATAGAACTGTAGTTTTACTTTAGTGGCTGTAAGATACAGTAATAAAACTGTAGTTCTCCTTTAGTGACTGTACGATATAGCAATAGAACTGTAGTTTTACTTTAGTGGCTGTAAGATACAGTAATAAAACTGTAGTTCTCCTTTAGTGACTGTACGATGTAGTAATAGAACTGTAGTTTTACTTTAGTGGCTGTAAGATACAGTAATAAAACTGTAGTTCTCCTTTAGTGGCTGTATGATATAGTAATAGAACTGTAGTTTTACTTTAGTGGCTGTAAGATACAGTAATAGAACTGTAGTTCTCCTTTAGTGACTGTACGATATAGTAATAGAACTGTAGTTTTACTTTAGTGGCTGTAAGATACAGTAATAAAACTGTAGTTCTCCTTTAGTGACTGTACGATGTAGTAATAGAACTGTAGTTTTACTTTAGTGGCTGTAAGATACAGTAATAAAACTGTAGTTCTCCTTTAGTGACTGTACGATGTAGTAATAGAACTGTAGTTTTACTTTAGTGGCTGTAAGATACAGTAATAAAACTGTAGTTCTCCTTTAGTGGCTGTATGATATAGTAATAGAACTGTAGTTTTACTTTAGTGGCTGTAAGATACAGTAATAGAACTGTAGTTCTCCTTTAGTGACTGTACGATGTAGTAATAGAACTGTAGTTTTACTTTAGTGACTGTATGATATAGTAATAGAACTGTAGTTTTACTTTAGTGGCTGTAAGATACAGTAATAAAACTGTAGTTCTCCTTTAGTGACTGTACAATACAGTAATAGAACTGTAGTATTACTTTAGTGGCTGTAAGATACAGTAATAAAACTGTAGTTCTCCTTTAGTGACTGTACAATACAGTAATAGAACTGTAGTTTTACTTTAGTGGCTGTAAGATACAGTAATAAAACTGTAGTTCTCCTTTAGTGACTGTACGATGTAGTAATAGAACTGTAGTTTTACTGTAGTGGCTGTAAGATACAGTAATAAAACTGTAGTTCTCCTTTAGTGGCTGTATGATATAGTAATAGAACTGTAGTTTTACTTTAGTGGCTGTAAGATACAGTAATAGAACTGTAGTTCTCCTTTAGTGACTGTACGATGTAGTAATAGAACTGTAGTTTTACTTTAGTGACTGTATGATATAGTAATAGAACTGTAGTTTTACTTTAGTGGCTGTAAGATACAGTAATAAAACTGTAGTTCTCCTTTAGTGACTGTACAATACAGTAATAGAACTGTAGTTTTACTTTAGTGGCTGTAAGATACAGTAATAAAACTGTAGTTCTCCTTTAGTGACTGTACAATACAGTAATAGAACTGTAGTTTTACTTTAGTGGCTGTAAGATACAGTAATAAAACTGTAGTTCTCCTTTAGTGACTGTATGATGTAGTAATAGAACTGTAGTTTTACTGTAGTGGCTGTAAGATACAGTAATAAAACTGTAGTTCTCCTTTAGTGGCTGTATGATATAGTAATAGAACTGTAGTTTTACTTTAGTGGCTGTAAGATACAGTAATAGAACTGTAGTTCTCCTTTAGTGACTGTACGATGTAGTAATAGAACTGTAGTTTTACTTTAGTGACTGAATGATATAGTAATAGAACTGTAGTTTTACTTTAGTGGCTGTAAGATACAGTAATAAAACTGTAGTTCTCCTTTAGTGACTGTACAATACAGTAATAGAACTGTAGTTTTACTTTAGTGGCTGTAAGATACAGTAATAAAACTGTAGTTCTCCTTTAGTGACTGTACAATACAGTAATAGAACTGTAGTTTTACTTTAGTGGCTGTAAGATATAGTAATAAAACTGTAGTTCTCCTTTAGTGACTGTACGATATAGCAATAGAACTGTAGTTTTACTTCAGTGGCTGTAAGATACAGTAATAAAACTGTAGTTCTCCTTTAGTGACTGTACGATGTAGTAATAGAACTGTAGTTTTACTTTAGTGGCTGTTATATACAGTAATAGAACTGTAGTCCTTCTTTAGTGACTGTATGATATAGTAATAGAACTGTAGTTTTACTTTAGTGGCTGTAAGATACAGTAATAAAACTGTAGTTCTCCTTTAGTGACTGTACAATGTAGTAATAGAACTGTAGTTTTACTTTAGTGGCTGTAAGATACAGTAATAAAACTGTAGTTCTCCTTTAGTGACTGTACGATGTAGTAATAGAACTGTAGTTTTACTTTAGTGGCTGTAAGATACAGTAATAAAACTGTAGTTCTCCTTTAGTGGCTGTATGATATAGTAATAGAACTGTAGTTTTACTTTAGTGGCTGTAAGATACAGTAATAGAACTGTAGTTCTCCTTTAGTGACTGTACGATGTAGTAATAGAACTGTAGTTTTACTTTAGTGACTGTATGATATAGTAATAGAACTGTAGTTTTACTTTAGTGGCTGTAAGATACAGTAATAAAACTGTAGTTCTCCTTTAGTGACTGTACAATACAGTAATAGAACTGTAGTTTTACTTTAGTGGCTGTAAGATACAGTAATAAAACTGTAGTTCTCCTTTAGTGACTGTACAATACAGTAATAGAACTGTAGTTTTACTTTAGTGGCTGTAAGATACAGTAATAAAACTGTAGTTCTCCTTTAGTGACTGTATGATGTAGTAATAGAACTGTAGTTTTACTGTAGTGGCTGTAAGATACAGTAATAAAACTGTAGTTCTCCTTTAGTGGCTGTATGATATAGTAATAGAACTGTAGTTTTACTTTAGTGGCTGTAAGATACAGTAATAGAACTGTAGTTCTCCTTTAGTGACTGTACGATGTAGTAATAGAACTGTAGTTTTACTTTAGTGACTGAATGATATAGTAATAGAACTGTAGTTTTACTTTAGTGGCTGTAAGATACAGTAATAAAACTGTAGTTCTCCTTTAGTGACTGTACAATACAGTAATAGAACTGTAGTTTTACTTTAGTGGCTGTAAGATACAGTAATAAAACTGTAGTTCTCCTTTAGTGACTGTACAATACAGTAATAGAACTGTAGTTTTACTTTAGTGGCTGTAAGATATAGTAATAAAACTGTAGTTCTCCTTTAGTGACTGTACGATATAGCAATAGAACTGTAGTTTTACTTCAGTGGCTGTAAGATACAGTAATAAAACTGTAGTTCTCCTTTAGTGACTGTACGATGTAGTAATAGAACTGTAGTTTTACTTTAGTGGCTGTTATATACAGTAATAGAACTGTAGTCCTTCTTTAGTGACTGTATGATATAGTAATAGAACTGTAGTTTTACTTTAGTGGCTGTAAGATACAGTAATAAAACTGTAGTTCTCCTTTAGTGACTGTACAATACAGTAATAGAACTGTAGTTTTACTTTAGTGGCTGTAAGATACAGTAATAAAACTGTAGTTCTCCTTTAGTGACTGTACAATACAGTAATAGAACTGTAGTTTTACTTTAGTGGCTGTAAGATACAGTAATAAAACTGTAGTTCTCCTTTAGTGACTGTACGATGTAGTAATAGAACTGTAGTTTTACTTTAGTGGCTGTAAGATATAGTAATAAAACTGTAGTTCTCCTTTAGTGACTGTACGATATAGCAATAGAACTGTAGTTTTACTTTAGTGGCTGTAAGATACAGTAATAAAACTGTAGTTCTCCTTTAGTGACTGTACGATGTAGTAATAGAACTGTAGTTTTACTTTAGTGGCTGTTATATACAGTAATAGAACTGTAGTCCTTCTTTAGTGACTGTATGATATAGTAATAGAACTGTAGTTTTACTTTAGCGGCTGTAAGATACAGTAATAGAACTGTAGTTCTTCTTTAGTGACTGTACGATATAGTAATAGAACTGTAGCTTTACTTTAGTGGCTGTAAGATACAGTAATAGAACTGTAGTTCTCCTTTAGTGACTGTACGATATAGTAATAGATCTGTAGTTTTACTTTAGTGGCTGTAAGATACAGTAATAGAACTGTAGTTCTTCTTTAGTGACTGTACGATTTAGTAATAGAACTGTAGTTTTACTTTAGTGGCTGTAAGATACAGTAATAGAACTGTAGTTCTCCTTTAGTGACTGTACGATATAGTAATAGAACTGTAGTTTTACTGTAGTGGCTGTAAGATACAGTAATAGAACTATAGTTCCTCTTTAGTGACTGTACGATATAGTATTAGAACTGTAGTTTTACTGTAGTGGCTGTAAGCTACAGTAATAGAACTGTAGTTCTACTTTAGTGACTTCATATTATTGACACCTAATATAGATTTATGCTTCCTAATATTAATTAGTCAAATATTGTTATACCTAATATTATGATACAGGTATTTTTAAGTGCTGGCCATGATGGTATGATACTCTTATGGGACATTACTACTGGCAAACAAATCACTTACTACCAGAATAACATTGAGAACCAAGGACACGGAGCAGTATTTGATGCTAAATGGTCTCCTGATGGCTCGATGTTGGCAGCTACTGATTCCCATGGACAGATACTTATGTTCGGCTTAGGCTACATCCCAAGTAAATTCTTACAGGTAAAACATCATTATAAGAATATTTTAAGTTGCCTTTGTATGGTATTATGAATTAATATGTTGAAATTATACTTGCTTTAGAAGTTGCAATATGAAATGATTTTGTTTGTTTGTTAAAGATATGCTGATTGACAAGGAAACAAATTATTTATATAAATAACAAATACAAATGTTTTCAAATAAGTATAAATTTACACTGTAAAGTGTTATGAGCTACAAAGAAAATTGAAAACCCTAAGGTCAGTTAAAAATTGGTGAATTGAAATAAAAAGCTTTTTTCTTCATATTACACTTGCTAGATTTAAATTTTGTAAGAATAAAATGACCTGTTTGAGAGTCAAGCATTGTCATTTATTATTTAGTGGCAACATACGTAAAACTAAATATTACACAATCCAGCCTGAAGATGGTAAGGATTATGTTATCCAAACGTCATCACTAAATTAATAAATAATAATATTTGACTCTCAAACAAGTCGTTTTATTTCTACAAAAAGCTTTGTTAGCTAAATTCATCAATCTTTATTTATTTAAATGTCCTATCTGACTAATTCATAATCAACCCACAACTTAAACTATAATGGGTAAATACTTAATATTTGGGAGGAAAACTTCATTTGTTAATATAGATTTGTGCTAAGAAGAGATTTTTACAAATTTTGAAGTTTTTTTTTACTTTGTCATCAAGCAACTGTAACTATTAAATCACTTGATCTCTTGTTTCAAATTCCATAAATAAATGAGGTTATATAAATGTGTATGGTTTTTTTAAAATGAAAAATGTTAGGGTGAACTTATAACTCATACCATAATTTCTATATATCTGACTTGCTATATATATATATATATATATATAGTTTTGGTTGGTCAAGATTATTTAGATTTTTTGGACTAGGAGACTGACAGACTTACCTTGGTAAGAGTCCACTCTGTAGTCTTGAAATAGAAACACATAAAAGCACTTAAACAATGATATAACTATATATATAATGATAACTAAAAATAATCTATAAATATATGTTTATTGATACAAATAACTGGAAAACAAAACACAAATAACATAAAAATAAGCGTATAAAAAGTTATTGGGCAAGGAGCAATGATAACTCATATAGTCTGTGATGTCACAAATAACCTTATTTAGTACGATTTAAGTATTGAAAATAGAGTCACTCTGAAACGCGTCAACAGAGAAAAAAATTGTAACTTTATGAAAGGCAGAAAACTGTACTCAAATATATATAATAACCTTATTGTTTAGACTTTTCTAATAGTAACTATATCAAATAACATCCCTCTGTGCAAAACAGGTTGTCAAAGATAATTTGTACGGCAACATTTAATGTTTGAGGCCAAGTTTACCATTTACATGGTACTTTAAAACCAGATTGTAATGGTAATGCACAAATATTGCAAATATATTTTGTAGTTGAAGATGATAAAAAAGTGCAGTTGAGAAGCCACTGAAGAAGCCACGATGGAGAGAGGCACTAGTATTTTATAAACATATTCTAAAGTTTTAAAATAATTTAGTATTAATTTTGAAAACCTGCTGTTATAAATTAGATGAGGTTATGAAATAATATCATACTTCCTCACAAATATCACTCATTTCCGCATCTACAACTCTTACTATAACCTCGCTTGCTTTTAAGTAAAACTTTTTATAATTTTTGGGGAAATAATTTCAAAGTTTTAATATTTTGTGGAATTTTTAGTCTTTAACTTGTTTAGTTTGAATAATTCAATATTGAATAACTAATTTACCTTTCAAAGATCTCTTACACTTAGATGGTACAAAAGTACCATTAGAGTTATCTATATTCTAACTTGAACAATGAAACCTGCACATGCACACCTATATCTATAAATTATTTAAATATATAAAAAAAGGGTTTATTTTCATTCATTACTTATAATGTTCCTTGACATTAACTTGTTGTATAGTAATATTTTTGTAAATTAGTATTGTAAACAATTGTTCCACCACTAAGTGCAATTTATTTTTACCTTGTGTGATGAGGCACCTTTCGGTCACTTGACCATTGTCGAATTATTTTTCTGATGTCATTATTCGATCCTTGATGTTGGTACTTGTTGACGTCATATAAGTTCGTTGTTTGTCGCTTACATGATGCTTTTGAAGAGTGCATCGTCCTCATATGTTGCCTGTTGGTTAATTAGGTTGTTGTGTATGTTCCTATAGATGTGGTATTTTTCTAGTGAGTTTAGTTCTATTGGATTATTATTTATTTCAAGTATGGTTAGGTTATTTTTGTAACTTATCAAACCTAACCTACTTGAAATTAATATTAATCCAATAGAACTAAACTCACTAGAAAAATACCCCATCTATAGGAACATACACAACAGCCTAAATAACCAACAGACAACATATGCAGATGACACACTCTTCAAAAGCATCATGCACGCAAAACATGACAAAACATATATGACATCAACAAACACCAACAATGACACCAACAACACGGACCGAATAACTACATCATACCAATAGAAAAAAATAATTCAGTGATTCTACAATGGTCAAGTGACTGAAAGGTGCCTCATCACACAAGGAAAAAATTAATTCCATTTAGTGGGGGAACAATTGTTTATAATTAACAATAACAACTTCATAAAGTCAGTGCAACGAAAAAATAATGGCCAACGTTAAATCTCTCTCTCTCTTTCTCTCTCTCTCTCTCTCTCTCTCTCTCTCTCTCTATATATATATATATATATATATATATATATATATATATATATATATATATATATGCAAATCTTATTTTAAATTATTTGGTCGTTTTCCCTATGTAAAATGTGTTGCAGTCGTTACATGTAATTTTGTAAATTCCTGATAGGTTATGTTTTTCTGTATTTGCTTTGTGGTTTGTGTTATTAAGATATTTTATTATTTTGTTGTTTGGTTTGTATGTTGGAGTGTAGTATTCTTTGTTGTATATATTTGTTAATTTTTCTATTTTGTTATTGGTATATTTATATTTTTAAATTTCATTTTTGATCGAAATATTTCAATAATGTGATAAATTTTGTAAATGTATATATATATATATATATATATATATATATATATATATATATATATATATATGTGTGTGTGTGTGTGTGTATTTATAAAACATATGCTATATACTTAAATAAAAATGTTGTCCGTAATAGCTGCCAAAGGAAATGTTCTTTCACACTGATTACCGCCCTCTGGTAAGAGATGCTAACCACCAAGTGTTAGATGAGCAAACGCAAATTGCTCCTCATCTAATGCCTCCGCCATTCCTTGTAGACATCGATGGCAACCCTTACCCACCATATCTACAGCGGCTTGTCCCAGGCAGGGAAAACTGCCGAACAGACCAATTGGTACCCAACATTGTTCTTAGAGAAGGAGGTTTGTTAACTTTATATAGATTTTAATGTTTTTATAACTTATTTACATTTAAAACATAATAAGTTTTATATTAAACACAAATCTTAAATCACAAGATTTAACTATAAAAAGATGTATTTATTTTCAAAAGGTTATTTTGTAATAAACACTTCTCTTTATCATATTAAAGAGTTTTTGTGCCAAACTTGCTACTACAAAGTAAACATTGTGACTGAACAGGAAAGTACTAGCAGTACAATAGAAGTAGCTCACATATTTTCAGTGCTCAATGTTTACTCGGTCTGGCTGTATTGCTGTTGCTATTCTCGTGTTTGGCCGCTAAGTTTACTCGGTTTAGTAGTATTTGAATCACTCATATAAGCACTTTCTTTAATTTGAGGGTTAAAAAAAATTAGGTATAGAGTAGAGCCTCTGTAATTCGTCCCCTTCCATAATTTGTCACAGTAATAACAAACATCGTCTGCAGTCTCATATAGTACAGGCAGCATCAGTAAAGAACCCTTCAGTACAAAAGAAAATAATTGACTTTTTTTAAAACTAAAACGTAAATAGATTTAATAGGCTGTATTTTTTCCTCGCTAGTGTTACTGTTTTTTAGATCTTATGAAAGTAGAGTAATGTATTGTATTTGTAATTACGAACTATACTGCAGGCTAAGATTGTTTTTTAATAATGTAGTTGAGTTTTTTGGCCAACATTAATAATTATTTCCGTATTCACGGTTTCCGTGAATGATATTGAAATGTATACAAAAGAGAAGTGTTTGACTAAAAGATTCACCTCTTTTAACAATTATTGTATTTATTCACACATTGTTCCACATACCACTGTGGCATGGCGATGAAAATTGGCGTAGCCACCTGCCTTTCTCCCATTCAATAATTGTGTATGTACTCTGCATTTCAAAAACATGCAATTCGTCTGAATGACCTTGTATTTGGTAAAAATTTTTAACTTACTCTTTATTCAATATAACTCAGTTTGTTTGATACAAATTTGTTTTAAAAATTTGGAAGCAGACTACAGTAGGTTCAGAATGTGTTTGCAGCAGATGTAAACACTATCACGAGGCGAACACGTGCATGGGACGGTAAGCTATCAGTCTGGTTCACAACCATGCGTTGGCAATTAGGGGTACGTCTTACACGGGTACACTTAATCATTCGAAAAAGAGAATTGTAGAATAGTGAAAGCAATAAGACTATTCAATAAATTATGCTACAAGTTTTTAACTTAACCATGTTATTATTCTGTGTCTAAGGGGTCTGCAAAATCTGATTCCGATGGCGACGAGGAACTGTTGTCAACAGCTATGAGGAATGGCTCAATGTCTTTAATTATATTGTCTAATTTCCACATATTCTGCTCTTTAACGTCCACCACATGTTTCACATACATTTAACATTTATCAGGTGTAACATGCGAGACACCTTCGGTTAATAGTCCTGTGCACCTCTTTAATGTTAAAAGTTGCATTGTTAGACGGAACATAACTTTTAACCTCAACCCATACCATTTCTATTGGGTTTAATTCCCAGTGATTAGTATTTGTTTCTTTTGCAATTTCATCGATGACGTATTTTTTGTATTTTTGCCTTTAATAGGACACGAGTTTTAGTAATTTAACCTTCAACATGGTTTCATCTGAAAAAATCCCTTTTCAGTCAACCATTTTCGAATTTGTTCGAATTCCAACAAGTCGTAGGTAAGCGTTCTACTTGTACAGAATGATACGGAGCGTTGTCCATTACGATAACGCAGTTGTTGTCGAATTTCTGTATTATCCAAATAATAAATCGTATGACCTTCCTTGCGGTAGGCTTTTATTTTTCTCAAGTAATCTCTTCTCCATAGAATAATATCTTCTTTGTCCAACAGTATACTTTTACGGTTACGATTCTCATACCTGAAGTTTAGTTTTTTTAATATGTGAAACAAAGTGGTTCGTCTTAGGTTAGGTAAGCCTAACTGTTCATCGGTATTAACTAAGTGTAGTACTTTATTTAAAGTTGGAAGTTCATTTAAAAAAAAATAACTTATGCGCTTTTCTCCTTATAGCTATTTTTAAAAAGTCATTCATATTAATAAAAATAGTTTTGGTTTTGCGTTTCTTTATGGCAGGACACTTGAGCGTTCCTGTTTCTTTTTTTCTTTAACGATTGAAAAACCACTTCGAGCAGAAACTCCTGCAGATTTCGCTATTTTCTGCACGATATGTCTGATACGGCATTCTGGATTTTCATCCTTTAAATTCTTATAAAAGCGTAAAATAACTTCTCTTTGCTCGGAGTGCAAAGGGCTTCTAACTTGTCCTCGTTAAATTTTTTACATTTGATTTTTTATAACATTGCTTAAAACTTAATCCTTAAAATTCAAAAACACCACAAACTCACAAACGCAAATATAACGAACATCGATTGTAAATTATTCCACTGTCACTCACAACTAAAAAAGTCAGGCACATTAAACAGACGAGCAAATGTAACCCTGGTTGTTTCCAGACTAACTGTTAATTGGGCGGCAGGACATTTCAGTTTTGTCACGTGGTCACTCAGCCAATAGGGTTCCCGAAATCGTTATGTTCACGTGAACAGTTCACCACTCGCTGCTGAAAACACATTCTGAACAGACAGTAGAATGTGTTTGTAAGTAAGAGGTCAGGACTATTTATGTAACATCTGTAAAGTGAAAACAATTGATTTTGGCACTCGGGGGAGTGCTGGCAGAAGTGAAAACTTTTATATCCGCGTCTATAGAAATTTTGAATTTAGAAAAAAATTAATTGAGAAACATTTGTTACAATATAAGGAACAATAATACAGAATTTTTACATTTAACACTAAAATTTGAACTACAAATAAATAATTAAAGCTAAGAGTTTAGCAAAATTTTTAATAAAAATCGCCAAAAATATGAATTTAAAATTTTTTATTTTATTTTTTTATCTTTATCATAGGAGTGTATTTAATAAAGACTAATATATTGTAGTTAATAATAAAATAATGTAGGTAACAAATTCATTTTAAATCAGTACTTATGAAAATTATAAGATGCAACTAACAATGTTTACATTTCAAAAATTGGGTTAAAAATACATAATATTATTATCGTTATATTGAATTATTTCTATTGGGATCAAAATTGTAATAAATTATTTTGTATATAACCTTTATCCTTAACAATGTTCAATAAATAATGTATCATAACCTTCGTGTAAAACAGCTGTTCTACAACATAACCTGTAACACAAAATCAGATGTTGCATAAAAACCTATGTTATCATTTAACTCATTTTGAGGAGAACCATAGTATAACCTGACAGAAATTATAATGTTGCAAAATTTTATGTTATGTCCATCCATTACATTTTTGTAGAAATCACTAAAGAAGCTTTTTCTTCAAAAAACTATCAAAGATCATTATTAGTATTATAGAACATATGCTACTGTTCTGGGCGTTCCATTAACATATGCTACCACCCTCCTTCCACCATTTGCAGACACTATCCAGTATGGGCTCTTGAATATAGAGGAAGTGTAGTTGGAGCGACTCAGACTACCATTCTCCTACTGACTAACCTATATGGCATGTTCTGTACCTAACAGCACCAAATATAAACTATCTTGTAACTCTTCATTGTATAAAACTGTAGATGAAATTCAAAATATTAATATTACTGTTATTTTATTTATAGGTAATCTGGAAGTGATTGAAGGTTTAAACGTCGAGCCTAGGTCAAATATTGATCAGATGATCCTTCAGCTGCAACGTAATCAAAATGATGGACGAGTAGCCGACCATCAAGTGTCTCCATCGAGGCCCCACAATTCTCCACGTTCACGTAATTATAGTCTATATTTTTCTTGGACCACCATAAAAATATGAAGTTAGTTTTATAATTGATTTCCTGACAATTTTTGTGTGTGTCAAATTTAGACAAATGCTCAGCCGATTGTGAACAGTTTTGTAACTGGACTCTTTATGAGATCTCTGTCCCACAATTCTACAACTTTGTTGCTCAGAACAAACAATAATCATATTACGATAGGGTATAGATGTAGTGTATGTCGGGTGTTATAACATAGTTCAAAAATAGTACCTATTTGAAGCCATGAAGGGGTTTTTGTAAAGTAGGATATAATTCCAGATTGGAAATTTCTGTCCTTTCTAAAAATACACATGGTAACAGTTAGGTCCTTCTTTTCACTCTGTATGTTATTTGTTTATATGCGCCATAATGTTATTAGTAAATTTTACTATTTAAATATTTTTTTAAATATAAATCGCAATTACTTGTTATTACTGCTTCAACTGATAGCTTTCAAAACTTCATTAATCCAACAACATTTATTAAAATAAACCTATTATTCAACTAATAATAAACAATATTCACCTAATATCCTAGAAAAAATAAATTTTTTTAAAACTTACATTTTTAACATTTGTCAATAAAGAATTCTTACTTTAACGAGTTGTAGTAATCACGAGTATGTAGTCATACTAATCACTACTAAGAAATATTTACTACAAATTTTGTAGTGAAAATGCAGGTCAGATAAAAATAGAAAATAATTTCATTTTATACACAAGTAATCTGCAGGAATACACAGTTTGTTTGCCTATAGATAATAATTAATCTTTATAAACTTAAAACAACTTTGATATTTCTAAACCACTTTAAGCACTGACAGACCACTTAAAATATTCTTCAAAGCTAAACAACTCTATATCAAACGACTTATGATCAGTCAATGGGTAATATAACAGTGGCCCCCTCCATTATTTTTTTAAAATATTATTTTGTTTGTTTTAGTTAACTCATTGGCATACTTGGACGGAACATTTCCGTCGTACTGCCAGTTCCGTCCAGTGTAGCTCCTAGTAGTTTCACGTTTTCCTGCTGTGTCACAGCATTTGCTGGACGATTATTGTTACTAGGGGAATCAGCAATATTTCTTCTATAAATATTTTGTTTTTTAGGAGGGGTAATGTTTCTGGAAATACGAATATAATAACTCAACATCGCGTTGTTTTGAGGTTGTGTTTAGTGTAAACAATGTTGCGTCGGAGTTTACACTAAAGTGAAATAGACAGATTTATTTACATTCATGTTCATTTGAGCACAAGAGATAACGATTGAATAAATGATAAGACGGTTGAATATCTAGTCAAAAGTTTATTTAGTATGTTTCGGCAACGAATTTGTTGTCCTTATCAAGCCTGAAAACAATTTTAATCATAGTTACTAATAGTCATAGTGACTGCTATCATTATTTAAATAAATAATTAATTAAATATTTAAATTAAATAATTAAATGAATAAAATTATATTAGTAGTTTTATGAAGTATTCATTTTAAGTAATAAGTCCTGAAAGTTTTAAGGTAATATAACAATAAACAAAAAACTTATAGTCGTTTTTATAAAAGTCTTTAAAAGTGCGAAATTAATAGGAATTCTCAGGTTACACCAGGCTCTGAAAAACTGGCATGCCAATGGCTTAATTAAATTGGAATTAGTGTAATTATTTAATATTTTGTTTGGTTCTAGTTAGGTTTAGTTAGTTTAATTCATTAATTTTAATTAAGTTTTATGACTTACACTTTAAAATGTTTTAAACTTGCCTATAGTAGCACTTACTTTGCTTGTTGAGGACGGCCGTTTCAGGAGATGTGTCCCTTTGTCAACTCAGACCGTAACTGATCTAAATTCTCAAAATGATTTGAGATCAGTTACGATCTGAGTTGACAAAGGAACACATCTCCCGAAACGGCCGTCCTTAACAAGCAAAGTAAGTGCTACTATAGGCAAGTTTAAAACATTTTAAAGTGTAAGTGATTACTAGTAGCTCACGCGAAGATGGAATCAACAAATGTTAAGTTTTATAGTTACCTAGGGTAACTCTTCTGTTTAATCCTAAGGTTGTAGTAGTAGGAATTAGTATTTAGGATTTAGTTTTATTGTTTCTAGTTTTAGATTAGTGTATTATTTGTCCAGGCGAGGATAACCGTAATAGGAAGAGGGAAAAATCCACTCTGGGTAAGTTTTCTCCCAAACTGCTACCTTCCCTCCTTCACACAATGAGAGTTACATCACTCGTTTCACTATCTGTAATAAAAATATGACAACACTGGATTGAATAATCTAATGTAGAGAATCTTATTCAGAAATGTAACAGTTTACAAATGTCACATTTTATACATCGTGTATGTCAAATTTTTGTATCTAAATAGATTTATTACATATTTTCCTAAATTAATCTTTATATTTACCAAAACTTGAATAACTGTGTGTTATGTTTTCTAGGCACAGCCAGAAGGCACGGTGATGTAGAAGGGGTACGCCAATCTAGTGGAAACTGGCAGAGAGATGACATCAACTGGACCCAGAGTCAACTAGTCCAACCTGTTGATAAAGCCACACTGGTTGCTAGTAGGCAAACAATGTAAGTTTACTCTGTTATTTAAACTCTGAAGTTTTTCTTGCCTTAAGAATTTTAGTTCTTGATCTCATTTCTTGTCACAAAAATTTTCAATTAACTATATTTTAAAATAAATTTTTAATATATTAGACAGTTTCTGGGTGACTTAGAAGAGAAGGAGTATTTAAGAGAATCAACAAGACCTATAGAAGTACTTGTGCCTGAAGCGTTGCCTAAACAACTGGCTAAGAAGTCTAGAAGAAGACATACACACTCATATCGTACTAGAGCAGCAAGAGAAGAGGAACTGCAAAATCAATTTGAGGTTTTCAAATATAATGTTTAGAATAAAGATTTTTTTTGTATGTATGTGTGCGTGTGTATGTCGTGATATTTCATGTTGTCCATTATTTTTCCGTTGCACTGACTTTATGAAGTTATTATTAATACTTGTAAATAATTTTTTCCACCACTAAGTGCAATAATTTTACCTTGTGTGATGAGGCACCTTACGGTCACTTGACCATTGTCGAATTACTGCTTAATTTTTCTCTATTTTTCTGGTGTGGATGTTTGGTCCGTGATGTTGGTATTTGTTCACGTCACACACATTCAAAACACACATAAAAAAACGTAATAGTTGACACAGAATCTAACATCCATAAAATTACCCACCAAAACACTGAACACATAAAAAACAACATTAATAATAAAACTAACCTAATAAAAACCGAAAAACACAAAACAATATATAAATAAAAAAGAAATTATAAAACTCAAAGAAAAACTAAAAAACAACGACTGCTTAATATTAAAATCAGATAAAACAAACAGACCAGTAATAATAGAAAATACCAAATACATCAATTCAATGACTAACCACATAAAAGAAAATAAATATGAACAAATCCCAGACCCAACTAACAAATACCTTAATACAATAAAAAACCTAATAGTCACACACTGAAAAATACCCTAAACTATAACAATAAATTAAAATACCACACAAGACTATACCCATTCAAACCATGTGCACCAATATTAACAGGCATATCTAAAATCCACAAACGCAACACTCCATTTAGACCACTAATAAATTTCAAAACAGCACCACCTTACATAATCGCAAAAATACTAGACAAAATAATAAGATCTAAAATACATATCAACAACACATACAATATAAAAAACGGATACGAATTATTTAATAAAATAAAAAACATAGAAACAAACAGCAACACAAAAATAATAAGTTATGACATAACTAACATGTACCCTAGTATCCCAATAAGAAACCATAGAAATAATAAAAAACAAACTAATACACAATAACAAAAAAGAAAACACAATATATAGTATCATTAAACTAACCAAAATTACTTCCAATTTAACAGTAATTACTATAAATAAACAACCAAACCTCCCCTGGGATCACCCATATCATCTGTCATGTCAGAAATATATCTACAACACTTTGAACAAATAATAGTTGAACCTATACTAAACACACATAATATTTTACTATGGACAAGGTAAGTAGACGATATACTAGTAATATACCAACCTACCATTCCCAACAAGCACATCGTAATACTAAACAAACTAAATACATAAAACAAAAACATGCAATTCACCGTCAAAACAGAAACAAACAGAACAATTAACTATCTTGACATTACATTAAATATAAATAATAATAAAATAGAAACTACAGTACACAGAAAACCAACTTCCAACACCACAATACACTACAAATCTAACCACCCCTGGACACACAAAATTAACACTTACAGTAACATGATAAATAAAGCAATAAAATACACACAAGATAACAAACAAAAATTAAATGAAAAATTAGATAACATTACAAATATAGCAATAGAAATTGGATACAACAAACACCTTATAAAAAACATATGCAATAAATTTACAAAAAATACCTAACCTCAACACAACACTACAACCTGAACAAAAAAATAATAAAAATAAAAAATCTACCTAAAATATAAATACACCAATAACAAAATAGAAAAATTAACAAATATATACAACAAAGAATACTACACTCCAACAAACAACCAAACAACAAAATAATAAAATATCTTAATAACACAAACAACAAAACAAATACAGAAAAACATAACCTATCAGAAATTCACAAAATTACATGTAACGACTGCAACGCATTTTACATAGGGAAAACAACCAGATCATTTAAAATAAGATTTGAAGAACATTACAGAGCATTCAAAAATAAAAATACAAAAGTATCAAATGTTGCAGCACACCTAATATCACATAAACATGAAATAACAAATTACGAAAATAACCTAACCATACTTGAAATAAATAATAACCCAATAGAACTAAACTCACTAGAAAAATACCAAATTTATAAAAACATACACAACAATTTAATGAACTTACAGACAACATATGCAGACGACGTACTATTCAAAAACATTATACACGCGTCTCAAGAGGAATTGTGTGTGACGTCAACAAATACCAACATCACAGACCGAACATCCACACCAGAAAAATAGAGAAAAATTAAGCAGTGATTCGACAATGGTCAAGTGACCAAAAGGTGCCTCATCACACAAGGTAAAATTATTGCACTTAGGTGTGGAAAAAATTATTTACAAGTAATAATAACAACTTCATATATATATATATATATATATATGAAGTTAATATATTACTATTGTAAGTAATTTTATCCACCATTAAGTGCAATAATTTTACCTTGAGTAATGGTGGATAAAATTACTTACAATAGTAATATATTAACTTCATAAAGTCAGTGCAACGGAAAAACAATGGATAACGTAAAATATCAAGAATATATATATATATATATATATATATATATATATATATATATATTTAGGTTAGTTTTGGTTGGTAAAGATTATTTAGATTTTTTGGACTAGGAGACTGACAGACTTACCTTGGTAAGAGTCCACTCTGTAGTCTTGAAATAGCACTTAAACAATGATATATTTCAACCACACAGTGGTCTTTGTCAATCGAAGAGAAAACACAAAAAGAAATATGAGAGAATGAAATAAAATAATTGTAATCACAGATTGTGTAGAGTAGAAATCAGATGTCCATGAGTAGATATATATATATATTGTTTCCATGAACATATGAGTGATTATAGTTTATATAAGTCTGTCAGGGAAAAAGAGATAAGGCTATTTGGAGGAAGGAAAAAAAATGGATTTATCTGATGTTGAGGTTAGGGGATTCTCTGGACTTGGTATACCACTGGTATGATAGTTCCCACCTTCTCAGTTCTGAGGGATTGCAATCAGGGGGGAGTGATTTAATTATTTTTGTGGTATAGCAATCATCAAAAGTTGTGATGTTGTGACTCGCAGCATGGTGAGCTGTTGGTCTATCCATATTCATAATTTTAACATCATGTCTGTGGCCATTCATTCTGATATTCAGACCATCCGTGGTCAGGCCTATGTACTGTGCTGAGCAAAGTTTACATTGTAGCTGGTATATGACATTTTTCGATGTACAATTATGATGACCCTGTATTTTGAAGACCATTTTTGTTGTTTGGCTGTTGAAACTATTTGCTGAGGGGTGTATTGGACACGTCTTGCATCTAGGTCTATTACATGGGAAGGAGCCATGAGGAAGTTTGTGTGGTTTCTCTGCATCAGGGTCTGGTAGTTTAGGATGTTTTTCAAGTTGGGAGGTTGCTTGTACCAAATTTGCGGTGGATCGGTGAAAAGATTTTTGGTGTGGACGGAAGCTTGAAGAATTTTGAAGCCATCTCTCAATATCTTGTTGAGATTATGTAGACCAGGATGGTAGTCTGTTATTAAAGACAGTTTATTTTGTTCTGTTTGTGGTTTATGGTGAACCGAGGATTGTGCTGAATGAATTTGGTTTTCAATGAGTTTTTTTGGGTATCCTCTTCTCTGGAAGGCGGTTGATATCTTTCTATTAAAATCTTCCAATTCCCTATCATTCGAACAGATTCTCTTACCCCTGATTGCTTGACTGTATGGAATGGATCGTTTTATGTTTATTGGGTGGTTGCTGTCGAAATGGAGATATTGTAGGTGGTTTGTAGGTTTGATGTGAATTCCTGTGTTGATATTTCCATTCTGGAGTGTTACCTCTACATCCAAAAAGGTGATGGCTGATGTAGATTTCTCCCAGGTAAATTGAAGTGTGGAGAATTGTGTCAGGCTGTCTAAAAATGTCTCAAGTGTTGAAGCACCCTGTGTCCAAATTAGGAAGATGTCAGCTATGTATCTGTACTAACATAATGGCTGACCAGGTTCATCCTCGAGAAGAACAACTTTCAGTTTGAGGGAAGGAACTACCTTCAAATAAAGGGAACAGCAATGGGTACCAGAATGGCACCATCGTACGCAAATCTGTACATGGGATTGTTGGAAGAAAGTTTTCTAAAGACACAAACACACCAGCCATTATGTTGGTACAGATATATAGATGACATCTTCCTAATTTGGACACAGGGTGCTTCAACACTTGAGACATTTTTAGACAGCCTGACACAATTCTCCACACTTCAATTTACCTGGGAGAAATCTACATCAGCCATCACCTTTTTGGATGTAGAGGTAACACTCCAGAATGGAAATATCAACACAGGAATTCACATCAAACCTACAAACCACCTACAATATCTCCATTTCGACAAAAACCACCCAATAAACATAAAACGATCCATTCCATACAGTCAAGCAATCAGGGGTAAGAGAATCTGTTCGAATGATAGGGAATTGGAAAATTTTAATAGAAAGATATCAACAGCCTTCCAGAGAAGAGGATACCCAAAAAAACTCATTGAAAACCAAATTCATTCAGCACAATCCTCGGTTCACCATAAACCACAAACAGAACAAAATAAACTGTCTTTAATAACAGACTACCATCCTGGTCTACATAATCTCAACAAGATATTGAGAGATGGCTTCAAAATTCTTCAAGCTTCCGTCCACACCAAAAATCTTTTCACCGATCCACCGCAAATTTGGTACAAGCAACCTCCCAACTTGAAAAACATCCTAGTACATCCTAAACTACCAGACCCTGATGCAGAGAAACCACACAAACTTCCTCATGGCTCCTTCCCATGTAATAGACCTAGATGCAAGACGTGTCCAATACACCCCTCAGCAAATAGTTTCAACAGCCAAACAACAAAAATGGTCTTCAAAGTACAGGGTCATCATAATTGTACATCGAAAAATGTCATATACCAGCTACAATGTAAACTTTGCTCAACACAGTA
The DNA here is from genome assembly GCA_036971475.1 of Prosapia bicincta. Lineage (NCBI taxonomy): Eukaryota > Metazoa > Arthropoda > Insecta > Hemiptera > Cercopidae > Prosapia > Prosapia bicincta. The sequence goes on from JBAIZL010000003.1 coordinate 74,500,783, forward strand.
CATAGGCCTGACCACGGATGGTCTGAATATCAGAATGAATGGCCACAGACATGATGTTAAAATTATGAATATGGATAGACCAACAGCTCAACATGCTGCGAGTCACAACATCACAACTTTTGATGACTGCTATACCACAAAAATAATTAAATCACTCCCCCCTGATTGCAATCCCTCAGAACTGAGAAGGTGGGAACTATCATACCAGTGGTATACCAAGTCCAGAGAATCCCCTAACCTCAACATCAGATAAATCCATTCCTTTTTTTTTTTTTTTTTCCTCCTAATAGCCTTATTTCTTTTCCCCTGACAGACTTATATAAACTATAATCACTCATATGCTCATGGAAACAATATATATATATATATATATATATATATATATATATATATGAAGTTAATATATTACTATGTGAGTAATTTTATCCACCATTTGGTGGATAAAATTACTCACATAGTAATATATTAACTTCATAAAGTCAGTGCAACGGAAAAACAATGGATAATGTTAAATATCAAGAATATATATATATATATATATATATATATATATATATATATATATATCTTTAATCTGTGCATCTGTGACATCTGATTTCTACTCTACACAATCTGTGATTACAACTTATATTTATTTTATTTCATTCTCTCATATTTCTTTTTGTGTTTTCTCTTCGATTGACAAAGACCACTGTATGGTTGAAATATATCATTGTTTAAGTGCTTTTATGTGTTTCTATTTCAAGACTACAGTGTGGACTCTTACCAAGGTAAGTCTGTCAGTCTCCTAGTCCAAAAAATCTATATATATATATGATATGTGTTGTAGTTTTACATAGTCTGCATTTATTTTAAAACATTTATTATACATTAATTTTCCCTTTATTTTGTTTTTGATTTGTCTGAATGCTTCTGCATTAGTTTCTTAGTGTTATATTTGTGCTATAAGTTTATGCTTGTAAGCTTATTAAAGTTTTGAGGTTCATTTTACTTTTGGCTAGAATTGTAACTGCTGAGGTAAAATTGCTTGAAAAATTCTATAAGGAGTCAGGGATTTCATAAACCCATTATTTTGCTTATCACTCTGTAATGATTAATTACTAGTTAGTTTGAAATTTTGTGTTTATGGCAATAACCAGCTGTAGACTTTATTAATTCAACTTTTTATGCTCATTTGGTCTAAAGTTCTTTGCCAATATTGCTGCATTCATTTACATTGTGATATTTCCTGGGTTTTTTATTTTAGGTCTTTCCTGAAAGACCTGCTTCTTTTTAATGTAAGTTCAATATAACGTTTATTGAATGTGGTAAAAGTACAAGTGTTGTATTAAGTGTGTTTATGTTAGCACAAGGTCTTGTCAGTCATTAAGTGTGTCATTCGTAGCTCATTCTTTTGCTGCACTTAAACATTTCCTGTTACTAAATAGAGATGCTGAGATGCATTATCTCTGTGCAATTCTTGTCCGTACTAGCGAACTGAACAATGCACTGATAAAAGTGTAACATGTCTACTGAGAAATTTCAGCAAGTAGTGGTGTTTTAGGAAAATATATTGGTAAGAGTTTCTACAAGAATTAATAAGTAGGAGTGCCAATATGATACGTAGAAACAAAGATTTGTTATTGAAAATTAATAAATGAACTATTCTTAGTTCTTTCTTCACCTTGAAAGAAAGAACATGAAAAACGTTTAATTTATTTATTGTTGTCATTTATAATTTTCTATTTTTTATTGATAAATTTTCATGCATTTTTTAATTTAAAAAAAAATAATAACAGTGTATGTCTTAGTACTATTTCTGACATTCGTAGATATTAAATACATCAAAATCTTTATGCTTAACATATTTTGGGATGTTGCCATGAACTCCAAATATCATTCTCTAATCAAAGATAATATTACATGAATTTTTAATCTGTAACGTTTAGCTGGAAATTTTAATTTTTTTTTTTTTGGTGATCAAACTACTTTGTGATTGGTTAGAACAGGTTAGTGGACAGGAAAGGGGGGACAGTTAAACTAATTGTTCAGTTTTTCTCTGAGTACACTTGTAACATTCTGATGACGCTGTGTGAGTGAAATGTACATAAAGGTTTTGCAACTGTTTTTATATTATGTTTATTTAAGGGCTTTCTTGTTTATATTTTCGTCCATGCTATTGTGCTCTGTATTTAAAGTTTGAGGTTTATTTTTATAAACTAAATCCAAGTTGTAGAATTTGATACAAGTTTCTTATTTAATGTACTAAATATCATGTGTTTCAATGATAAACACTTTGGATTCAGTTATTATGTGAGACTCATTATAACTGCCATCTACCATAAAAGCAATGGCAGAACCACTTTCACGTAATACTAGTGGTTTTGTAATTATGTTTTTCTTCTGCATGCTTGGAGTACTTATTAAGAACACTGAATAAAACTACTCATTCCACTCTGACAGGATGTAGATACTACTGGGGGCCTCACTGTCAGTGGTAGTGAAAGTAGCAGTGACAGTGATGTGACAGCACACTCAGAAGATATGGCTTCCATTTCAAGCTCAAGTGATTCTGGGAGTTCTGAATACTCTGACTGGATAGCCGATCATGGTGTGAATCTGGAACCACCCAAACGTAGTAGACAACGTAGACAGCCTAAACCACCAGCTCCCAAAGCATCTGTTAAAAAGCCACAACCAGAACAACAGGTAAAATAATTATTAAAAAAATTTTTTAATCAAACTAGATATTCCATAGTTGTATGGATCATTCAAGTTACCAGACTTCGTGGTGTCTCACAGGTGTTGTAATAACCATTGGTTTTACTCTGTGGAGACATAGTTTTAAGTTCAGGATCAATAAACATATTTTTGTAATTGTTTGAGATGAAGGAATTCAGAAACATATATTGAATTTTAAAGTTTGTATATTTCAAAATTTTGTAATGCAGAATTTAAAGGTTTTTGTTTAGAGTTTTAAAAAAATGTGTGCAAACGTTTTGCCCAAGTTGCTTTGCTGGATAAAATGTTGAGAAGCGTTGAATGGTTACTGACTGGAAAAATTTAGTCTAAAATAACTTCATAGACCATTGAAGGTCGTTCTAGCCTTGTTTCACCTTTGACATCCTTGGCAATTTAAAAACGGATGTTTTTTGTTAGGCTTCATCATCAAAAACTGCCTCAACAAATCTTCAATTTCTCGAGAGCTTATCCCAGGTTTTTACCATATTTTTTATGTTGTCGTTGCTCAGTGTTTTCATCAAGCTTCATTTCAATGAACAAAAAACAAACGAGCACAACAAAAATAAACAACTTCATTGTTGTATTAAATAAATGAGAAAACTAATGACAATCAAGTCAAAGATATTTATTTTAATAATGCATCGTTTACGCCACTAGTTTGTTACCCTTATCAAACCTGAAAAAAATATTACATTGATTTTAATTACATATACAAAATACTAGTACACGTGTTACATTAATATAAAGTTATATAAACTCAATAAAATTTTAGTCAAAAATTTAATAAAATAATTTTTAATAATGAATTTTTTTTTCCTTCCCCAAGGTAGTGAGAGTCATAAAATCATCTAAAAATTAAATACAGTAAAAGGACTAAGAGAACAACAATATTTACAAGTAAAACGAACAAACAACAAAAAGATCACACATATGAATAAAACCATTAAAACACTAATTCTTTGATGTTTTTAACTTGTAAAACAATGGCTTGTACTTACAACATAACTTATCAATATTATTTATATTATTAATACCATTCTTTTGTAAGTTTTTATGAACTACTTCAGAATAAGTCCTCTTCCTCCAGTTATAAATTAATGTGACTTTTAGAATGGGTTATGATGTTTGGGTTATGATGTTAATGCTTCGGCTACTAGTTTGTTACCCTTATCAAACCTGAAAAAAATATTACATTGATTTTAATTACATGTACAAAATACTAGTACACGTGTTACATTAATTTAAAGTTTTATAAACTCAATAAAATTTTAGTCAAAAATTTAATAAAATAATTTTTAATAATGAATAATTTTTTAATATTTTTTTCTTTTGTCAAGGTAGTGAGAGTCATAAAATCATCTAAAAAATTAAATTCAGTAACAAGACTAAGAGAACAACAATATTTACATATAAAACGAACAAACAACAAAAAGATCACATATATGAATAAAACCATTAAAACACTAATTCTTGGATGTTTGTAACTTATAAAACAATGGCTTGTACTTACAACATAACTTATCAATATTATTTTTAATATTAATACCATTCTTTTGTAAGTTTTTATGAACTACTTCAGAATAAGTCCTCTTCCTCCAGTTATAAATTAATGTGACTTTTAGAATGGGTTATGATGTTAATGTTGTTGCATAATTACTGTATTGTATGAACTAATTGAAGGTATATTTATATCGTAGGAAGTGCCTGAATGTTATCGCCCGTCTGAATGGCTTTCTGCTGTGATACCAAAGAAGTTTCCTTACTACCCTCAGATGGGTGATGAAGCTATGTTTTTCCGTCAGGGTTATGATTTGTACTTAGAGGCTGTACGACAAAGGAAGGTTTATGAATTGGTGCCGTCACAAATAACGCCCTGGGGGAAAATGATGATCAAGGTAAGATCCAGAATTATTTCATGTGACACCTTTGCTACGTAATTAGAACTCAAGTAAAATCCTTAATTAGGAAAATATTGTTTATAATTCTCTTTCAGCCTGGCATCATCAGTTAAGATTATTAATTTTAAATTTCAGTCTGAAAAATGTTCATTCGCGGTGCATCGTCGTCCAAAAGCTAGATCAAGTGAACGACTAGAGATAAGCAATAAACAGCCACAAAAACTTTTATCTAAGCTCCTATACCACAAAAACTTTTTATTTATGTCCTGATGTACATTTCGATTGCAAAGCAATTATCTTCAGAGGAAATTACTACAAGACCTTCAGAGCAATTGAACTTAAATAAAACGTTTTGTTCTTTAGGATGTTTTATTTATTTATAATTAAAAATTACACTACGGTTGCTCCAAGTTATTATTGGAGATAAGATATTGAAGGCATTACCAGAAATATTACATTTACATCTCAACCAGCTGAATTTGTTTGATTTTTTATTCATTTTTTTAACTAATTTTTAGAAAAGAAGGTTTTGGAATAAGATAATCTTTATTTCATTAAAGATTTCCTTTCCTTTTTTGAATATGTTTTAGCGCCATTATCTGATCCCTATAAACAATTTATTTTTTCAATCCTTTCTATTAATTCACACTCTTATTATATATATCTTGTACAAAGTTTTAATCGTTAATAAAATACCTTTTATTTGTTCACTCAAGTTCAAATATATTTTTTAAACCTTTAGTGGAGGACTATTGATGTCAATACAGTTTTTTTCAAATATTAATTATATTTAATTAATTAATTTTAGTTTTATATGGGAGAAAAACTTTTCACAAAAGGGGCAAGGTATGCAATACAGTTATTTCGTTCCATTTGACTTAAAATAAGTGATAACATATGATTTCATAAAACAGCTGATTTTATCTTATAGGTTATATGTTTTCTATTTTAATGCATAGGCCATGTTACTTTATTTATATTAATTGTAATTATTTAATAAAAAATAGATAAAATAAAAATTTTATTTGTTGACCTAAGTTGACCTAGTTTAAAAATTTTTCATTTATATTACTTGTTTGAATATGTCTTGGAGCCAACTCTAAACGATTTCTTTTTTATTGTTGACATCACAAACATTTTTACTTTTAATAAAACTCATACTAACTATCACACATTAGTTGGCACTTTTTGACTGCTATGGTGTCTGTTAAAAAAATACGTGCACTGAGGTCATAAAAAAATGTACTTTATTTGGAAGTTACACGTCTGGGTCTCCTTCAAAGTACTCTCCTCCCCAACGCACACACTTATCCCAACGGTGTTTCCACTTGTTAAAACAGTCCTAGTACGCTTCTTTTGTGATGGGGTTCAGCTCCTTTGTTGCATTTGCCTTAATCTCTGAAATCGTTTCAAATCTTCTTCCTTTGAGCGGTTTTTTGAGTTTTGGGAATAAGAAAAAGTCACAAGGAGCAAGGTCAGGTGAGTAGTTTGTAAAGAACAGTGATCGAGTGTTTGGCCAAAATTTCACGAGTTCTGAGTGCTGAGTGAGCTGAAGCGTTGTCGTGATGGAAAAACCAGTTATCACTTCTCCACAGTTCTGGCCTTTTGCGTCGGACAGCATCCCTCAGACGTTTCAGTACTTCAATGTAGGTAATCTGGTTGACTGTAGAGCCTTCAGGGAGGTACTCGTAGTGAACAACACCCTTAGCATGAAAAAATTGTCAGCATCATCTTGACATTTGACCGAACTGGACGAGCTTTTTTGGGTCTTGGGGACATTTGACTCACCCATTGGGATGATTGGACCTTCGTTTCAATGTCGTAACCATACACCCAGATTCATCACTGGTTATAATTCTTGACAAAAAGTTCTCATCTTCATTTGAACGATCAAGCAGTTCCCGACAAACCCGGACGCGATTGGCTTTTAGGCGTGGCACAAATTTCGCAGCGAAGCGGTGCATCTTCAATTTTTCGGTCAAAATTTCGTAACAAGATCCAACTGATATCCCACACTCTTCGGAAAACTCCCTAATGGCCAGACGTCGATTTTCGCACACCAGGGTGTTGATTTTGTCAACATGTAGGTCGTCAGTTGACGTTGAAGGACGTCCAGGAAGCTCGTCGTCATCAATCGACTGTCGGCCACCCTTGAAACGTTCATGCCACTTGAAACACTTCATGGCAACATCGCCGTAGGCCGTATTCAGCATGGCAAATGTTTTGTTCTAGATTTCCCTAGTTTTACACAAAATTTCACAGCAATTTGTTGCTCCCTCAAGCTGTCCATTTTAAAATCCGACAAACGAAAAAACACTCTTTACTAAACGATGTGTAACTCGTCAACAAATAAAGATATCTATGACTGAAATACCGCGTTTTAATCAGCTGATTTATACGAACCTAGGGACACCAAGCAGATTCTCCTGAAACTAACTTGAGCAGCGTAATTCAAATAGTCCGGATATTTTTTTAACAGACCTCGTACAAGCTATTTCACTTGATGACTATATTAATACAGTGAAACCTGTCTTAGACGGACCCTGTGATATGCGGAATCCTGTGATATCGCGGAAAACTTTAAAAGTCCCGACTGTCGTGTATTTAATTTACCTGGTTAATAACCTTCATAAGCCGGAAACTATCTAACGCGGAAGCGGAATAAGCAAAAGGATGAGTGATACATATTTACTACGTCTTAGTTTTGCATAAGCCGGAAAATCTGATCATATACATGCTGTAAAATATAAAGTTACAATGACTTCCGTTTAGATAAAATACAGTTTATAATATATTTTTTTACCATATCAAAATTCACAGATAGGTCTGCTTAATTGTAACGGATCGTATTTATTTCTAAGAACTCTGTAACAACGTTAAGGATTGCTGATATGCACAAGATGCATAATTTACGATAGGCTATGTGTCAGCACTCGTTTCCTTCAAGATAAAGCAATGAATGGTTTACAAACATCCACAGCCAGAAATATTGATGTCATATTGATTGACATATTGAAAGGTGAGAGACCTTAGTAAAACTAACCTTTTTAAACAAAAGTCAATGCTAGATTTTTTCAGGCCTAATTGATTTTCTTTTATTTTTACGTAAGCCTACTGTGTACAGTATTTTGCCTAAATTCAGTAAGAGAAAAAATATAGTTTTTAATAAATTGCATCATTAATTCATAAATTTTGTTGACAAGTGTATAAGTGTTTTAGTTTTATAGTTTTCTATTAAAAATGTTTTGAGGAAAAGGATAAAAAGATGCTACATTAAAAGGTAAGATTTTTATTTTGTAATGTAGGTTTTAACATTTTCTGTAGTGTGCATAGCTAACACCACCTAGAAAACAAGGTTTGCGAGTCGTGACGTCACAGGGCACAGGCTACGGGCTGTCATTAGGGAATCAAGATAACCGATATTGCTGTTGAATGAGGTTTATTTAGACGTTAAAATGTGATAGTTTTCTTGTGATTTAAATACACTTGCTTTATATGTTGAAGTGTTATCTCTGTAGGAAATAAACAGTCAGTACTTAATCGGAAATAAATAATTAAATTAAATAGGCCTACTGTATTAGAACAAATTTAGACACAATGACAATTAATTGTCCGTTATTTATGTGGTGTTGGTACAGCGCCATACAGCTGATCAGTAGAAATAATAGTCTTATAGCTAAGAATCCCCACAGCCTACCCTCACCCCAACGCTAAAAATAGACTCGGCAAACATTTCATGATGGTATTACTATCATACAGTACACAACTACTGTATAAGCCGGAAACCTGTTTTAGACGGAAAAAAATGCCCGTCCCAATGGATTCCGGCTTAAACAGGTTTCACTGTACTTATGTAACAGGAAATATGGAATTTTATTGGTAGAGAAATGAAAGTGGGAAGAGAAACAAGGTTTATCAGCACTTGGTTTATTTTATATTTTCAGTTGAATTAGTTTGTTCTACACTAGTTGTTCTTCAATTCACTTGCAGACTGTGATAAGGCACAGTGTAGACTAGAGACTCGTGTTATACTTCCATGTGAGGCCATTAATAAGTTACATCTGAAAATATATTGATCAATAATTAAGTTTCATAATAAGTTAAGTAGATGATATTTTTGTCTTAGGAGTTATTTATTTCTTTAATGGCAAAAATTTGTAAATCTAGGTTTATTTTGTCCTATAGGAACCAGAACTTGTGAAAGTTATTGGAATTAAATATGAACTAAGGCCACCGCGACTGTGTTGTTTAAGACTGGCAGTAATGCGACGGAACGGTAAGCTGACTGGGGATAGATTCACTATAAAATATCATGACGTTCCTGACGTGATAGATTTTCTTGTGTTAAAACAAACATATGACACAGCTGTAGAAAGGCTATGGGAGGTTGGTAAGTAAGAGATCGTTTATAATTGGTATTTAAATTTTTAAATTAACTAAATATAAATTTATTATGTTGTTTAAATTTTATTGTTTTGTTTTCTTACTAAGTGAATCCAGCATCTTGAAGTATTGATATTCTAATTTTCAATGAAAGCTCTTAAAATCAATTCTTCTAGGGATTTGTATAAGGAATGGTAGATGGAAATAGGAGGGCTAAGAAAAAGGCATAATGATCCACCGTTATTACAAATGTGGTAAGGTTATGGAATCGTATAAGCAGAGAAGCTTTCTAGGGGAAGACCTACTCACTATCAAGATCATAAAGACTTAGCTACCCATTACACAGCATTCTAAGACGATGGATAGGGAATGCTTGATGAAATTAAAAGGGTTAAATGATATACTGGTATAAAGAGCTTGGCAAAGTTACGGAATCTCGTGAGAGCTGTAGGTTCTCTGAAGAAGACCTACTCACTATCAAGATCATAAAGCCATAGCTACCCATTACACAGCCTTGTAAGGCAATGGATAGATAATGGTTGATGAAATTAAAAGGGCTAAATGATATACTGATATAAAGAGCTTGGCAAAGGTATGCAATCTTGTGAGAGTTGTAGGTTCTCTGAAGTAAACATACTCACTATCAAGATCATAAAGACGTAGCTACCCATTACATTGTCTTTCTAGGGAATGGTTGATGAAATTAAAAGGGCTAAATGATATACCGGTAAAAAGAGCTTGGCAAAGTTATGGAATCTCGTGAGAGTTGTAGGCTCCCTGAAGAAGACCTACTCACTATCAAGATCATAAAGACGTAAGCTACCCATTACACAGCCTTGTAAGGCAATGGATAGGGAATGGTTGATGAAATTAAAAGGGCTAAATGATATACTGGTAAAAAGAGCTTGGCAAAATTATACAATCTTGTGAGAGTTGTAGGTTCTGTGAAGTAAACCTACTCACTATCAAGATCATAAAGACGTAGCTATCCATTATACAACCTTGTAAGTTGATGGATAAGGAATGATTGATACGAACATGGCAAAGTTATGGTATCTCGTGAGTAGCTTCCTATCAAGATCATAAAGACGTACCTACCCATTACACAACCTTGTAAGTTGATGGATAAGGAATGATTGATACGAACCTGGCAAAGTTATGGTATCTCGTGAGTAGCTTCCCTGAGGTACAATTTATCAACATAAGTTTTTAATCTTGTGATGGTTTTCTTCCGCAAGACAGCAGCAATGGTCCTTGATAAAATGTTCAAAACTTACTTATGCAGTAATTGTTTGTATCTGTCTGCAAAGCCTTTATATTACATCCAGGTCAATTGAACTCTTTTGAGAAAACCAATTTCTTACACATAATACATATTTTTGTTTGCTATCACTCCACTTTAATCTCATCACTTAATCTTTCTGTCCACTGTCTTTCATGCTTAAAAAAATTAAGACTTTAAAATATTTAATGTAAAATATATTAATTGGAAAACAAACAATCTATTTGATTCATTGTTCTAGCTGTTTTATTGTAGCCAATTATTAAATATCATAATTGATATTTATTTTATTTAAATGTACTTAATTATTTAAAAGACTGGTTAACCGTTTATCATCATAATACAGTTAAACCTATAAAATTTTTAAGTAGACCTCATTTCTGCAAACCGCCAAATTTCTTTTAATTTATTCATGGCTAACACTTTATAGCTCAGCCGGTATATATTGATTCTTAGCCATTTGAAATCCAGTAATATTTCTAACCTGTCTCTATGCAGTCAACACTTTAGGTAGTATATATAGCTTCCCTTTTATATATTGCATTACTTATCTTCTTTTATACTGTAATTCACTATAGGTAGAAGTGACTCTTATCAATCACTGGCATACAGTAAATTTTTTTTAATAACTCATAATAGTATTAATATGCCTGGCCCATGCTCAGATCACAGTTTGTCAAGTACTGAATGTGTAACAGGTGTAAAGTAAATAATCCATAGGTATGCTCTTGTGTATTGTTTAATTAATATTTATTCTTTTTGTCACGTGAAAACTATGTTAGAATAAATTTAGGATTTGAGTTAACACACAGCTGTTAATAATTGTAGAAATACATCATACAATGCCCTCTTTTTGACAAGATGGGCGTATTATGTAATTTTTACATTTAATAATTAATTCTTGTTTTAAAATATTGTTTTATTTGAAAACCTAAGTCAGATATTAAATTCTTATTTTTAATGAAAAGTAGGATTTTTTTAATGTATCTTTCTTCAAGAAGAAGGAATTAAAGTGAACAGCAGTAACACATTTTAAAAGGATAGTAACTGTTTAAAGAGAACAATTAGCCTGGTAATTGATTAATTTGAATTGTTTTTAGTCAATTAAAATTTAAAAAACAAACTCTTGTTTATACCCAGTGGTTAAGTCTTGATAAATCTTTTAAGTTATACGATTTTAATAAAAATTAAATTTTATAATCAGAATGAAGTCATTTGTACAAAGGCTATTCAGAAAGTAAGGAACGTTTTTGAATAAAAAAAATAATAAGTACAACAAAATTTTTTATTATATACATCTGAAAGAGCAACTAAAATACTACTTTTCTACGTAGTCGCCAAACAAATTGAGACATTTATCGTAGCGGCGGACAAGCTTTGAAATTTTTTCATCATAGAAATCTGCCGCCTACGATGTCAGCCACTTAGTGACGCACGCCTTGAGCTCCGCGTTGTCATCAAAGCGCTGTGTTGCTAGCCAGGTCTTCATTCTTGGAAACAAGTGAAAATTGCTTGGTGCAAGGTCAGGACTATAGGGCGGATGAGGAAAAACCTCCCATTTGAATGACTCAAAGAGAAGCAAGTTTCCCATTTGTTTCATACAGCAAGTTTCTTTGCTGTATGAGGTCGGGCATTGTCATGCACAAACAAAATTTTTGACGTCAATTTCCCTCGGCGTTTGTTTTGAACTGCTCTCCTAAGGTTGCGCAAAGTTTTACAGTACCGCTCAGAGTTTATTGTTGCACCATATTCAAGAAAGTCAATAAGGAGCACACCTTGCTTGTCCCAAAAAACCGTCGCCATAATCTTACTTGCTGAAAATGTTTGCAAACATTTTCTTGGTTTTTTGGGGGAGCTTGTGTGCCCCAACTCCGTGGACTGTAATTTCGTTTCACAATTAACGTGTTTTACTCATGTCTTATCATCAGTTACGATGCGATCCAGTAGTGAAGCACCATGTCTGTCGTAGGCATCCAGAAATGTCAAACTTGCCTGCATTTGTTGACTTTTATGGCGTCATTGAGCATTTTCAGCACCCATCTTGCACAAAATTTGTGGTAGCCTAACCTTTGTGTGACAATTTCAAACAACAAAGTCCGTGAAACTTGTGGAAAACAAAGCGAAAGCTCCGTTATCGTGAATCGGCAGTTTTCGCGAACCTTTTCATCAACTTTAGCGACCAGTTCAGCAGGCACAATGCTTGAGCGTCCACTCTTCGCTTCGTCATGAATGTCAGTTCGGCCATTTTTAAACTGAATGCTCCATTTTCTCACTGAACTTTCATTCATTACGTTGTTTCCGTAAACTTCACACACTTGGTGATAAATGTGTATCGGTTTTAAGTTTTTTGCTAACAAAACCGTATCACTGACCGCACCTCACAACTGGCGGGATTTTCAATCACAGCGCACATCTTCAGTTGAAATTGCGAAAAAACGGGCAACGCAGAAATGTTCCTGTTGTCACTGATGGACGCCGACTAAGTTGCTGAGTGCGCACACACCAAAATGTACGAGATCGGCGCGCGCCTAGCGGCGTCAGACAGAAACGTTCCTTACTTTCTGAATAGCCCTCGTACTTTAATTTAGTCATTTACTGTAGTAATAAAAATTAATTTACAGAAAATATATTTTTCTATTTATAAAACTATATTTTATTTTTTTTATACTCTGTTAATTTTTATTTATTAAAAAAATATTATTTTCATTAAAATATTTCTACAAAAGTCACTAAGTTTATTCTTTGCCAGAACTTTATATATCCCAGATTAACTGCCATGTCTATAATGTTTACTTCTTTTATTGTTCCTTTATAGGCAACAGATTCAAAAGTATGATAGATGACTGCTGGTGGTGGGGTAGAATCGACTCAATTAGAAATAGTGTTTCAGAGTTTCTAAAGTATCGTATAACATGGGACAACGGAGAAATGGAGCACATGAGCCCTTGGGATATGGAGCCAGTTTTACCTCAAAGTAAGTTGAAACCTAACAAGACTAAAGGTATTTAGTAAAACATTGATGTTTAGATATAATTTTATCAAAGCTTATTCAAAAATAGACATATTAAAATACTACCAGATCCTCAAAACTGCAAACTGCTTACTTTAACAAATGACATAAACAAATTTTTTTTAAAGTCAATTCCTACTTAAGTTAACATAGACATATTTATTGTAGTTAATTTTTACTAAAAAATGACAATTAATATAAATAAAATAACATAACCTTTGCGTTAAAACAGCTGTTCTACCACATAACCTATAAGAAAAAATTAGCTGTTTTATGAAATCATATGTTATCACTTATTTTAAGCCAAATGGCATGAAATAACTTTGCCATTTGTGAAAAGAGGCCTGCATATCTTGCCCCTTTTGTGAAACATTTTCCTCCCATATGAAATTAATGAATTAATATTTGAAAAACTATATTAACAACAAGTATCATCCACTACAAATTGAAACATATATATTTGAACTTAAATGGATAAATAAAATGTATTTTATATATCGATTGAAATTTTAAACAAGATGTATAAAGGAGAGAGTAAACTAATAGAAGGAATTAAAAAAAACCAGAAAAGTAAATGTTTAAATTAGATTTAATTCATAGATTAATAATAAACAGAAAGAAACAGAGACAACATTTTTAATGAAATGAGTTACAGTGTTATCTATAGTATTGTTCCTGTTTAAACTATTTAATCTTGTTTGAATAGTAATTCCATAACCAATTTAGGAAAGAAAAGCTTTAATAATATGGTATGTCTAAGATAAGGTTACAAACTCTAGTTTTAGAAATCTGAAAAGAGTATGGCTTAAATATGCGGGGTTACATTACGTCTTGATAAAGACGTACTTTCTATCAGTTTCTATGAAGATACTCAGTATATTAAGGTTTAGGAGGAAAGACTTGTTGAGTAAAATAAGGATCATAGAAAAGTTATATTGTTCTACTGGTTCTGGGATTGTATAGTGTATGCGCCAAAATGAACAGAACTGAAACAGAATCAGTTATAGTTGCCTTCTTGATCAGCTGTGCCGATGTTTGATTGGTGCTGCGTATTTCTGCTGATGTATTTCATTTGAGGATAGTTTTTGCTGACATGGTGCTAACTACTGCTGAGAAATCTTTGGACGTAGAGCATTATTTTCGCTCATTTGTAATTGGAAGTGTGGGGATGGTCAAGTTTGTTACAGACTGTATTACTTTTTCAGGAACAATTTCTCAAAAACCTAACTAATAATGCTGTGATTATTAGTGTTGTTGAAACATTTTGAAGATCCTGCAGTGTTCTGACACAGCAGAAGGGCTTTTCATGTCACCCAACATGCATGAAACAACTACTCTTTATACAAATAATGCAAAACCTTCAAGAACAGTACGAATATTGCTTCAAATTGAATGGAAGTCATATAGAACATGTTTATAACCGAGTGTAACTCATATAGATTTTGTTATGATTGTATTTGTTTGTAGAATTATGTGAATAAAATCAAATGAAATCTTACAACTGTTTCAGTACTGTTTATTATTGCGCATATGGTATGTAACCAGAGTCCGTTATCAGAAGTAGATCTGCTCTTTGTTGACGTCAAAAAAGTCACTAAACCCCAAGTTCTATTTGTCTCTATTTCTTGAGAGAATAAAGATAAAGAAACCCCTTCTCACAGGTATGACAGAATGCACACCTCCTCAAATATGTTGTCATGAATAATTATGAATAAATAAAAAACATTAAATAACCACCTTCAGGATTTGACTTCATATTAAAATCCCTTAGGCACGTATCCAGCGACTTGCTTTGGGGGGGGGGTCGATCGATGCATTTTATATATATATAATATATATGTGTGTGTGCGCGCGCGCATGCGTGCGTGTATGTAAAAACATAGAACAGAAAAAGTTCTTTCTACGCTTGCGTTAGAAATCGGTAACGTGATAAAGATTCGTAGCAAATTATACTTTTTAATAAATAATTATTCCAGTTTCGATAACACTTATGGCTAGAGAATATTATTAATTTCATAATAAGCTATTATTATAAAAATGGTTTATTAATTAATATAAGTAGTTATTCTTCCAACACGAACAATTCCGGAGTCAACTGCGAATACTACGCTTGCAAAATTACGTATTGAAAATCATATGTTCGAGACTAAGCTTCACTAGCGCTATCTGTTGTTGAAACGTTTAGACATTTACGAGGGTATGCCGAAGGAATGCGTCACATTTTCTTATTAAAAATTAAAAATTTTTTTTTTATTTACAATAAAAGACGATTTAACTTAAGTAAAAGTCTAATTTAATAGAAAGTCCTAATTTAATAATATATTGTCGATTTTTAACCCAAAGTTCTTGAGGGTTGAGGGGGGCGATCGCCCCATCGCCCCTCCCTTGGATACACGCCTGAAATCCCTTCAGTGAAATCTGTAACAAGATTTTTATAAATGTAAACAAAATAACATTTAATATAATGTTGGTTTAGTATAGGTACTTAATTTTAAACACCCCATTATAACTTTAACTGTAAATATAAATGAATAACTACAGATACCTACCATCCAAGTTCCACATCAGTTGCTGAACTTGTAAACATATCACCATAGATGCAGATTGGATACATATTAAGGCAGATGTTAACTGTTCACATGTCACTAAAAGTGCTGATTAGATACATATCACTAAGGGGGCTAATTGTAAAAATATCACTACCCATGCTGATTGGACACATGTCACTGCATATACTGATGAGATATATATCACATAAATTCAGACTGAAAATGAATAATGCATACTGCTACAGTATAAGTATTTGATATAATAACTGATTAACCTTATTAATATATTGAATAGAGTCACACATCTTAGTAAATAGTTTTTAACTGTTTTAGTTTTTTAAATATATTTCGTACAGAAAACAAAAATTTTCTTATGAATGTATGAACACAATAATTTTGTCTGATTATTATAATAGAAATTACTGGTTTATGTTTGAACAGGTGAACCTGTTGAAATTGGAGGTTCTATTCCTGTCATGCCAGAAGAGATCGCTGCTATCCTTTACCACCCCCGACCAGATGAATGGCCTGCAGGTGACAGAGATACTTCTTGTGAAAGAATAATCCAAGGACTGGAACAAGTAATGGAGTTATCCATAGCAGAACCTTTCATAGCACCTGTTGACATCAATCGTTACCCATCATATGCGATGGTTGTAGAATACCCTATTGATTTATCTACGATTAAGGTAATGTTTCCTAAGTGATAACTTTAATTTGTAAATAAATTCAATATACAATATCAAGAACACAGTGGTACAATATAGTACAATAAAAATATTGGAAACAACCCCAATACCACAAAAATAACAGATAATGCACGTTGCTTAAGATTAAACCCTTTTGTACATTTCGATGACCATATCATCATCATCAGAGAGTCTTATTACAATCTAGCAAACAAGAAGTTACAAACTAGAATGACGGTCACTCTAGTTATATACTCTTTATCTTGAGAGTGCCTAGATAAGATGAAACAGTTGTCACTTGTGACTTAATAAATCCAGTGGACTGTATTAATAATTCGAATACTTAACCTTTTGGCTTCCAGTTAATTGGACGCCGGCCGCTCCACCAGATCCAATTAGTTACCATGTGTTTTGCAGGCGTATGTTTAATTATTCACTAAGAAATTAAGACTTCAAGTAAATATATATTATTATATACCACTTTGTTCAGAATAAAATGAAGAACAGTGATATGAAGTTTATATGTTAAAAACTTGAAGTTTGAGTTCAGTAGGCCTGATAAAATGCCATTTTTTTTGGTTTTTTTTATTACAGAAAAAAATTTATATTCAGCTTTGTTGATGAAATAGCACTTTTCTTATGATTAATTATAGAGTCATTTTAAGCCCAAAGTAATACTGAATAAAAATATATGCATGAGTAGTATTACAAAAATCTGTTTGTAATATTTATTATAAAAAGTGTAAAACTTTGCTCATGCATAAAAATGCCAAGAATAATGTACCTACTATAATACTCAGCTGCAACTAGCTTTGAATGTGACATAATAGTTCACTCTGATGTATATATTTTAAAACAAAAGCAAATTCCACTAAACACCATATTTACAAGCACAAAATATATTTAGAAAAATAGGTACCACAAAAAATATAAGGTCTAAATATAAATTATTAAAAAATATAATTTAGGCCTATTCAAAATTGTTTAATTTGTTTAGGCTGAGTTTATTTACACATACTCCTTATTTGGCCACTTGAAAAACACTGTAATTTATTGTTTGTAGTTTCAAAGTAAATGTTTGGATGTAATCCCGGGTTATTTGGCAATTTGGAAAATCGAGCAGTAGGCCTGCAGCTCACATGCTGTAAGAATATTAGATAGCACTATATCTATATAACAATATATGTCAGAACTAAAATAAGACCAAAACACTAAATAAATAAAGGAGATCAAGAATAAGGATAAGTTCACATAAACAGCGATCAACCAACTAGGTCAGATGTCTACTGCTTACTATGCAGTACATCGTAAACAACTGTCTGGGACCAGTTGCTTATTTACAGAAAAATGAAGATAAATACAAAATAAAAATTGATTTCTCATAACATAACAGAAAAACATAGTACACATTATCTTTAAATGAGACGTTCTAAAGTATATAAAAGTTGCGTCGCAAAATATGTCGGATTCAGTCTGCCTATGGAGCGCAAAAGGTCAACAAAGACTATATCAGCTCTGATTTCTCTCTCATTTTTACATGTTTTACTTTAAATATATTTTAAACAATAAACAAGTTTTTTACTGTTGGGAACCGTAAATAGTAGTTGACATTTTAAAAATTATAAACTTTAACTCCATTTACAAACACACTAGAAACTGTATAAACTCAATGATTTTCAATCAATCATAGTGCTATTTTATGCTACATTGCTAAATAGCTTTTTAATAATATAGCTACAAAGTATCCAGTCATGGTAAGTTCAGTTATAAAATTATTACATTAGGTTTACTAAAGGAAGCTATTCACATAATTCCGAATGTAAGTATGTTGTTGTTAGACCATGGAAAAAAAACAAACACTGATTCAATATGATCACATACTCAATTGTCAAAGAAATGTAGCCACTGACTCAATCTTATTTTACACAGAAGAAGTTTTTTGTTTACAAAAAATCTATTATTACCATAATTTATAGATTAATAGCAATGTAGTATAACCAGGGTATTGTGTTACTATGATGAGGAGAGGCAATTGCAAGCCTGTAGCTGTAATAATTTGAGCGCCCGAAAATGAGTAAAAAACATATGGCGAAAGTGTTGAAATTTGTAGAATCATGTGTAACGAGCATTCTTAGAAGCACCTACAGATAAAAATTTCCCACTCCTAGGTATAAGAACTGTGTGACAAGCAGGTTATTTATTCCTTTTCATTATTTTCTCCTTATATACAGTCTTTTCGACAAGTTTCAATTTTGGGGCAGGATTCAGGTAAATATATTGATTTGAATTGCCTAATGTCGAATTTTGGCTGCATTTTATGACCAATTAAATTTAATAAATATTTGGGGCAGCATTTTGGAGATTTGCATCATATGCTGAAAATATACAGCACACCAATGAGTGTAGGGTAGTATGGCAATTTGTGAAAAATTATTTCATAGTGTTTTTTAAGAGTGAGGTTATGTTTTTATAACTTATTAATGTGTGTACTCACTTTTTATGGTTTGCTAAATTTAAAATAATGTTTTTTGTTTGGAATATATTTTTAAATAACTTTCTTAAAATCAACAAAAGTCAGAGTTGACTCAGTCTTTGAAAAGTGCTACCGAAAACCCTATTTGTTCATGAAGGAGCTTCACCAAAGGTTACCTTTACTATAAATATTCCTTAATTTTCAAATTTTGACATTTTGTAAAATTTATTTCATCTTATTTTATTATTATTCATGAGAAATTACATTTTTTTGTCAATTTTTCGTGATAAAGTAAGTTTTAAAAATAGAAATTCAAATGAGCCTTTTTTTTCAGGGAAGGTTTGAAAACAGATTTTACCGCAGAGTAACAGCAGCACAATTTGATGTTCGATACCTGGCAACAAACACTGAAAAGTTCAATGAAGGACATAGTGCAATAGTGAAGCAAGCTCGTATTGTCACTGATCTTTGCCTTAAAATAATCAAGTTAGTTATACAAATATATAGTAGACTTAATACAAAACATTTTGTAATAATATTTCTGGGTTAGTCTGGAAGGGAATTCCATTCTTAGTTATATAATTGCCTACAACCTTTTAGCATTCAAAAGTAATCTTTTTTTATTATATATGTTGAGTGTGGAATTTATTATATGTATCCCCAAACATCAGTTGTTTTAGTAAAAGCAATACAAGCATTATTTAATAATCGCTGATAAAAAATATAAAGCTATCAAATCTTCAAATGGCATTTTTAAATGATGGTTGTAATATGATATGTCTCAACTGAAAATTGAGGAGGTGACCCTGGTTGGTCCTTGTCCTACTCCAGGATAGCTGTTAACAGCGAACTGAACGCCAGCATTAGCTTTCCGAAACGAAAGTCCCATGAGTCAACAATAGTCTGATCTAAACAGTCCTTTTTAGGATTTTCAACGTGTCTTTTATCGGAGACGAGAACATCCTAACCGATTGAAAGTCTTATTTTGGAAGACTCAAGGACACAGTATCCAGTCGATACGCAGAACTCATAACAATGACAAAAATATTATATTGATAAGAAGAGGAGTGGGAATATTTCGCAGAGTGAAGTTTGGTGCCCAAGCAGAACCTTCGCAAAAAATCTACATATGGAGGTTCTAAGGAAAGCTGCTAACCAAAAACTAGGGCACGTTTCAATAGGTACGACCTACAGGGAGAGACAGAAAGTTCGAACTCAAATTGATACTAAAAGCAATCCAAAAAGTGATCCAGACAATCGCCTAGTAATAATGCATTGGAATGCAAGATCTCTGCGTAACAAATCGGAGAAACTGAAGAGAATGTTGGAAGAGGAAGATGTCACAATTGCCTGCATACAGGAGGCATCACTACCACAAGACAAAAAGTACCACCCAAAGTTTGCTGGCTGCAAAATGTATAACGCGTCCCGTGAATCACTCATTGGGGGAAGGTTGTTGAAATTAATTAAAGATTATTTAATTGTGGAGAATTATGTTAAATCAATGACAGAGAGAGTTGAAGTCTCAAAATTCAAGATAAGGGTTAACAATAACACTAACTTTGCTATTCTTAACACTTACATCCCCGGTCAAGGCCTTAGATGTGACGACTCGCAAATTTTGTCTAATATAGATGAAAAAACGTAAATTGTTGGAGATTTAAACAGTAAACACTGCACTTGGAACTATGGTCCCAGTATTGGAAATAGCACCGTGCTGAGCGACTGGTTATTAACCAGTAGCCTGTTATTACTAAACGAAAAAGGACAGGCGACCTATCAATCTGTGTCGACAGGTACTCTCAGTACTATTGACCTCTCTTTGGTAACTCCTAACATTCAAAGTGACAAAATGGTATATAGTTGCTGATATGTGTAGTGATCATTTTCCTATTTTTATTCACATTGACATGGGCAGCATCCAGCATAGAAACCATACTGTGGTGCACAGCAAATTCAGGTTGAACGAAGCTGATTGGACCAATTTTGAAGAAATGACGCGATCCCTTGGCATCTCATGGATGACATGATCTATGATATAGAACAAGATATTTTGGAAGCAGCTGAAAACATTATTCCTAGGAGATTGAGTAAACGCACACAAAAACTTATAAGCAATTGGTGAAATGATGACATCAAACAACTCAGAAAAGATCGTACAACTGGACGGAAAGCATGGAAAAAGTTTAGAACTCTGACAAATCGATCTACCTACAATAGATGCAATGCCGTATTGCGAAGAGCTATATTGGAGACTAAGAGGAAGTCGTGGAGAGAGTTTGTAGACTCTATGAGCCTCAACACTCCTGCGAACACAGTGTGGAAGAGGTTCCGGGCAACAAGTGGGAAACATCGAAGCAAATTAACACTATAAGAAGGTCGGATAGGAATTTACTAGTAACTGACAAGGAAAAAGTGAAAGCTTTTGGACACTGCCTGTCCGAGAAATCGGAAAAAAGGACTCCATGGCCAATGTACTTGGACAAAGAAGGGCAAAGGCTCACCTGCCACTTAGAATGGATGTGTCTCCAGGAGGACCCAGATGATGCGCCTTTCTCGCCTAATGAACTGAATCGCTGTATATCAAAACTGAAAATTTCTACCCCGGGTCAGGATGACATACATAATGAAATGCTGAAACATTGCTCTCCAGAAATGTTGACAAGAATAACAGTTCTTTTTAACAAGATTTTAAAAAAACGGAAATATCCCACAAAAAGGAAAAACTGCAATTATTCCTTTATAAAGACTGGGAAAGGATGAATCCAAAATGGAGTCATATAGACCTATTGCGCTAACATCGTGTCTTGGGAAGCTTCTAGAGCACCTAGTAAATAACCGATAATCATGGAGACTCGAGAAGAACCATCTGTTAAATGCATTCCAATTTGGATTTTGGAAACAAAAAAGTACTACCGATGCTTTGCTATACTTCATGGATTGCTTTTGTAAAGGATTTCAAAGAAAACAATCAACACTTGCGATAATGATAGAAATGAATAGCATTTGATAGGGTACCACATACAACAGTGATTGTTCATTGCATGAGGCTAGGGATTAGGGGGAGGATGCTGAAATACATTAATAGCTTCCTGCAATACCAAACTATCCGAGCATCTGTTATTGGAACCGAATCATCTTCTTACCTTGTTGCTAATGGTATACCACAAGGAGGCATTGTTTGTCCGATGCTGTTCAATATTATATTGCATGATCTTACAAAGTCCTTACCTGAGCAGATATGTTGTTTCACCTATGCAGAAAATGGAATCTTAAAATGTCTGCTGAAAAAATAGAATGTTCATTTTTCACAAGAAGGAACTCTCTAGCCAATTTCACTCCAAGCCTGAAGGTTGACGGAAAATTCTTAAAGCACAACCGAATCCCCAAACTTCTGGGCATAGTGTTGGACCCAAAACTTAGGTGGGCAGCTCATGTTGACCACATTCTTGAAACCTATATGCTTAGAATAAAAGCTGTTTCCCGTCGACAATGGGGTGTTGACTCAACAACGATGAAAACGTTCTATTTAATGTTGACTTATGGCTGTGACTTATGGCCAAGGTGACTTATGGCTGTGAAGTGTGGGGTGGAGCTGCTGCAACTCACCTTGCGAAGATACGACGTCTGCAAACGGCAGCTCTAAGGCTCTGTTTGGGCGCTATGAAAACCACACCGATAGCAGCAATGGAGATTGAACTCGGCATTGAACCTATTGAAATATGTATAGCAAGGCAAATGTGGAATAAGTACCTGAAAATCATGGCATCAACTAGCTGTCCCCCCTTAAAAGGGGTCCTATCAAGCTCGTGCAGAATCGGGAGCTCCTTCAGTTATCAAGTGAGACAAATTTCATCACAATTACCTATCAATAGCCCAGATACATCCCTATTGTGTAAGATGAGTCTCTTCACAGATGGATAGGAGTCTCAATTGAGACAGATTTACCTAATAAATTAACAAAAGAGAGTCACCCAGAACACCTACTTGCTGAAGCCGTAGCAATGCTCCACCAGAAATATAATGAGCACGTAAAAATCTTCACAGGTGGATCAATTGACACGGAGAACGGAAAATCAGGAGCGGGCTACTTCAACTTGGAAATTGGAGAACGTTTTTCACACCAGCAAATTCCCGGTCTAGCATGGATGCTGAATTGCTAGCAATTAATGCAGCATTGTTGAGCTGTCAATCTATCTGTGAATCGGATATTTGTATTGTCACTGACTTGAAATCAGCCCTCCAAGGCCTGGTGTTGCCATACACTATGTCATACTTCTTTAGAGTTGCTGAATTTAGGAGGTTAATTGTGATGTTGCATGATGAGGGCAAAAGGTTAGTCTTCCAAAGGGTCCCTGCCCATTGCGGGTTGAGAAGGAATGAAGAAGCTGATGAAGTAGCAAAATTGGCCTCTGCAATGCAACCTGCTGATGGAGAGATATACTCCCTTTTATATTGTCAAAAGTCTGCAGAGCGATTTTTCAGGAGAAAGTGGACTGAGGAGTGGTCATGATGTCCTGTCGATCGATCCCTATTTAACCTCCAGAATGAACTGGTAAAAGAAGACATGTATAGTGGAATCAAAAAAAGTCTATGTACTTTTGCGGCTAGAGCTCGGACTGAACACATTTTAACCCAGGCCTATCTTTACCGGTTCAATTTAGCTGCATCACCAGAATGCGCCCTATGCCAAAGTGGAGAAGAAGACTTGGAGCACATCCTCATTAAGTGCTGTTATCCAAATCTGGCCAGGGGCCTTTTAAGGGCAGAGGGATTGGACATCAATACCATACTAACAAACAAAAATCATTATAACTGGGATGTCAATTTATCATGGACAACGAGCCATCAGCTACAATTGAAGCTGGACGCCTGCTAGAAGAAGTAAGTAATTGAAAATTGAGACAATGCACCATTATCAGTCCTAAATAAATCATTAATTTTTCTTTTGTTGCACATCATCTTTTGAAATCATACAAATAAAGTGTATTTAAAAACAAAAGTTGATGTCATTTAACCCTCAACTGGTAACACGTTAAAGTAGTGCGCTATGAGTAATACACGTCTGACAGACGCAACCCGGAAAAATTGGTTATTTTAGGGCATCTGTTAAGAAGATTAAGTGACTATAAACAGTTTTATTAATTTACAACAATTAATAATGATATTTTAAGAATTACCTGCAATATTGTTTACACACAAAAATCTGATAACCTAATAATAAAAAATATACACTGGTAAAAATATAGTTCCTAAAATATTAGTCTTACATTTGTTTCATTTCTTTAAAAAACATAAATAGAAATCAAATAAAACTTAAGAGTTAAAAACTATAAACATCGAAAACTATTAATTAATAGTAAAAATGCAAAAGTAATACTTAAAATAGAAAAAAAATAACTTGAGGCTGTGAACCTTACTTTGCACACATTATGGGGTAATCTCTTTAGCTTCTTTTACAATTTACTTATTTTAAAATGTCAATAAAAAGTTAAATTTAATCGGTAAACAAAAGGCACAACATACTTTAAATTACACTAGGTGCACATTTGTTGCAAACTTTTTTTGAACACTAGGCAAACTGGGTTCTCACACTTGATGCACTTATACGCGGTTTGCCTTCTTTTTTCGTATGAGCAGTATCTACAAGTTTTCCTTTTGGGAAGCCTATCCGTTATTTCTTTCCTTCCGGCTGGCACTTGGTCTTCAACGCCCAAAATTTCTTTAACAGTTTTCGTTAGGCAATCTGGAAGGTTCGGGATTCTGAGTCTTCGTTCAAGTTGCTTTTTGATCAATACATTCGCGAGGTTGTGAATAAAATCAAACCTCTTGATCACTGGCGTGGCATCGTAGCTTGCGTATATAATTCCTGCATTGACGAGGCTCACTGCGATCATATTATAAAATATAGTAAGAGGCCAACGTCTGGAACGCCTATTTGGTGATTAATTCGCAATAATTTTATCCAAGTTATCCACACCAGATTTAGTGGAATTGTAAAAGCTTATTATTTCCGGTTTATTGTTACGGGTGTCGGTGTACTTCGATCTATGCATGGATGAAATTAGGATGACAGCTTTGTTAGGCTTTGGAACGGAAGACAGTAGTGTAGCCTGTTCTGAAAAACCGTATAAGCTGGATCCTACTTGTCGCTTCTTATCTGCCTTGAATTCCGGTGGAATTTCTTTTTTGTTGGATCTCAAAGTACCAACGTAGGTTAATTTCATTTTTTCAAGTTCTCTTATAACCTCTAACGAGGAGAACCAATTGTCCGCAGTTACGTTACGTCTTGAATTGGTGATCGGTTTGCAAAGCCGAATGACACTTTGAGTCGGTTTGCCAAGTTTTCGTTCTTCTGGGGACAAAGTTTGTCCGTCGCTGTCTTTGCCCACGTATAGGTATGCATTATATAGGTACGATGTATGAGCATCAGTTAGGCACATAATTTTCAAACCATATTTAGCCGGTTTGTTAGGCATGTATATGCGGAACTGATATCTTCCTCGAAATGGGACAAGCATTTCATCGATGCAGGCGTGGTTCCCTATTTCAAATGCTTTCTGGCAGTTGTCTATAAATTTATAGAACAAAGAAGAAATGGGAGCAGCGGGATCAGTTTTGCTTCGTTCATTTCTTGTTGTTTCGTCATCGAATCGTAATGTCAGAAGAAGTGTAAGACACCTCTTGAGCGACATAACGCCTCGAAAAATTGGACGACCTGAAGGCCCAGTTGAGAAAAGCGAAGAAAGGTCTTCCTTCCCAGATTTGAATATTGCGCACAACATCATTAGTCCAATAAGAGCTTCTATTTCTACCACATCAGTGTCTTTATAGTTCGGGGATTGTTTCTCCTTTATTTTCTCCCGCATTTTTTCAAATTTTTTATTAGTCCAAATGACCACTTCATTGATGATATCTTCATCGAACAAAAGACGCCAAACTTCTTCAATTTCAGGATTTTTGCCAAGGGATTTTGAACTTGGCCTCAAAGCTGGAAGCTTCATTTTCATTACATTTCGTACGGGAGTTTTCGTTGATTTTGGTTCTTCGGAACTCCAGGTGTAACATCTTTTTTTCCCGTAAAAATAATTTTCTTCTTCTTCGACATCTTCAAGTACAGAGTCCTCTTCATCGTCAATCAGATTCTCATCCCTGCATCTTTTTCTTTTCCTAGTCACCCTTCTTTCAGGTGGGGATTGAACATTAACCTCTGAAATTTCATTGACTTCTTCTAAAACTTCTCTTTCGTCTTCGTCTGAAATTTGTGGATCGTCTTCGGTGTCAGTTTCATGTTCAGAGACTTCTATATGATCGTCTACTCTAAAGGAATCATCTGAACCAAAGTCTTCGTCACTTGGTGCTTCTTCCTCATATGGCAGGGGGACCATTGCCATAATTTTCTTTGTTCTAGCAGAAAACATTGCTGAAACACAGTAGACAAAAAACAACAATACTAAGATAGAACTAAAGAAAAAGTTTATAAATTTTGCAAATTAATTATAATACAAAATATGAATTATCAACACTAAATCTGTTAAAATATTTTTCAAATGTCAAAAACAGAAGTACAGGATTGAAATTGTAAATATAAATTGCAAGGAAGAAAGAAAACACTAAAATACCAATTTTAACAATGATTCCAATATAGTATTTCGAGAATCTAAAACAAATAAACGTGACACACGTGGTAACACACGTCTCAAAGACGCGTATAAATATCCCGACTACTAGTAACATACGTCTCTGAGACGAACACAACTTAGTTGTTACAAGTAACATGCATCTCACAGACGTAGTGCTTTTTAGTAAATTTATCATAATAATTTTAAAAAAAATTGCACTTACCTCAAATGTCCTGAGTCTTTGTTGCCGGTAAACACACGAGGTATACACTGAAGGGGAGGTTACGGTTGCAGCGCTAAGTCGACCTGTGACAAATTTTGTAACTAACCGCGTCTGACAGACGTATGTTACCAGTTGAGGGTTAATAACAATATTGTATGTAAAATGTTTCAGGGAAGTAAATCCAGTGGATGTATCAGCAATGTACAGGCAGCTTATGTATGCATACCAATCCTCAGAAACTGAAGAAGAACTGGACATTGATGGTCCTGGTCCTTCATCAGGTCGTCGCCATAAAGCTGCAATTGCTCGTTCAATGCGAGCTGCTAGACGGGTGACTCTAAGAAGGTCAACTGCAGCTCGGCCTTTTGACTGGAAACGTGAATGTAGGGAATTGCTAGAGTTGCTGTGGGCTTGCAGAGATTCTGAACCTTTCAGGTAACACTTTATTTATACGGTGCTTATAAGTATTCCTCATTTGTGTCCTCAGTCAAAGTATTTACTTATTTATTATAAGTAATTATTGTGTAACTGGGTGAAAACTTTGGAACTTACTTGCTGATGCTTTTCAAAACAATCATTTCATTTTTATTCAATGCTTTTTGTTGATAAACAGTACCAACATCATCAGGAATGAATAATACATTAATGCAAGAGATAAAACATATGTTAAATTAGAATAGCATTGTTGCCAAATTTATACAAATTGCCAAGTTTATTTTGTTACAGTAACATTATAGACATTGAATATGGTATCAAATTTAAAATGTATTTGTATTTGTTTATTAAATTGTATTATTGTATAAACTGACTCAATACAATTGTATTTATTGTATTGTTTATTAATTTGTTATTATTTTTATTAATACTCAATTATTATTAAGTATAACAGCTCATTCCGCTAAAGTATCTTGCTTTACCCTAGCAACAGTAAATAATATTACAAAGTACCGAAATTTAATTGATATACACAAAGACTTGTCAATGAAGTCCATAATTTAAAGAGGGTACAAATGAAAGTTTTTCAACTGTTATAGTTGTTCAGCTTCTTCAGAGGTCTTATAAAGTCACCATTAACAACTGTTATAATATTTAGGAATCAAAATCAATTAACTTTTTTCATTGTAAAGTTTTCTTTATTTCTATTTCTCATCTCTCTTAGAACTATGAATATTCCCTTACCAGTGATATTACTTTAAGAAAGGATCTATATTTGGCATCCATACTGTATGAGAGATTAAATTATCTTCCTTTGTATTCAAATTCTTAGTCTAAATGTAAGGAACATGTTTAAAGCATATCTTTATTTATATAATTTTTATTTAGATAGAAAATTCAATATTCACTTCCTTCTAATACGTTTCATAACATTCTATTAGTAAAATTAGATTTTAATAACTTACTATTTTGTTGTTGTTTCTAAAACATTTTGTGCAAAAGTTCTCAATGCATTGATCAATGAGTTCCATATGTACCACTACTAGGTAAGCTTTTCTTCAGCAGATTACTGAGTTTTAGTGTTGAAGTACTGAATTTGGCACCAAACTGGTGTAAAATGTGTCAGCTAAATGATTTCAATATTTAGTGATATAAGCCAAATAGTGAGTGTAAAGATCTTACCCCGAGAAAATGTAAAGATCTAGGTATTAGTGCAGTCACAGGTGTCTATACATATAACAAGGAGGTTAATGAGAAACAACAAGAAAAATTATGTCATGTATCAAATGCCACATCAGCTGTTATTAAAAAGGTACACCTACATCAAGTTCTAAGAGAAATATATTTGACAATGATGGTTTTATGAATGTATATGTTTCTGTATTTGAGGAAGATCATAGACTATTACAGAAACAATACAGACAAAATGAAAGGGAACTGCTAAAATATTGAATAAAAAAAGGAGAAGAGAGCCATGTTCATCTGTGTTTGGTTTTTATCACGGTGTTGTATCAAAACCTAATAACGTAATTCTCTCCTTAATTACTTGTATTCCATCAAAATAGACATGTCAACTTACTAGTCTATTTCCATGAAAGAATGTTAGAAATGAGTGCATACTACAACAGAAACAAGGGCAAACTAGATGTAGTTGGCAAATTGTGCGGAGAATATACTGTATGGAAGAAATACACTATATCTACAGTGTAGACTATTAACTGTTTTCTTTTTGTCTCCTGAATGTTGCTGCTACCAATGCCCTAAAAGCCTACAGGCACAACATATATATGAAACTTCTATTTGAGAAGAGTTTATTCAAAGAGCTAACATTAGATCTAACAAAGCCTCATTTACTATTAAAATGATTCCTTTGTAGTAACAAAATTGGGGGGGATTTAATAGTTATTAATATTAATAATTTAATTTAAAGAGACTGAATTATTTAGTCCTCATCACATTCTGTCAAATTAAATGAATATATTTCAAAAACTTTAATGCATAATTTATAGAATTAAAACCAAATGGTAAGAATGATTACAACAAACTCTCTCAGTGACAACTACATTATTTGTTTTTAATTACCCAGATTTTCATGACAGTATTGCACTTAGTAGGCATAGAAAAACAAGCACTTTATAGTTGATTCTGTCTTTATAGTGTTTATACTCAAATAGCTTTTCTCGGTTTGTTTGATATTTGATTTTTCTAATATTAACTGCTTTTGATATTTATTTTACAGAGAGCCTGTTGATCGACTCGCACATCCTGATTATGATAAAGTAGTGACGACTCCAATGGATATGAGAACAATAAGAGAAGAGTTACGAGGGGATAATTACGAAACGCCAATTGAATTTTGCAAGGACGTGCGAAGAATCTTCATTAATTCAAGAAACTATACACCGGACAAAAAATCACGAGTCAGTTTGCTAAACACTATTTTATTAATTCATTTTATAATTTTTATTACAGACATAACAAAATTAAATTTATGTTTAATTGAAGATATTATCACTTTTACTAAATCCAACATAATAGCTTTAGAATAACTTCATAAACAAATACCTTTAGTTATATAGAGGGATATCTTTTGAGATAGTTGAACCTCAGTGTACTTTTAAAGTGGAATTAGCAAATTTTGTTACCATTTACAAAGAAAATATTGGAAAGAACCCCAATACCACAAAAAATAATCAAAAATAACATTAATAACAACAATAACAAAAATATGCTCACAGCAAAAAACACGCCACATAAACTCACTCATGAAATAATCACACTCAACAAACTCATCACATCACAAAACTACTTCACATACCAACACAAATACTAGACACAGAAATATGGCCTCCCAATGGTTCCCCAATCTCAGGCATCCTAGCAGAAATATTCCTACACCACATCGAACAACAATATATTCTATAGAACAATAACTACACACATAAAATAATTTACTACCATAGATATGTAGATAACATTTTAATATTATACAACGGCAACAAACAGCAAACCAAACAACTATATAATTACATTAATACCATACACCAAAACCTTACATTTACTCTCGAATTAGAAGGAAATAATAGAATAAACTTTCTAGATCTTACTATCACCAAACACAACACTAGACACAATTTCAAAATATACAGAAAACCAACAACTACAGATATGGTCATACATAATACATGTAGTCACCCCACACAACACAAACATGCTGCCTTTAATCATATGTTACACTGTTTAATAAACATACCAATGCTACAGAAAGACTACGACAAAGAACTTAATATCATAAAATACAGCACTTAACAAAACGGCTATCAACACACACTCATAGACAACATACTCAGGAAAATCAAAGATAAACACCATCAAACAGCCACACAAACACACCGCACAAAAAAGAACAAATACATATCCCTCACCTACCACAATAAAAACACACACAAAATAGCCTCCACATTAAAAAAAACTCCATTACCAAATATCCTACAAAACAACAAACACTCTAAGAAAACATATACAACCTTTTCAAAAAGAAACTGACATATACAAACTCTCAGGTATTTACAAATTAACTTGCAACGATTGTCCCAACTATTACATCGGTCAAACCGGCAGGTCATTCTACACACGCTTCGATAAACACATTACCCAAACAAAACAAACAAACTCTAAATCCACACTGTAGTCTTGAAATAGAAACACATAAAAGCACTTAAACAATGATATATTTCAACCCCACAGTGGTCTTTGTCAATCGAAGAGAAAACACAAAAAGAAATATGAGAGAATGAAATAAAATAATTATTTTGATTATTAATAAAATGAATTATTTTATTTCATTCTCTCATATTTCTTTTTGTGTTTTCTCTTCGATTGACAAAGACCACTGTGTGGTTGAAATATATCATTGTTTAAGTGCTTTTATGTGTTTCTATTTCAAGACTACAGTGTGGACTCTTACCAAGGTAAGTCTGTCAGTCTCCTAGTCCAAAAAATCTAAATAATCTTTACCAACCAAAACTCTAAATCCAGCTACACAAGACACCTAAATAACACCCAACACGCACATACCGACATACACACTAATTTAAATATTCTACACACATTAAAACAGAGTAAAAAACTAACAACCTTAGAAAAATATGAAATCTACAAACACTACGCAACAGACAGGAAAAATATACTTAATGACCACACACACTTTGAAGCCAATAGTTTTTTTAAATACATCACGCAAGACACCGACACCTCACCTTATGTCATAAATCCAACCCTGTCATACCGTTTGTAAAGAGCCAAAAGCCGCTAGTAGAAGTTTATCTTCGAAAAAGGAACGATCGTTTTGAAACGCGTCAGCAAGTAAGCAATTATGTAATCACTTAGTTAAGTAGTGTAAAATTAGTTTAATCAGTGAATTCAAGATGATTACATCAAGAAACTTTAAAAATAACAAGTAAAACAAGTTACTTAAGATTAAACCCTTATGTACATTTCGATGACCATGTCGTCATCATCATCATCAGAGGGTCTTATTACAATCTAGCAAACAAGAAGTTACAAACTAGAATGATGGCTTCTCGGTCAATTATGTACCATTTACAAAGTTTAATTCAAACTGAAAGTTTTATTTAACCCTGATATTAATTACAATAATAAATTGTACTTCAGGAAGAACGGATGAAAATATAAAAGAACTCAGATTCGTAAAGAGAAAAATAAATTGCTCAAGAAAAACTTGAGGTAAAAGAAGGTGTATTAGAACTCCAAATATTCTACTCGGTTATGACCCAACCTTTAAGACATAAACAAAAATTCGGATAGTTGAATTTTTTCCAAAAAAAAGGATCAATTTTAATTTATTGATAAATATGTAGCAAATGGAAGGAAAAGCTATATATTTTTATAGTTTTGTTTTTTTATTTTTTTCTTAGCTTCCAATTCAAGATGTTAGCTTTTTCACAGAGAAACGGACACAAAATTGGGTTTCCCATAGAACGTTATTACAAAAATCACTTGAAAAAGGCATCTTCTCATTCTTTGTTTTTTACTACCTTCATTGATTTTCTTGAAAAACTTTCATTTTTAAGCATTGACACAAAGTTTAAAAGTGTAGGTTTGTCGCTTTAAATTTGAGGGTGGTCCACAAAGTAACCTCCGTTTTGAAATAAAAAATAAACCAGTTGAGATACAAAAATTTTATTATATACATGTTAAAACTACAGCTTTTCTCTACTTTTCTACATATTCACCAAAAAAATTCAAGCATTTATCATATCTTTTAACAGTTTTTGAAATTCCGTCTTTAAAAAAATCTGCTGCCTGAGAACGTAGCCAGCCTGTCACAGCGTTTTGAATCTCTTCATCACTCTCAAACCTCTGAGATGCAAGCCACCACTTCATGTACGGGAAAAGATGGAAATCAGTGGGAGCCAAGTCCGGGCTGTAGGGGGGTGGTCAAAACCGTCCCATTTGAACTTTCCCAAAAGTTCAGTTGTTTTTTGAGCGGTGTGAGGGCGGGCATTGTCATGGACAAAAACAATGCCAGATGTCAGAAGACCACGACGCTTGTTTTGAATCGCTCGTCGTAGCCGTTTTAAGGTTTCACAATAAGCTGCAGCTGTAATGGTCATACCCCGCTCCATAAATTCACCGAGCAAGATGCCCTTAGCATCCCAAAAAAACTGTAGCCATCAATTTTCTCGCTGAAAAGGGTTGGCGAGTTTTCTTTGGCTTGCTTGGCGAAGCGGTATGACCCTATTGCATTGACTGTTGTTTTGTTTCGGCATTCACATAGACTACCCAAGTCTCATCTCCTGTAACGATCCTGTTCAAAAATGTTTCTTTTTCAACGTCATACCGAGTAAGAAAGTCTATGGCAGAACTCACTCTTTTCATTTTGTGATCATCGGTGAGCACTTTTGGAATCCAATGAGCACAAAACTTGTGATAGCTTAGTTTTTCTGTCACTATCTCATGCACAAGACTTCGAGAAATTTCAGGAAAATGATCTGAAAGTTCCGAGATTGTGAAGCGACGATTCTCGAGAATTTTCTCATTCATTTTGTTCACCAAGTCATCACTGACGAGAGAAGGCCTACCACTCCGGTCTTCATCGTGAATGTTCATTCTTCCATTTTTAAAAAAACGAACCCATTGACTGACTACACCTTTGCTCATAATTTTTGGGCCATACACCGCACTCAATTCACGATGAATTTCAGCTGCTGTGTAACTTTTCGACCACAGAAATCTTATTACACCTCGCACTTCACACTTGGCGGGATTTTCTATCGCGGCGCTCATGATTTTACGTTATAACAAAAGAACGCGAGATCGCACGATACTCTCCCTTGCACAGCTAGAAGCATACTGAACGGCTGCGCACACCGATGTGAGAATGGCGGCGCTACCCCCACTACTTATCGCGCCACGCCCAAACGGCAATTACTTTGTGGACCACCCTCGTATCTGAAATCACTGATTGCCCAATATCGTACATCTCAGCCAACTGTTTACCCGAACGTCTTTATCTGATTGATCTACAATTAGTTAGTCTGCTAACAATGAAACAATTCATAGCTTTTAGAAGCTATGGTGAACAACAAAACACGCTCACAAACAAAACAGTCCTGATCCAAAAGCGTAGCCTATCAGGACCAGTCAAATGTGACGGACGACAGCCAACTATACAGTTGAACTGGGACGGTGACTCAGCATCTGATGTTTGAGCTATGCCTACACTAGCTTCACAGAGAAAAGTCCAAGGGGACATGTAGACAGTATCATTATTTTGGAAAACATATGTGTTTTGAAAAAAACCTGTTTTGTTTGCTCGACCTATAACTTTACAAATTTCTTAGTTTTTCACACTTAAGGATTAATGATTTACTATAACACATTTGTTACTTAAATAAGTTATGATCATTTATGCTAAAAATATTCGGGCTTAGTGTACTGATCTAAAAGTTCACTGTCAACTTGAAGCAACAGCTTCCTACTTCATATGAAAGCATGTTCATTTAAATTATTTGGTTTTTAAATTAAAATAATATAACATTAAATATAAAAATGTAATTCTATTAAAATAAATTTGATTTTTTGAATCAGATATATGCTATGACTGTGAGGCTTTCGGCTTTGGCAGAAGATCATATGAAACGATTGCTTAATGCTTGGAGAGGAACATTCCAAAAGAAAGAGAAGAAATGTATTCTCGAAAAAATAGGTAAAGTAGCTTATACTTTTTTTTAAGGATATCAAACATTATTTTAAGTTTAATCAACAGAAAAAGGTTTCCATTAAAATTTTTAATTGTAATATTAATAAATATGTTTTTTCAGTGTTTTAGTTCTTTGAAATAATATTACTGGCACTATGAATAGCTCGTTTTTATGTTATATGGAGAAGTAGAAAAATGCAGTATTTCATTCAGCACCATAAGCAGTGATAAACATAACTGGTTTGTTGTTAGTGATACTCATAACCATCAGCAAAATGTTTATATATATATATATATATTCTTGATATTTAATATTATCCATTGTTTTTCCGTTGCACTGACTTTATGAAGTTAATATATTACTATTTTTGAGTAATTTTATCCACCATTAAGTGCAATAATTTTACCTTGAGTGATGAGGCACCTTTCGGTCTTTGACCATTGTCGAATCACTGATTGTTCTCTGCTGTGGATGCTACACCGGCTTCACGGACGTAGCATCCACAGCAGAGAACAATCAGTGATTCGACAATGGTCAAAGACCGAAAGGTGCCTCATCACTCAAGGTAAAATTATTGCACTTAATGGTGGATAAAATTACTCAAAAATAGTAATATATTAACTTCATATATATATATATATATATATATATATATATATATATATATAAAGATTTTTGGACTAGGAGACTGACAGACTTACCTTGGTAAGAGTCCACTCTGTAGTCTTGAAATAGAAACACATAAAAGCACTTAAACAATGATATATTTCAACCACACAGTGGTCTTTGTCAATCGAAGAGAAAACACAAAAAGAAATATGAGAGAATGAAATAAAATAATTGTAATCACAGATTGTGTAGAGTAGAAATCAGATGTCACAGATGCACAGATTAAAGATATATATATTGTTTCCATGAACATATGAGTGATTATAGTTTATATAAGTCTGTCAGGGGAAAAGAGATAAAGCTATTTGGAACAAAAAAAAAAAAAAAATGAATGGATTTATCTGATGTTGAGGTTAGGGGATTCTCTGGACTTGGTATACCACTGGTATGATAGTTCCCACCTTCTCAGTTCT
Organism: Prosapia bicincta; assembly: GCA_036971475.1. NCBI lineage: Eukaryota > Metazoa > Arthropoda > Insecta > Hemiptera > Cercopidae > Prosapia > Prosapia bicincta. The sequence continues at coordinate 74,536,376 of JBAIZL010000003.1, forward strand.
GAGGGATTGCAATCAGGGGGGAGTGATTTAATTATTTTTGTTGTATAGCAGTCATCAAAAGTTGTGATGTTGTGACTCGCAGCATGTTGAGCTGTTGGTCTATCCATATTCATAATTTTAACATCATGTCTGTGGCCATTCATTCATTCTGATATTCAGACCATCCGTGGTCAGGCCTATGTACTGTGCTGAGCAAAGTTTACATTGTAGCTGGTATATGACATTTTTCGATGTACAATTATGATGACCCTGTATTTTGAAGACCATTTTTGTTGTTTGGCTGTTGAAACTATTTGCTGAGGGGTGTATTGGACATGTCTTGCATCTAGGTCTATTACATGGGAAGGAGCCATGAGGAAGTTTGTGTGGTTTCTCTGCATCAGGGTCTGGTAGTTTAGGATGTACAAGGATGTTTTTCAAGTTGGGAGGTTGCTTGTACCAAATTTGCGGTGGATCGCTGAAAAGATTTTTGGTGTGGACGGAAGCTTGAAGAATTTTGAAGCCATCTCTCAATATCTTGTTGAGTTTATGTAGACCAGGATGGTAGTCTGTTATTAAAGACAGTTTATTTTGTTCTGTTTGTGGTTTATGGTGAACCGAGGATTGTGCTGAATGAATTTGGTTTTCAATGAGTTTTTTTGGGTATCCTCTTCTCTGGAAGGCTGTTGATATCTTTCTATTAAAATCTTCCAATTCCCTATCATTCGAACAGATTCTCTTACCCCTGATTGCTTGACTGTATGGAATGGATCGTTTTATGTTTATTGGGTGGTTGCTGTCGAAATGGAGATATTGTAGGTGGTTTGTAGGTTTGATGTGAATTCCTGTGTTGATATTTCCATTCTGGAGTGTTACCTCTACATCCAAAAAGGTGATGGCTGATGTAGATTTCTCCCAGGTAAATTGAAGTGTGGGAATTGTGTCAGGCTGTCTAAAAATGTCTCAAGTGTTGAAGCACCCTGTGTCCAAATTAGGAAGATGTCATCTATATATCTATACCAACATAATGGCTGGTGTGTTTGTGTCTTTAGAAAACTTTCTTCCAACAATCCCATGTACAGATTTGCGTACGATGGTGCCATTCTGGTACCCATTGCTGTTCCCTTTATTTGAAGGTAGTTCCTTCCCTCAAACTGAAAGTTGTTCTTCTCGAGGATGAACCAGGTCAGGTTCACAAGAAAAGGTGTAGTGGGAGAAGGCTTGCCTGGGCGTTTGTTTAGAAAATTCTCTATTGCAGATAGGCCATGTGCATGAGGGATGTTGGTATAGAGAGAGGTGACATCTATGGTGACCAAAATAGTTACCGGGGGTAGAGGTACAGATATTTGTGAGAGTCGATCTATGAAGTGATTGGTGTCCTGGGTATGTGATGGAAGGTTCTTTACTAAGGGTTGAAGGTGTGAGTCGAGGAAAGCTGAAATTCTTTCCGTTACTGAATTGCAGCCAGCAATTATTGGTCTACCAGGTGGAGGGATTTTGGCCATATATGGAGGGATTTTGGCCAAATCAAAAAATATGATAATCCAGTTTTACCTGCCGACAAACCACCTCTTGTTTGTGACAAACCTAGCCTAAGTTCTCTCTTCAAGATACCAGTACCCTGTGGACAACTCCCTAAACTGCCAACCCAATCATTATTGCTAAATAACAAAAATAATAATAATAACAGTCCCGATATAAGAAATAACCCTTCACCAAAAACAGTTGCCGTGCACAATATTTCCAACTCCAGAATGGAAATATCAACACAGGAATTCACATCAAACCTACAAACCACCTACAATATCTCCATTTCGACAGCAACCATCCAATAAACATAAAACGATCCATTCCATACAGTCAAGCAATCAGGGGTAAGAGAATCTGTTCAAATGATAGGGAATTGGAAGATTTTAATAGAAAGATATCAACAGCCTTCCAGAGAAGAGGATACCCAAAACAACTCATTGAAAACCAAATTCATTCAGCACAATCCTCGGTTCACCATAAACCACAAACAGAACAAAATAAACTGTCTTTAATAACAGACTACCATCCTGGTCTACATAAACTCAACAAGATATTGAGAGATGGCTTCAAAATTCTTCAAGCTTCCGTCCACACCAAAAATCTTTTCAGCGATCCACCGCAAATTTGGTACAAGCAACCTCCCAACTTGAAAAACATCCTAGTACATCCTAAACTACCAGACCCTGATGCAGAGAAACCACACAAACTTCGTCATGGCTCCTTCCCATGTAATAGACCTAGATGCAAAACGTGTCCAATACACCCCTCAGCAAATAGTTTCAACAGCCAAACAACAAAAATGGTCTTCAAAATACAGGGTCATCATAATTGTACATCGAAAAATGTCATATACCAGCTACAATGTAAACTTTGCTCAGCACAGTACATAGGCCTGACCACGGATGGTCTGAATATCAGAATGAATGGCCACAGACATGATGTTAAAATTATGAATATGGATAGACCAACAGCTCAACATGCTGCGAGTCACAACATCACAACTTTTGATGACTGCTATACCACAAAAATAATTAAATCGCTCCCCCCCTGATTGCAATCCCTCAGAACTGAGAAGGTGGGAACTATCATACCAGTGGTATACCAAGTCCAGAGAATCCCCTAACCTCAACATCAGATAAATCCATTCATTTTTTTTTTTTTTTTTTTTTTGTCCCAAATAGCCTTATCTCTTTTCCCCTTGACAGCCTTATATAAACTATAATCACTCATATGTTCATGGAAACAATATATATATCTTTAATCTGTGACATCTGATTTCTACTCTACACAATCTGTGATTACAATTATTTTATTTCATTCTCTCACAGACTTACCTTGGTAAGAGTCCACTCTGTAGTCTTGAAATAGAATTTCATTCTCTCATATTTCTTTTTGTGTTTTCTCTTCGATTGACAAAGACCACTGTGTGGTTGAAATATGTCATTGTTTAAGTGCTTTTATGTGTTTCTATTTCAAGATTACAGAGTGCACTCTTACCAAGGTAAGTCTGTCAGTCTCCTAGTCCAAAAAATCTATATATATATATATATATATATATACAGTGAACCTGTCTTAGACGGACCCTGTGTTAGGCGGAATCCCGTCTATCGCAGAAAATTTTAAAAGTCCCGACTGTCGCCTATTTAATTTACCTGGTTAATAACCTTCATAAGCCGGAAACTGTCTAACACGGAAGCAGAATAAGCAAAAGGATGAGTGAAACGTATTTACTACGTCTTAGTTCTGCATAAGCCGGAAAATCTGATCATACACATGCTGTAAAATATAAAGTTACAATGACTTCCGTTTAGATAAAATACAGTTTATAATATATTTTTTTACCATTATTCACAGATAGGTATGCTTAATTGTAACGGACCGTATTTATTTCTGAGAACTCTGTAACAACATTAAGGATTGCTGATGTGCACAAAATAACGCAATGGTATACAATAATAATTTACGATAGGCTATGTGTCAGCACTTGTTTCCTTCAAGATAACACAATGAATGGTTTACAAACATCCACGGCCAGACATATTGATTGACATATTGAAAGGTGAGAGACCGCTTCATTCTAAAAGGCAAAAAACATGCGCAAATAGAAGAAAAAGAAGAAATTGAAGACGGATCTGTCGTAGAAAACAAAAAAAAAACATTTGGCGAGGTTTTAATGAAAATTTGTGAATTAGAAGATTTTGCGGTACGTATTAACAGCCCGTAAATGCGTCACCATTTGTTACAACTAAAAACAATAACTGAAACAAGGTTTGTGAGTTGTGACGTCACAGGACACAGGCTATGGGCTGTCATTAGGCAATCAAGATAACTGATATTACTGTTGAATAACGTTTATTTAGACGTTAAAATGTGATATTTTTCTTGTGATTTAAATACACTTGCTTTATATGTTGAAGTGTTATGTCTGTAGGAAATAAATAATTAAATTAAATACTGTATTAGAATAAATGTAGACACGATGACAATTAATTGTCTGTTATCTATATGGTGTTGTTACAGCGCCATACAGCTGATCAGTAGAAATAATAGTCTTATAGCTAAGAATCCCCACGGCCTACCCTCACCCCAAAGTTAAAAATAGACTCGGCAAACGCTTCGTGATGTTACCATCATACAGTACACTACTACTGTACGAGGTCTGTTCAAAAAATACGGGGACTGTTTGAATTTCGCAGTTTAAGTTAATTTCAGGAGAATCTGCTTTGTGTCGCTAGGTTCATATAAATCAGCTGGTATTTCAATCGCAGTCTTCATTTGTTGATGAGTTGCTCACAGTTTAGTAAAGACAGTTTTTTTACTTTTAAAGAGAGTGCCTTACTCTCACTCGGGCGGGTTCGACTCTCTCCACATCTCTAGCCCCCACTACTCCGCCACTGCTTCATAAATGTTAAAACAAAACATTTGCTGAAGTTCACATTTTATATGAATTTTAAATGTAATTTTAAATAAATCATTATTCATATCCGATATGTTTGTCATGGTTTCAGTAATTCCTATTCATAAATCAAGGTTGAAAGTTTTGTGTAGCCTATAACATTAAAAAACAGAAACTTTTAAAAGACTTCACCATATGACAAAATGTTATTTAAATTGATTATTAGAGAATATCATGTAGGCCTATATAACATAAAAGAATCGGAAGAAAAATTATAGAATCAGAATCGAAACTTTTTTGTTGTTCTTCAAAGTCAAGAGGATTCAACACATCATTTTATAGTGGTAAATATTTAAATCTGCGTAAACTGATCAGTCCAATGCATGCAGAGCCAATGAATACTGATATGCTTAATAGTGTAGTAACCCCAATGTTCCCTAGTGTACATGCAGACCTAGATATTATATTGACACTTATTTGTTTAATAAAGTTAACATTCTTTATCCACAACAAAACTGTAATTTCAGCAACCAACCCACATAGAATTGTGACAGGAAGATCCCTTAAATATTCACAATCAAAATATTTTGTTCTTACAAATTTCTCAACTCCAAAAGTAATATTATATTATATAACTATATTAACTAAAACGACAAAATGCATAGACTATGCCCTCCACTCTTTGAACATTACATGATTAAACTCTTACACTCATATTTCGATAATGTTTAAGGTTATTAGATTCGGTCTGATGGTAAGTGAATCTCCACTTACAACATGCCGTACCACATCCCTGTTACCTAATTTTAAATCACTTATTAAACACAAGTGATTGTAGTTCAGTTTTAATTATATGGTTATTTAGAACCCAAGTCTGTGTAATTCTTAATATATAAAATTAAGGTTTACAATTTATATCCAGGGCATGTCAGAAAAAAACAAAGGAAAAGGCCGAGAACTTTTGATAATGACACAACTTCTGAAAGTGATGAAAAGAATACAAGACTAAGAAATAATGGTGAGTAAAATGAAACTGTTACATTAAATAATAATATGTTTTCACCAAACATGGTATTCATTGTTGTTAGAAGTGGTCTATGTCTGTAGTTGATTTTTACAGTTTTTTATAGTTTGTTACTTTTAAAACATTTTAAATCAATTCAAAATTTTTTTAAAATTATTCTATCTTGAAATTTTATATTACCATTTTAATTTCCAATAAAAATGCCAAAAATTGAACAATGCCGCACTGGGTAAAAATATAATCTTTATGTCGAGAATTTTATAACTATATGAAGCAACTGTGGCGTAATGTTTATTTTTAAATAAATAAAACCTCTAAACCACAAATAACATTTTATTTAAACCTTATGTACATTTCGATTGCCCAGCAATCATCTTCAGAGGTATTTAAAAAATATTGTATTTTTTAAATACCTCTGAAGATGATTGCTGGGCAATCGAAATGTACATAAGGTTTAAATAAAATGTTATTTGTGGTTTAGAGGTTTTATTTATTTAAAAAAAAAAAAAAAAAAAAAAAAAAAATCGAGAATTTTAGTTGATATCAAATAAAAGATATCACAAGGAAAGGCCCAGTTAATACAGTAGAACTTGGATAATTTAAAGCTGAAGGAACCAAAGAAAACATTCGAAGTAACCAAAAATTCGAATTATGAAAGGGGAAAATACCCTTTCAGTCAAAATAGTACAGCTTTATTTTTTTTTGTCTACGATGGTCGTTTTGGCGGTTTTTAGGTGTCATGTCACTGATCTAAGTTAAACACTATAATTTCATTAAGCATTAAACTTAACCTTATTGGATTTATAAAACTTATAATTATTAGCAGTTAACCCATTGCGGGTCTAGTTATATGTGCGCCGCGGACACTAGCGAGTACGAATTAATTTCTCATGTCAATTTAGTTGTATTTAACTACAAAAATATTCTCACTTATAAAGCACTAAATATTGTATTTTTTATACGAGTGCAATTTTTACTACCGGTGTTCAACTATAACACATTAATTATAAAAATATTTACACTACTGACCGAGTAAAATCTATTCTGAGCTTCTCACTCCAGTTGACAAAAAAAAACTGCTGAAGTGATCTATTATGTTAGGACATCTGACAAAAAAAATGGGCCATAAATATCTGTTTTAATTTAAGCTGTAAGTATCGAGAGTTTATAAATATCCCTAATAAAGCATAGACCTCTTTTTTTTTTTCTTGACTTGGGAGCGGGTTTTAAACTGCCCAAAGCACTGCTACCTTAAGGTATATTGTACTTACCTCCCTGATCTAGTCAAATAGCCCCTTCCCTCTTACCAGGTTTAGGAGTAGCATAGACCTCTAGTCTTGTGCATGACAAATCAGAAAATAAACTCACTTCCCAATAACAACAAACTGATGATTTAGCAGAGCGACGATCGATAACTGATTTTCCCGACACCGCTTAGGCACCAAATCCCATGATGTCGATCTAAACGGAGAGAATTCTCACATCACTAGTGCTCCTGGAATTCAAGCCCATAACTAAACTAATACATCAGAGTCTCGAAATTCCGAGTCCTAATATTTTGAGCTTCCGTTAATATCGAGCCTATTTCTATTTGAGCCTATTTTATTTATTTGAAAGAAAGTGATAAGTCGGGCTTCCATAAAATGTAAACAGTATGCCAAGGAAATGAGTCGGGCTTTCAAGAAAAGTTAATATAAAGTTCTATAAACTTATTTACTTCAATTTTAATTATTATAGTATTAGGGTTCATTAAAACTCCTAATTTGTCTAATGCTCAGGAACGTATTTTCGTGTAATCCGAAGGGTTCTCAGTCCCATCTACCTCGAATTATCGAGACTCTACTGTAACTTTGAATTAAAGACGTTAAACTTCGAATCATCCATAATTTTTTACATTGATAGCTTATATATCTAAGCTCTACTGTAGTTATAAATTATTGGAATTAATGACAATTAAATGTGATATATTTTTATCATTTTTTTCTATTGGCTCTAATCACAAGTATCACCAGAAGTTATAGAAGTGATGTTTAGGCATTAACAAGGTTAATTTTGGTTAAAGGACAATCTTTAATCTGGTTGAAGCACACTGGTTTTATTAAAGTAAGCTACGGGGAAATAAAATTAGGTATGGTTGGTCAACATGATGAAAGGAATTCCCTTCCCCACCCCATCTTAAGCAGCAGTAAATTCATTCATTGTTACAAACGTGTGACTATCTTAAGCACCGCCATTGGAATTTTTGTTTAATCTATAAACTTTCAAAACAATTATTAATTACCCCAGAGCCTGTCGAAAATTTTAAGACTTAAGATAATTTATATGACATATATTAAATCTTAAATTGAGATTAATTTACATTGGTTTGTAGTTACAAAGAGACAAAAACGAATACCAAAGAAAAAAGAGTCATCTGAAGAAGAAGAGGATGATGATGAGGATGACAATGATGATGATAGTGATAATGAAGAAGAGGGTGAAGAACTTGAATTAGAAGTAGCAGCAGAAGAAGAAGTAGCAACAAGTAGCAAAATTGAGCATAAACCTACAAAATCTAATTCCAGTAAGTTAAAATTCATCACACAAATAAAGATAGACACTTAATATGTATAAATGCCATTTATGTTAGTTTATCCCACAAAATGTCCATTATTATTTTTAGTTTACTAATAATACTTTACAGAAGAATATATAAACATATAAAGAAGACTGTATTGGTGGAATCAAGACATCATAAACATAAATAATAAAAAAGACAAAAATATCTTAAATTAGGGAGACTCCAGACAGGAGTTAAAACTTTTATACAACATCTACAGAAATTTTTAATTGATAAAAACATTTAATTTATGGTAATGAGAATTTACCTAAACATTTGTTATCAGACAAATCTAAGAATGTTTTCATTTCAAAAATTAGATTAAAAATATAAAAGTTGTTATTATCTTTATATTGAATGATTTCTATTGAAACTATTTAATATTAACCTTTTTCCTTAACATTGTTCAATAAATAATGTAACATAACCTATATGAAAAACAACTGTTTTACAACATAACCTATAACATAAAATCAGCTGTTGCGTGAAATCATATATTACCATTTAATTCACTTTGAGGTGACTCAGCGTAACCTTATGGAAATTATACTATCGTGAAATTGTATGTTAATGTCCATCCAATAAGTTTTTGTAGGTATCGCTAATGAAGTTTTCACTTAAAAAATAATAATATAGGGTGTTGTGCACTGCTATGGTTAGGGATGTATAGTTGGTATCCTTAAGTAATTCATTTAGAATTTACCTCCATAAAGGAAATTTTGGAAACAAACAATCACCTGGGCTTGACGCATTGGATATAAAACTGAATCCTAAAGATAAATATTTAACAAATTTTAAATTTAGATTATTTACTTTTGTTGAGATGAAAAGTTAACTCGCATAAATACCAAGAAGATTCTTGTTTAAGTACATATAGTGAAAGTGATAGGTGAATACAAGAAAACAGTGTTGTAAAGCTACAAATATATATATATATATTTATTTATTTATTTATAGGTTAGTTTTGGTTGGTAAAGATTATTTAGATTTTTTGGACTAGAAGACTGACAGACTTACCTTGGTAAGAGTCCACTCTGTAGTCTTGAAATAGAAACACATAAAAGCACTTAACCAATGATATATTTCAACCACACAGTGGTCTTTGTCAATCAAAGAGAAAACACAAAAAGAAATATGAGAGAATGAAATAAAATAAAAATACTTAACGATGTTCATTATTATTCACGTATGAAAACTTACAATTCACATAGAAAACAGAACAATTAACTTTCTTGACATCACACTAAATATCAACAATAATAAAATAAAAACTAACCAAACCTGAACACACAAAATTAACACTTACAGTAACATGATAAAGAAAAGCAATAAAATACACACAAAACAACAAACAAAAATTAAATTAAGAATTTGATAAGATTAGAAAAATAGTTATAGAAAATGAATACAATAAACAACTTATACAAAACATATACAATAAACATACAAAAAAACCTCAAACACAACGCTAACACCAAAATACAAAAATAAAATAAACCCTACTTGAAATATAATTACAGCAACAAGAAAATAGCAAAAATAACAAATGTATACAATAAAGAACACTACATACCAACATACAAACCAAACAACAAAATAATAAAATATCTCAATAATACAAACCACAAAATAAATACAGAAAAACATAACCTATCTGGAGTCTTTAAAATTACCTGCAACGACTGTAACACATTTTACATTGGAAAAACAATTAGATCCTTCAAAATAAGATTTTCAGAGCATATAAGAGCATTCAGAAGCAATAATAAAAACGCATCAAATGTAGCAGAACACTTAATATCACACAACCATACAATAACCTAACCATACTTGAAATAAATAATAATCCAAAAGAACTAATATCACTACAAAAATACCACATTTATAAAAACAAACACATAACCTAATTAACCGACAGACAACATATACAGAAGATACACTATTCAAAAACATCATAAATGGAACACACGACAAAATGCATATATGATCCCATGGGATCACCCATATCATCAGTCATGTCAGAAATATATCTACAACACTTTGAACAAATAATAATTAAACCTATACTAAACACACATAATATTTTGCTATGTACAAAATACGTTGATGATATGCTTGTAATATACCAACCTACAATTCACCTTCGAAACAGAAACAAACAGAATAATTAACTATCTTGACATTACATTAAATATAAACAATAATAAAATAGAAACTACAGTACACAGAAAACCAACTTAAAACAACACCACAATACACAACAAATCTAACCACCCCTGGACACACAAAATTAACACTTGCCATAACATGATAAATAAAGCAATAAAATACACACAAGATAAACAAAATTTAAATGAAGAATTAGATAACATTACAAAAATAGCAAGAGAAAATAGATACAACAAACACATTATACAAAATATATACAATAAATTCACAAAAAAACCTAACCTCAACACAACACTACAACCGGAACACAAAAATAATGAAAATAAAAAAATCTACCTAAAATATAAATTCACCAGTAACAAAATAGAAAAAATAACAAATATATACAACAAAGAATACTACACTCCAACATACAAACCAAACAACAAAATAATAAAATATCTTAATAACACAAACCACAAAACAAATTCAGAAAAACATAACCTAGCAGGAATTTACAAAATTACATGCAACAACTGTAACGCTTTTTACATAGGAAAAACAACCAGATCATTTAAAATAAGATTTGAAGAACATTATAGAGCATTCAAAAACAAAAATTCAAAAGTATCAAATGTTGCAGCACACCTAATATCACATAAACATGAAATAACAAATTACGAAAATAACCTAACCATACTTGAAATAAATAATAACCCAATAGAACTAAACTCACTAGAAAAATACCACATTTATAAAAACATACACAACAATTTAATGAATCTACAAACAACATATACAGAAGACATACTATATAAAAACATCATACACACAGATCAAGAGAAAGTGCGTGTAACGTCAACAAATACCAATATCACGAACCGAACATCTACACCAGAAAAATATCAGTGATTCGACAATGGTCAAGTGACCGAAAGGTGCCTCATCACTCAAGGTAAAATTATTGCACTTAATGGTGGATAAAATTACTTACAATAGTAATATATTAACTTTATATATATATAGGAATTTTTGGACTTGATAGGAGACTGACAGACTTACTAAAAGTGTATTAAGTGTTTTATATGTGCTTATTTCCAAGAGATTGCAGTTTTGGACTATTGCCTTTAGGTAAGTCTGTCAGTCTCCTATCAAGTCCAAAAATTCCTAAATAAGCTTTAAGCTCTACTAGAACTAACCTATAAATATATATATATATATGTTATCTATAACTGAACTTTACAAGAGGTTATAATTACATGTATTTTAACAAATATCAACTTATTCCACATCTTACTTTATGTCCTGTATTTTGTTAAATCAATTTATGTTATAAATAACTATCTTTCCATTATTTTAATTGTATATTCTAACTAGAGATAAATAAAGAAAAGATGTCACCTCCATGGTGTTTGGTTGGAAGGGTTTTTACTGGAGGTTTGTATCCAACTTCAAGAAAAAAAAGAACAATGGGAATCCTAAATGTAATACTATGTAATATATGTTCCAATTATGACAAATAATTCTAGCAATATATTAATATGGTAACTATACCAGCTAAGGCTTTCTCAGGTTAGTTTTGTCCCAAACTATATTGCAATATTATTAATAAAACTGTAAACATAGTAGATTACACTAGTAACATTACATCTGTGTATGCAGACTTAGCCAGTGCAAACTGTTTTGACACTCACAAAGTGTTTAATCAATGTTAATGAGATTGTTGTTGCTTTACTTTAGATACAAGTGCAACAACTCCAGGAGGTAAGACACATATGGCCTTTTATACAGGAGTCTAAAGATTAATCTCTAGGTTATGTCAGCGGGTACAATTCTTAACAACGTTTTTGCAATCCCTGAGTGCTCTTCCATAAAAAAATATTCAACATTGTTTTCTTTTGTTTTTTTTAAAGTAAAAATTTGAATAGAGGGCATGAAGAATAGGTGGCAGCAACATATTTTACCACCATTAGCATATTTATACTTCTCCCAGCAGCATATTTTTATGGGAATTTTATTACAGTATTTTATGCTTATGAAAACTAAAACTCTCAGCTAACAAAATCTTTATTAAACTCCAAGAGTTGTTCTTAAGTACATTTGTTATTTTACTAATAAAATATATATTTTGCAGTGGTGATGAATGGCCATGCAAAAACATCCCGGTTCTCTCCAAGAAAAACTGTTAACAGGACAAAAGCAGAAGTAAAGAGAGAAGTTAAAGCAGACGAAGATGACAGCGAAGATGAAGAAAGTGAAACAGAAAAAACAGAAGAAAGTGACGGGGATAACGAAAGTGATGAACCTGTAAAAAGTAAAAAACGTACAACTTTTAATATGACTCGAGGCAAAAAGCGGGCAAAGTCTCAGTCATCTTCAAGTGATAGTTACAGACCAAATCGTAGTTCAGCAGTTCCTGTCAGGAGACCTCGTAGAAGTAGAAATACAAAAAGAAAAAACTATGCTACATTGGTGGCTAGTGATAGTGAAAAAGAGGATAGGAGACAAAAAAATAATCGAAGTAGATTAAGAAGAGGCCAAAGGCAACAGTACAAAGAAAACAGTGAGGATGAAAGTAGTAATAAGAAAAATAGTTGTAATTCATCAGACAATGATTCTGGTGATGATAGGACTCCAGAGTTTAGTGTAAGTAGTCGTGGTAGGATCAGGAAACTCACCCCCAGGGCTCGAGCGTTCTTAATGGACTGATATTAATATATTCGTTAGTTTTTAATTCCCGTTGTATTTATTTCTTAATTTAGATTTATAATTTATTCGCATAGTTATTTTTAAGCTTATGAATATTTGTAAACATGGTGTTCATGATTGAGGAACTAATTAAAAGTCTTTTTAAAAAGCAATGCCGAGTACTCTGATTATAAAATTTCAATAAATTAATAATTTTTTATCCGTCCAAGCATTATTTTTGATAAAGATTCTGAAAACATATTTAATTTTTAAAAAATAATTTAATAAGGGGACTGATCAAACAGTAAAATAATGTAAACAAAAGTGATAATTTGATAAATTTTATTTATTTGGTTAATTAGATTGATACACCCCACTAGTTAATTAGTTGATAACATATTCCTCTTCTAGGTTGTCATTCCAAGGTTATTCTAGCAACTATAGCATTTGCTGCAGATTATCTGACTATTCCACTGCTAATAGAATTTAATATTCTCACCTACACATGTGAGTTGTCCAAACCTTTTGATTCCTGTTTGAACAGTCCAATTGTTTGGCATTCTTTCAAGAATTGCTGTTCTCATACTCTTACTCAGTCCAAATTAAGACAGGCCTATTCAGAGATATATCAAAGTCTCACAAAGTACTCGGTTCATCAAACCTATGGTTTATCTTAGTCTTCTCAATTTATACTGTTATTTCCTCTGTGAAAATTATTACACCTGATTGTTTAAACATTTAAAGTTTTTGTCTTTATATAAAAGTGTCTTAATAATCAAAATTAATGTTCATAGAATTTATCAATGAACAACATATAGAATTGGAAATTTATATTTTTCCACCATGTTATACTTTGTTCAGATCTTGGTAATATTAAGCAGAGTTTAGTACAACTTGTTACTTAAATTTATGTGTAAACCCTTTTTAACAAACAGTGTTTTGTTAGCAAACTATTTGGTTTAAAAGTTGTTCATGTCCAAATATTTTGAATCACTCTAATACTTGCAAAAGCAAATTTAATACTTACCTTGCTATCTGTAAAACAGTAATAATTTACCTTACTGTATGTATAATTTTCACTAATATTGGATTCACTGTCATAAGTACTATACAACTTTTTCCTGAATTGTAATAATTTAAATAATTTTTTGTAAATATAAGATACAAAATTACTTAGAATTAATTTTCTTAGATTATTTGTAATAAAAGGCTCTTACAGCAAGCATTTACAGTACTCATTTTTATTATTTATGTGTGAATAAGGTAGAGTATTAATATAGAAAACTTACTACATGAGATTTTTAATTTTGTTTAGGAACTTATTAATATTGTTTACAAGAAAACTTAAGGTGCAAGATATAAAATGAAATCCTGTTGTAAATAATTTTGTTTTTTTTTCTTAAACAGTTACTAGAATTTTTCTTTTATTGACATCCTTTCTTAAAACATGGAGGCAAACAGGTAAACATAATAATTGAACAAAATATTTCAGGTTTTAAAAAATGTTTCATTAAAAGGACAGTTTATTATATGAGTAAGAATGAAACCTGTTAACTATTGGATGTAAAATGTTTCAAAAGTTTCGTTGTGTGGTGCATTCGGAAATTTTATCCAACTATGAGGATTGATTTGAATCAATTCCTGCTTTGAAAAGACAGTTTTATAAATCACTTTAAAATTTACTGAACTATTCAAAATACAGTAGCAATACTCGGTAGAACTAGCCTGTTATAAATCACTGCATATTACTGTTCAAACAGATAATTTACTTTCCAACTACATTGTTGTGCATTTTACAAAGAAGCTTGCATTTGGCAATGTGGTACAGTTTTTATTTTGAGAGAGGCATCAAGTTATTCCACTGAAATAACTTGTCAAGAAAAATAAAATAGAGAGAATGTGATGCATTTGTTTGTGTTTGGTGATATAAAAGGAGAGAAATACAAGTATTATGAAAAAGTTAATCTATCAGTTGGGATCAAAGTAATGGACCCAGGAAACTGCCTGAGTTTTCTTCATTTGATTTTGTTGAAGTTAACTAACAGGCTTCACAAGACCAATATACATATCAGCATAAATCTTTGCGTGTTATCCACCAGAAAGGGTTCATGTAAAAGTACCCTGTTGAAGTGGAAGCAGGAAGTTTACCAGCTAAAACTTTCTTGAGATGTATCTCTTGATTTGCTACCTACAAAGCTATATCTAATGGGAAGGTCTTTTTCAATCCTAAGCTAGTATCTCGAATGAACAGCTT
This sequence comes from Prosapia bicincta, assembly GCA_036971475.1. Lineage (NCBI taxonomy): Eukaryota > Metazoa > Arthropoda > Insecta > Hemiptera > Cercopidae > Prosapia > Prosapia bicincta. The sequence goes on from JBAIZL010000003.1 coordinate 74,551,494, forward strand.
ATTATCTCTCAGAATTAAGCAGGAAACATTTTTTAATACTTCCCTTTTCTAGCTTATTATTATAATATATTTTTAAAAATGTTGTTTTTGTCAAAACAAAGTAATATAAATGTTTAAAAATAATCTAGGCAGGTCAGTTATTACTTAATTTTTTCAGTGGTTGCCGGTGACAAAAAATTGTTAATAATTTTGGCAATAACACTTAATTTTATTAAACATATTTATAGTGAGAACAATAAATTCAAGTGAAAAACACCTTCTGTATTATCAACCCATGTACAATCATATAGTAATTCTTTTTCTATTTAATTAAATTTTATTTTTTAATTTAACTATGCATCCAGTATCTCTATAAAACTGTACAAATATGACTGGTCTTATATTCAGACATTGAGTGATATCTGGTTTTTTTAGCAAGTTTTGTTTTAATGAACCTTTTAATTCGGGCAATTTCAACTGTATTAATAACTTATGTTTTGTAATTAAATTGCATTTTCTTCACTTCAACTCAATCCTTCAAGGTTCTTAATTGTTAAGTATTTTGACTTTTAACCTGACAAATAACACAGTAGCCTTGTTATATAATTGCACACATAGGTGTACTGGTTACACAGACTCTAGGAGTAAGTTCAACTAAGTTTGAACTTTGGGTGGTGGTTTTTACAACTTTGTAAAGATCCAGTATTGTCCTAAGTCTTTTGAACCAAATAAGGATTTCATGTCTAACACTTTTTGTCTCTCAATTTATTAATGAAATAAATAATTATATAATAGCTTAAAATCTACTCAGGCAGAAAGAATATTTTGTTGTTGTTATCTCGATTTCATGTTTCAAACAAACTATCTAGCGATTTGCCATACACAAGATCTGTTTTGGTAGATTTATCATTACTTCTCTTAAATTTCTCAATTTAAAACTTAAGAATACTTCTACGTTATTAGACAACATGCACTGCAGTGTGTAAAGTCTGTAACTTGTTTGTCTGATTCACGAAGTATATTGTAGCATAACATGTTTTGGACTTTTTCCTGTCTCTATCCTTATTAATTTACCTGCTGTTATGTATGATTGGCCTTTCTATTGACGAGGAAAATATATTGTTAAACCTATTCATATGTCCTGTCTATTCTGGTAAGGTTTGTCCCATAACCAAGATTTTCCAAAAATATCAGGATTTATTTTCATTTTGCTTCACCGATATTCAATTCAGTTCTTGCTATTTGACTACATCACTTGAGACTTATGATTTTTTTTCCCTTATATATCTGGTGTTTTGCTATTCCCAAAGATGTTATAGGAGGAGACCAAATGGTTTCTACTTCCCTACTCTGGGTATATTTTGTTTTACAGAACACTGCAGAAGATGTGTAAATTGTTCTATTAGGTTTCCAGGTCTCTTTAAAGTCCCCCTAAATGCTTTAAAATAGGCTTGGTATGTGCATTCCACATCAGTCAAAAGGCATTGCAATGTGGTTGCCATATTGTAGATCCACCAGTATTTTTTCAGCTAGGTCAGTTGATGCTATGGCTAGATTTGCATTTGTTGTAGATTCATCTAATGTTAAAATCCTTTACTAATAATTAATTAAATAACTAAAATGTTTAAACTAAGTAAAATTACTTCTTGCTGAAGTTTGCCATGTTGTAATTGTACTACCTTTAAATTATAAGAATTTTGTGAATTGGTATGGACAAAATCTATAAGAATTATAATGGCCTCATAAGAAAATATCTCTTTATGATGGTTTGGCTGTGTAATGTGTACTCATGGCGGATCCCACTGGAGTCAAAGAAAACAGTCAATATGACCTCTACTTGACTCCAAAACTTAAGTGCTCCTTATGGGCAAATTCCCTAAAAGCTTGTTCAATCTTGAGAATCGCCAGCTGAATTTAATCCAATTACATTTCTCAAAGTTTTCAATCATTTTAATACTTTATAGAATCCAATAAGCACAGGTATATACTAATATGCAGACTGCCAGTAACCAAGATTTTTTTTAGTGCAAAACAACACACGATCATACGTGACAGTTCCCTCCATATCTTTAGTAGCTACCAGTGCTTTATTCGTTCATGTGGGAGCGAAGACAGTCTAATACTTTTGAACAACCCTTGCATTTGTGTATTCTTATTGTGTAGCCTCCTACTCTACTGCAGGATGTTGCATTTATTTTGCTTGGGTTGCCTTTTACTCTCAAGACAGTTTTGTTTTCTCTTTCTCAGTATGCTTTCTTGTGATATTTTTTGACGGCCACAATAATTGAAGAATAGCCAAAAGCTGTTCTTTTAGCATTATACAGGTGACACAAAATTACTGTACACAAAGTTACAGAGGTTATAAACTGTAATTTATACAGTTTAGTTACTTTAATGCTTATTCCATTGAGTTTACAAGAGGTCTTTATATCTGTTAACATAGTCTTGAACTTTATTAATTAATTTCAAATTATTTTGTTCACCAAATAAATGTATATTTTATATTATAATGGATAACTACTGTAGATATTTTCATAGTAATAAATAATAAAATATTTTTTTAAAGTTGTCATAAAAAAGTAAAGTTTTTATTGTGTCTAATGTTATTTTTAAAATTTTCTTTCAGTGGTATAACTAGTGACATTTGTTATATTTTTTAACATTTTAAAAATGTTATTATTGGAATAATAGATGTAATCAAACTAGAAAGTTTATCAATGTTAAAGTAAACACTGATATGTTATAGTAAATGTGTGTTATTTTTGTACAGACTCATTAAAAATAGTTCATTTATTCCACTGTAAGACTGATGTTTTATTGTATTTCAAGCTCTTTATTTGTTCACATATGATTTTATACTTTCAATAAACGTTGTAGTTATGTTTCGAAGTAAATATTTTCAACAAATTGGTACTTTTTTATTGATTTATCTTGAAACATTTTAAGAATATTTTGTATTGAAGAAATGCTTGTAAGTTTACCCTCACCTTTTTTTTCAGTTTAGGTTTTTTTATAACAGAAATCATTTAAACATGTCATTGTTAAACCTATATAACTATTTATAACATATGACAACTAATAAAAAACTATCTTAGGAAATATTTTAGAAAACGAAAAACCCGTGTATTTTGTCATTGCTACTTAAAATATGCCTATACTTAATCATCCAATTGCATGGAATACAAATGTCAGCAACAATGATCTTATCAAAATAAGATATTTGGTAAAAGCATTTCAGTCAGCAAATCAAACCGATATATCCTCGCTAAAAAGTATGAGTGGAGAAAGACTGTAGCAGAAATAAATATTTCAGTATAATTTAGACCATAAGATTTTATCACAATAAAAACCAATATCTTCTTCCCATAACCTTGTTTAATTTTCAGTTTATGTGTTGTACATCTTGAGATCTTTTTATAAATTACTACTTTTGGTATCACTTGGCAAAAAAACCACTACTTACTGTTATATTTCACCAGACGTGTTTCATACTAGAGTCGAGTCTTGTTCGTGTCTCACAGCATTGAACAATGCACTGACCTAGTGTAAAATGTGTCTGCTGAAAAATAACAGTAAGTAGTGGTTTTTCTGCCAAGTGATACTAAAAGTAGTAATTTATTGTTATGAGTTATTTAGATGCAATACTTATAAAATGTTTACCATTGCAAAGCTGAGCAAGGTCTTCTATAATAAATACTATTTTTAAAAAATTTTGAAGTCAATTCCTACTTAGGTCAAGTAGAAAAAAATTGTTTACTTTTTTATTAAACAATTACAATTAATAAAAACAAAGTAACTAGTTAAAAAATTTGTTCCACGTAAAACATCAGCTATTTTATGAAATCATATGTTATCACTTTTTTTAAGCTAAATAGGACAAAATAACTATATTCCATACCTTACCTCTTTTGTGAAAAGCTTTTCTCCCATATAAAACTAAAATTAATTAAATTTAATTAATAAATTAATATTTGAAAACAGTCAACATCAAGTGTCATCCACTATAAGTTTTACAAAAATGTATTTGAACTTGAGAGGATGAATAAAAAGTATTTGATTAACGATTGAAAATTTTAACAAGATATATACAGTATATAAAGTTAATATATTACTATTGTAAATACTTTTATCCACCACTAAGTGCAATAATTTTACCTTGTGTGATGGGGTACCTTTCGGTCATTTGACCGTTGTCGAACCACAGATCAGTGATTCGACAATGGTAAAATGACCGAAAGGTGCCTCATCACACAAGGTAAAATTATTGCACTTAGTGGTGGATAGAAGTATTTACAATAGTAATATATTAACTTCATAAAGTCAGTGCAACGGAAAAAATAATGGACAACGTAAAATATCAAAATATATATGTATATATATATTTAGGTTAGTTTTGGTTGGTAAAGATTATTTAGATTTTTTGGACTAGGAGACTGACAGACTTACCTTGGTAAGAGTCCACTTTGTAGTCTTGAAATAGAAACACATAAAAGCACTAAACCAATGATATATTTCAACCACACAGTGGTCTTTGTCAATCAAAGAGAAGAGAATGAAAAAGGTATTCTCTTTGATTGACAAAGACCACTGTGTGGTTGAAATATATCATTGGTTAAGTGCTTTTATGTGTTTCTATTTCAAGACTACAAAGTGGACTCTTACCAAGGTAAGTCTGTCAGTCTCCTAGTCCAAAAAATCTAAATATATATATATATATATATATATATATATATATATATATATATATATGTGTGTGTGTGTGTATATTCATAAGGAGAGTGTGAACTAATAGAAGGAATTGAAAGAAGTAAGTATACACAGACTGTTATAAAATGTTTTTTAGGAACATGTATGTAAAACATGTAAATGATTTTTACATGGAATTTTTAAGGCACTTTAAAACAAATGAGATGATCCCAGTAAGCAGAGACTAAATTTTGTGACATTTTAATTCATAATTTCCTGAAATTGGCATGTAGTGATTATAAGGTATATAATACCTGAAAAATCTTGTTTACAAAAATAAAGAATTGGAGACCTACATTTATTTTATTTGGAAGTCTAAAATTCAGTGTTTAGTCATTTATCTCAAAAAGATTATTAAACATGGGTTTAAAGAGTTTATTAATTCCACAAAAGTTTTATGGTAAAGAGATTATTAAACTAGGATAAATTCCTCATCGAAGTAGGGATAGATTCTATACTCTCCTAAAACAATAGTGTATTCTATAGTTGCAATTATTCAGTTGGGTCATCCGAATAATTTTCCCTCCACACAAAAATGTTGAGATAAATATTATTAAATGTCTTCAGAAGAACTATGAAACTCATAGCTAACACCAAAGGCAATAAAATGTTTTGGTAATTACACTTTTTTTGGTAAAGTTATCAAGTTTGTGGATGAGGGTGAAAAAGTTTTTGAAACTTTATAATAATCATTAAATAAACAAACCAAACCTAAATAATTTCCCTTTCAAAGTGTTTAATAGTCATATTACAATTTAGTATTATTAAACATTGTTTTATTCTATGAATAAACTATGATCAAAAGCAGTAAATACGTAATACAGTAGAACTTCATTAAATTGGACCCTATTAAAACAGATGTCACTTATAATGGACTGTATTTTGAAGATATATCACAACATTCAGCAACCACACACAGACTGTGCCTGAACAATCGCTTAAACCTTCTACCAAATAGCATTCGGTTAAAAATGATCCAATAGAACTGCAATTAATATAAATATAGTCAAAAAATATTACAAATACCATATGCGTCAAAATAAACAGTACTGAAATCATTGTAAGATTATATTTTATTTCATTTGAAGGCGCTGTGTCTGGTTGTGCCATCTTGCTGGAATCATTGTGAACGAAAGGCAGGTTTCGGACATAACAAAATCTCGTGAGGTCTTTTATAAAACAACCAAGAATGACTCTATATCGGTTATTCTACTACAGCTGATTCAGTTTCATCACTTTTTATTTTGGTTAATACGGTAACTATATTAGTAAGTATTTAAGGCGTTTATTCAACAAAAACTTTTCCAAAACTGTGTTTACCATGTTTTGCCTAAAAAGTCACTTACCTGAAAAATCACATCTGTGTTAAAACTACCTTAAATGGTGGGAGAGACTGTAAATATATATTTACAATACTGACTTGTTAAGCATTATTGAGAAATGTTTTGTAAACAAACATCTCCCTATCCAAAAGGCCATTGGGCTGAAATGTGACATCTGTTTATCTAAACAAGCTTGAAAAATTTCTTCTGAAGACTTCTTTAAAACAAGAATAAACAAAATTTATTTATCACTCTCCTTGAATTCTAAGTTATATTAGTCAACACAATAGGCCTAATGTTAAATGAGTGCTCAGTGATTATAAATAAAAGTCATATGTGATTGGACATATAGTAAATAGTTATTTCTTTTTATTAACTTTTTACAGCTTTTCGCTGTGCTATTTCTGTTTTACAGTTTTTTCTTCATGTTATTTGTATTTTCCAAAAACATTTTGCGTTTATAATGGACTTCTATTAAAACATACAACCCTCAGTCCCAACTAGTCCTTCTTATAGTAAGGTTCTGCTGTATTTAAATTGTAATTTAAGAGTATGGGAAGCAAAACACTTCCTTCTAGTTTTGCATGCTAAATTACTGTCAGTAATTTCACAAAAAAGGAAACAATTTTCAATAAAAGAACTTCACTTTGTTGTAATCTCACTGTATTTGCCTTTACATTGGAAAAACATTCAGTTTTTTATTTCATCAATTTTATATGTATGTGTGTGTATGACATTTAGTTGTGTCAAACATTTGTTAATTTATCTAACAAATTATGATATGCTTTAACTCCATTTATAACTATACTGCAACCATAAGCTTCTTCTCATCTTTAATGCAGAGAGAAATCACAGAAAAATAACTGTCAAAGATAAATCAGTTTAAAAGATTTCATAAAAATTGCCCACTTTTAGGTGTCATTAATGCAATTTTATCTCATTGCATAAAAAATTAAGTAAAGTGCTACAGTCCTATAAAAATTAATTAGCCAGCAGCTCAATATGCAGGTACAAGCCACTCTAAAATATAAAATATCTCATTCATTATGTTTATTTCTATAAAATATCTATACACTATACTTTCTTATAAATAACATAAACAATAAAAAATTCTTAAGCTCTTTAAAATTTAAAATAATTTTAAATGTTACTCATTGTTAAATTCTTTTGAAGTTCAATCTAGTTTTAAATTCCTGAAACGTGAACCATAAATAAATTTGTTTATAATTTTCAATTTTATATTACATGGGTAAACCAGAAAGGCCCGCTCAATTGATATTTTATTTAAATTTTGTACAAAATAGTTTGTTGAGAAGTATATTATAAATATATTTTTGGTTTTTACTTTAAATAGCAAAATTTAAATTAAAATTTTTAATAAAACAGATTATTTTGTTTTTTTCAACACTTCACAATATTAACAAAACATTGCATATTTCAAAATAAATTCTTTTGAGATAAATAAAATTTTCTCAGAATTAAAAACTGGGAGATCCTGTTTCCAAAAAATTTATTACCACTACTTTTGCTCTTATAGCATGTGATGTTAATATTTTGGAAAAATTCTTGTTTTGTTCATTTTAAATTACTATTCTCTACTTATTCAATAGAAAATAAAGTACCATTTTGAAACAAAATTATTTAATTTATGATACTGTACTTTTAGATATGAGCTTCACTTGAGCCATAATAAAACTGAGTTTTTATTAAAAAGATCTAACCTTATTTTCTAAATTACAATTTTTTATAACCTTTTTTATGAATATTTTTTTTTTTTTTTAATATGATTTATTACAAATTAGTTGTGATGTAACAAATTATATTAAATATGAAAATTATATATAAATAACTAATGTGAAAATGATAAGAAAAAAATTTATTTAAATACAAATAAAAAAATATTTTCATTCTGCATATTTTTTTATATTCTGCAAAATATTTTTTATATTTTAAACATATTAAATTTTATTTAATTTTTTCAACTCAAGATGTATGAATGAATAAAATTTCTGAGACCATAAAAGAACAAATCTCATATCCATTTATAATAACCAATAAAATAGATTGGGAGGTCACATCATTAATTAGTGTCATTAATACTAAAATCGTTTTTAAAAGAAAATTTCTTTGTAGTTTGAGGTATATTAATAATAACAATGGTTGAAAGCCTTCAGTTTTTCCAATAAAGATGAAAATTTAACAAAAAGTCAATTCCTACTTATTGTGAATGTTTTCTAAGTGCAAATTGTTAAAAGCATAAACTTTGTCTGATATACAAGTATAATTTGTGTACTTTAATAGATATGTATTGTTTTAACAAAATTACATTTATTTTTTTTAAATGTTAGCTAATCACCAATAGAACATTTTGGAAACCAATTTATTTAATTCTCTCTGCAATAAGATTTCAGAAACTTAGATAAAATCACACTTACATTCAACACTGGAAATTATAAACTCTTAACATCTCTATGAAAAACATTTTTAAATAGTGAAAAATGGTCAACTTGTTACAAATTCAGCCAACCTATAAAATCTAAGTTTGTGGTGTTAACATTGTTTCAGTCATTCTAGAACAATATGTCTGGTTGTTACCATTTGTTCAATTATTTAATAAACTTTGGTGACAGCAAATCATTAAAAAATTCTTTTTCTGGTTCTAAAGGAATCAAAACAAACATTTAAGTAGTTTTCCTTGATCTAAACTTGCACATTTAGCATAGAGATGGAATGAGGCCCGAGATTCACTACATGGACTTTCCTTCGCTAAATTTAGGTGTTTTTACTCTTATTTTATTTGTCCTCTTTGGTTTTAGTACTAACTCCTCCCTATGTTAAAATCTGGTATAAACATAATCTTTAAGCAAGACTTGCACAAAGCGGGCAAGATGAAAATTTTTTGTTACAAATTTAAAGGATTTTCAAAGATGGGGCTTTTTTCTTTCAAAAAATATTTTAAGAATACTTCCTACTTACATATGTTTCAAACAATACACTTCTACTTCCAAGATAAGCCATCCAGGCTTGTAAAAAATTGTTAGTCGTTTTTTTTTTTAATTTACAGTATGTACCAAAATAAACAGCACTGAAACAGTTGTAAAATTTCATTTTATTTACATAGTTATACAAACACATACAAGTAAGGTTAGAATCGGATATAAACATTTTCTATTTGACCTCTGTTCAATTTGAGGCATCATTAGTAGTGTTCTTGAAGGTTTTGCATCATTTTGGTATATTTCATGTTCATTATACACATGGTTATTTTTTCCTATAGTTGGACGGTGGTGGTTGGTGGGTCTTCAGGGAAAATCTTTTCCTTCATCATTCCCCAGACGTAGACATTAGGTGGTGTAAGATTTAGGGAGAGGGCTGGGTAAGGAAAGTTCATTCTAATGGAGATGAGGCAGTTGCCAAAAGTTTCTTGAAGGAAGCAATGCTGTCTAAGGCAGTGTGCCTGTTTGTCCCTTCTTGCTAGGAACATTGTGGATGTAAAGGCAGTTATTGGGCACAACACAAAATCTCCTGACTGTAAATCTTCCTCCAACAGTCTTCCATGGTTTTCATTTGTACATACAGTAAATATATGAGGCCTTCCTCTGTCTCAAAACACTGACCTTTGAAATTTATCTAAAACACTAATAATCATAGCGTTACTAGGCACTTTTTTGTGAAAGTGTTCCTGAAAACGTTATAGAGTGTGTGACAAACTTGGACCCACCCACATGTCCAATTCTGAATGAGCGTAAATAATGCTCTACGGTAAAAGTTTTCTCTGCAGTAATTGACAAAAACTAACCTCAAATGAAATACGTCAACACAAATATGGGGCAACAGTCAAGGATCAGCACAGCTGATTCAGTTTCAATACTTATTATTTTGGCACATACGGTACTTCACTTACATGGAAAATCCTGCTTCATAACCAGTATAAAAATTTGCCCAGCTGTAAAACCCAGAAATTTGATGCTGCAAAGTGAATAGGTTTAAATTAATTTGCAGCTGTTTAAAATAATTTAAAATTATTGACTAAAAAAAGTTATGAATACCATATTTTGTTTATATTCAAGTCTTGAAATGATAACATGCTTTTTTACATGAAATTTTAAACAAAAGGGAAACGTTATAATTTCATTTACTATGTTGTTTCTCATAGCTATACAAAATCTGAGGTTGTTTTAGGAATAAAACAAAGGGAAATTAGAAAAAACTTTAAAAAGTTAAATATTTCAAAACTGTATGTAATAGAAATTCCTGAACACATTTTTACTCACATAACTATCAATATTATTTTTTCGTGGAGATCTGACTGTCGTGTTATTTATTAAAATTTATACATTAACAAAAAGTAAATATTTATGCTTATGCAATATTCTGATTAATTTACAAATATTTTTACAGAAGCCAAAAAAAACCTAAATTTCATTCCCTGCTTCAAAATTTAGCACTGAAAAGCCAACAAACGGCAAAATTACTGAATTAGTTAATTTTCACCTACAAGGCAGCTGTAAAACAGCAAATATTTTTAATTTCTGATTTACGACCAATTAAAGGCTTCTAACTTCTAAAATAAATCCCAAATTTCTGCTTATTCTTCTTACTCTCTACAAATAACCACCTAAAACATAATAAGTGACTCAGGTAAAAAAATAAGTGATGAAAACAATACTGGGTCGGGTCCAAGACAATAACTCCATTGCTATAATGAGCTTTCTTTTTTATATGAATAGGTTATCATATTTTCTAAAAGTAACAATTAATAATTATAATCCTTTCAAAACACTAATGATTGAATTTTAAGTTAGCCATATTTTCAACAATTCATTTTAATTTTTACTCCTAAGGATGATTTATAATATTTCATAAGAGAAGACAAGAATCATACTAAAACATTTGATTATTTTGGATGCTCTGTTTCCTGTTTCAATCAGTGCATTCTAAATATATCATTTGTTTTAGTGTAATTAGTTTCTTCCATGTTTTTATATTACAGTCAGTCTTATTTATTATGAAAAACAAAGAAGGTCTTACATAAGATTCAAAAGAATCATAAGCTTCCAGCTTTACCAGATCTAACACATATATGTATAACACATTAATTCAGCAGGTAATTTTAACACAAAATGCAAATTTTGTATGGATATCACAGTTTCATGTTGATACGAATTCTATCAAATACAAAATTTTTAAAAATGTTTTGAAAAGTTCAACTTTATTTAACACATTAGCTGCCGACCACAATATCAGCGGTTTTAGATAAATACTACTGGATTAGATAAATAGAACTTTGTCCAATTAGATGTGATCATTAAATGAAAACAACTCCATAATGGAAAAGCAAGTTACTTTTGTTTATATTAACTAAACTAATCAGATGTTTTTGATAATTTTCTACTTTTCCGCTAGGATATATATTCTTATTTAGAGTATCATAATTACCTGCCATTCCCAGCATTGTCACACTCCTCGTTGACGTGTTTCGGAGGATCTCCATCTTTCAGAACTTTGAATAAGCTGAACCGATATGAGATAAATTTTAAACGAAGAGGGGGTTAGTTAGATAAGATTAAAGATAATGCCCATGCAGGGAAGAACAGTTTGTAAAAGGTTCTGACAGGTGGAGGCCCTCCGAAACGTGTCAACGGGGAGTGTGACGATGCTGGGAATGGCAGGTAATTATGATTCTCTAAATAAGACTACTCAGATGTTCTTCGAAGATCAGGAATTCGCTTTCTTTTCACCATTCTTTTATTTACAAAAAGTAGCAAATGTGTTTCTAGCCTAGAGACTAGAAGAATAAATTTAAATTATTTGTTATAATTTATTATACTTAAAAAGTAAATTTAAAATACAGACTTTAATACTGCACTTATGTATAAGTTCCTGCAATCATCTACTTAGAAGATTGGGGTATTATAAAATATTTAAACTTTTATTAGTCGTGCCCCAGTAATTACTTATTTTTACAGAGTATTTATAAGACAGGCCGCATTTTGTGCACTTGTCTTTAACGGTTTTACAGTTATTCAGTTTTGCTCTATAAGATCAGAAATAATATTTTTTCTCTATACGGCTCACAGTCCATCACAACCTATATCACAACCAATCAAATAATTGAACAAAATGCCAACATTGAAAATAAAATACATATTTGCATGGCATGCCTTTTTAAAAATAATATTTAAACGTTGCTGTTTATACAATGATCAAAAGTTTATAAATATTTGTTTATGTTTTGCTATGCATGGACACTACACTGCACAGCAAATATACAACCTAATATCAACAGTAATTGTTTTACAAATATACAATCAACGAAAAACTTATAAAAGAATATTCATTTAATGCTATACATTAAAATCCATAATGTGGTCACTCTGTGGCAAAAATTAACTGGTACAATAATTAATTGACATTAAGTTAATATTAATCTGATAAGCTACTAAAAATTACCTTAACCTAAATATTTTATCTAAGATTGTAATCAGTTATGTCTGATCTAATATTACTTTTATAACCAATGGTAACATTTTCGTTGTTGATATTTGTGCTATAATCTATTGTTAAACATAAAACTAATGTAAAACTGAGCTTTAAATTTGATGATTTTAGAACTACACTTCGTTGTCATCATTACATCTTCTTTACAAGTTCTATGAAAACATACATTTAAAATGGCGGTATTTTAATTATAAAACTCTTTACTACAAACCTTTTTTATTTACTGTAGAACCTCTCTAATTCGTCATATTCGGGACCAAGGAAATGACAAATTCAAAAAAATTGACGAATTACGGAAGTAGTGAAATAACATGTAACTGGGGTTAAAAAACATAGCATATAAATATGTAAATAGGTAAGTAATGTAATTATGTTGTACATTTTACTTATCACACCTTCTTTACAAGGTCTATTAAACATACATTTACAATGGCGGTATTTTAATTATACAACTTATTACTACAGACCTTTTTCGTTTAAATTAGAAGTTCTCTTATTCGTCATGTTCAGGACCAAGGGACTGACAAAATTAAGAAAAAGATGAATTACAGAAGTCGTGAAGTTAAGATGTAATTGTGGGTAAACATAGCATGTAAATAGATATGTAATGTAATGAATGTTGTACTTACATTATTTATGTTGGCCAAAAAACTCAACAACGCCATAAAAACACAGCCTGCAGTGTAGTTCGTAATCACAAATACAGTATGTTAAACTATTTTCAAAAAATACATTAAAAAAACATAATACAGTACCTTGTAAAAACAAAAACACTAGCAAGAACAGACACGGTGTATTAAATCTATTTATGTTATAGGTTTTAAAAAGTCTCTCATTTTCTTTTCTACTAAAAAATTCTTTTATAATGGCATTTATACTATGTGACAGTGCAGACAATGTTTGTTATTACTGTGATGAATTACAGAATGTGACAAATTAGAGAAGTTCTACAGTATTTAAATAAAACAGTTGAGACGTTTCATTAAGATGCCTCTATCTGAACAAATAAAATGGTGGAGACTTTTAATGACATGGAACACTTTATAAAACAACGAAATCATGGAGAAAAGGAAGATATTTAGTAGCAGATATTTACACATCAGAAGTGTTTGCTTGAATATTTTCTGTAAATTTGTAGTTACAGGGTGAATATTTTAAAAACTATTTCTTTAAAACAAGTGTTTGTGTTAAATTTATGTTATGTGTTTATTTTAGATGTTATTGTTTGCCGTGGTGATAACTAAAATCAAAATATACTTGCTGCGATAAAAAACCAAACTAACATTTCATTAATTGACTTCTCTCCAAAATTATTTTTGTTACTGACCATAAATATTGAGACAAAATTTTCAAAACAATTAATTAATTTATTAAGACTCTAAATAAGCGAATCTACTACAAACATTCTTACTCGGTGTTATATTTCTTTAATGCAATTTTGAAATTTATTGTTCATAAAAATTAATATTAATTTAGAAGGTTTTAGTTGAAAATTGAACATTCAGAATAATTTGTTTGAAATCAAAATGTTGCAAGAAATAGAGGAAATAGTTACGTATAGTGAGTAGACATTGTCTATTGCAAAAGTCTCACACTATCAGTTTCGACAGCAGAGCACTGATTATCCTATCTAGTAAAACCAAGGGAAATTCATTGTACCTGTGATTCAGGCTACTCTCAGATGAAGATTCCTCAAATATGTATATTTAAAAAAGAAATTACCCATTTAAACTCATTTCCAATTAAAAACTACATTGATTTGGTTTTCTTAAAAATTTTAATTCTTTCAAATACTTTACTGTGTATTTTCATGATAGGGATTTTTAAAAAGTAACTTTAAAACAAATACTATATATATATATATATATATATATATATATATATATATATATATATATACACACACAGGAATTTTTGGACTAGATAGGAGACTGACAGACTTACCTAGTGGCAATAGTCCAAAACTGCAATCTCTTGGAAATAAATAAATAGACACATATAAAAAACTTATAACGCTCGAATCACTGTCGAGCACGCTTCGACAATTGTCAAGTGACCGAAACGTACCTCATCACACAAGGTAAAATTATTGCACTTAGTGGTGGAAAAAATTATTTACAACTAATAATAATAACTTCATAAAGTCAGTGCAACGGAAAAATAATGGACGACGTGAAATATCACGATATATATATATATATATATATATATATTTTTCTTGAAGTATTTTGTCTTGTATTGTAAACATAGATTAAAACTAATTCCAAGAAAACTAAGAAACTGCAGGACAACAAAAATTAATCTATGCGAATTTAATAAATTAATATTTTAAATAAACGCTAAAAATTCTATTCAATATATTTGTAATGGAATATTAAATATATATATATATATATATATATTTAACGAAAATAGAAATAGAAACCCTATTTGGATAATGGAAAACAAAAATAGGTTTTTCCTGAGAACAAATAATATAAATAATTCATAGTACATTTTTACTTTAAAACAAAGATCAAGATTTATATACTGTTAATTTTTACCCCCAAGCGATATACTGCCGATGGTATGGCCTAACCAATCTTGTCATATCGTTCAGAACTATTTTCAAAAGCCTATGTCCACTCCTAGTACGTCTTTCCTCTATAGTGTAGATAAATATAAATTCTCCAAAAAACGTTCAACATACAGGTTTTTACTCAGTTCATTAGAAACCTTTTAATTGGGGATTTGATTTTATTAGTATCATGAAAAATTAACCGTCACTGGTATTGGTATAAAACTAAAAAGGGATAAATACTTTAAACAGTTTGCATCTTGTCTGATTGGTCAACTCTGTAAAAAGGTGAGTTGTTTCATACTATCAGCAGAAAATATCTACTTCAAACACTTAAAACATTAAAACAGTTTCCAACACTACACAATCAGTACTCCGAAACATTTACCAATTGTAATAATGTGATGAGACAATAAATCCGAGTTAACCATTTACTTGGTAAATTGAAGTTTAATTTTTTTCTAAGATGTTGGTACTGCAAAAAATTCTCCAAAGAAACCATGGTTACAAATCATTCACCTTGTTTTTAAAATATACTATCAAGTTACACATTTGGGAAATGGTTTGCTTTCATAAAATATTACTGATGATTAGTTTTTATAATGCCTTTTCAACAATATTAAAAACATAAAACTACTTAAGGCTTAACAATACACGTAAGGCTGAAAAGAATGCATGATAAAGCAAACACAAAATTCACACTTTATAATTATTTTGATAAAATATACACAGCTATACAAGTACACAAACATGTATCACACCATTAAAACTTCATTTCAAATAATGCACAATAAAAAAATTTGTTTTGTGTTTAAAAACTAAGTTGAATAAACAATAACATGTTTAAAAATATATATTATATTATAAATCTAAAAAACAGCGGAGAACACCGCTACAGTATTTACATGATATTACACAGAAACAAATGTAAAATATATTTATATACGTACTTATCACATTTACTAAAAATTAAAACATCTTGATAAAATTAGTGTTACAATAATTTATTGCGCATTCACACAGACACGCCCACAATTATGCATACATTCGCTCACTTGAACACTGACTCTAATCAAGTCGCTTATATTAGGCCTATTTCAATACACACGCTGATAAATTTGTAACATGTTTCGTTGTATCCGTTTCACTGGTTTGTTTTAATCAACGTTATATTAAAGCGTTGTTACCATTGAGCTAATCCTAACATTTAGAAAGGCATAGAGTTTTTAAAAAAGAAAATAAAGAAATTGAAAGAGCAGATCTATTTTCATCTTCATTGACTTAATACTGATACACTGTGCTCGTTTATAGTAAGATCCTTATTTTCTTAACACAAGGCATGCACAACTTAGAAAACTAATTTCATGAAAATAGAAAATTGCTCATACAACAAGCAACTTATGTAATTTACAATAAGGATGGTAAACCTACATATGATGGTAATAAAATTCCATTTTTATAATAAATATGCAAATCTTGTAATTTTTCAAAATATTTATTCAGTTTGTTGTGCTTTATTAGTTAAAGGTTTGTTATGGAGTTAGTCTGAATTTTTACATTTTAAGGTAGTGTTAAAGATTTGAGGTAGTGTTTGTTGTGGGGTTAATAATTAGTTAATTATAGTTGTATATTCAAAATTACATTGATATTATTATGATAGAACTTTTTATCTTAATAATCATTAAATGAAGTATATTATGAAATATATAAATTTAATTTTTCATAAATTACAACAATATTTAGATACTCTAGATCCATTTCAACTTGAATCTAAAATAAACACTTCAAAATTATTTCAAATGCAAATTTTCTATTCTGGTATTAAGAGTAATTATTTGATCTGCATGAAATTCTAGAGCTAAAAAGATACATACATCATAATAAAGATTTAGTATTCTATTAAAAACTACCAAGTTAAATTAATTATGTTTGATCAAATTCTTGCTCTAAGCTGTTGAACAATACTGTTTCTTTTACAAAGGTTGTCCTATTGAGTATAATAAATAACAGCATTAGGACTACCTCCCTAAAATATTTATACCTCGCTATGCCTTCTTGATAATTATTAAAATTGTAAAGCTAAGCCTTCCATATTCACTGCCAGGTTTTTGATATTTCAACTAGGAAAACCTAGGTCAAAGAGATTGAATAAATATTGTGTGTGTGTGTATATATATATATATATATATATATATATATAGGTTAGTTTTGGTTGGTAAAGATTATTTAGATTTTTTGGACTAGGAGACTGACAGACTTACCTTGGTAAGAGTCCACTCTGTAGTCTTGAAATAGAAACACATAAAAGCACTTAAACAATGATATATTTCAACCACACAGTGGTCTTTGTCAATCGAAGAGAAAACACAAAAAGAAATATGAGAGAATGAAATAAAATAATTGTAATCACAGATTGTGTAGAGTAGAAATCAGATGTCACAGATGCACAGATTAAAGATATATATATATATATATATATATATATATATATATATATATATATATATATATATATATATATATATATATATATTGTGTCCATGAACATATGAGTGATTATAGTTTATATAAGTCTGTCAGGGGAAAAGAGATAAGGCTATTTGGAAAAAAAAAAATGAATGGATTTATCTGATGTTGAGGTTAGGGGATTCTCTGGACTTGGTATACCACTGGTATGATAGTTCCCACCTTCTCAGTTCTGAGGAATTGCAATCAGGGGGGAGTGATTTAATTATTTTTGTGGTATAGCAGTCATCAAAAGTTGTGATGTTGTGAATCGCAGCATGTTGAGCTGTTGGTCTATCCATATTCATAATTTTAACATCATGTCTGTGGCCGTTCATTCTGATATTCAGACCATCCGTGGTCAGGCCTATGTACTGTGCTGAGCAAAGTTTACATTGTAGCTGGTATATGACATTTTTCGATGTACAATTATGATGACCCTGTATTTTGAAGACCATTTTTGTTTTTTTGGCTGTTGAAACTATTTGCTGAGGGGTGTATTGGACACGTCTTGCATCTAGGTCTATTGCATGGGAAGGAGCCATGAGGAAGTTTGTGTAGTTTCTCTGCATCAGGGTCTGGTAGTTTAGGATGTACTAGGATGTTTTTCAAGTTGGGAGGTTGCTTGTACCAAATTTGCGGTGGATCGGTGAAAAGATTTTTGGTGTGGACGGAAGCTTGAAGAATTTTGAAGCCATCTCTCAATATCTTGTTGAGTTTATGTAGTCCAGGATGGTAGTCTGTTATTAAAGACAGTTTATTTTGTTCTGTTTGTGGTTTATGGTGAACCGAGGATTATGCTGAATGAATTTGGTTTTCAATGAGTTTTTTTGGGTATCCTCTTCTCTGGAAGGCTGTTGATATCTTTCTATTAAAATATTCCAATTCCCTATCATTCGAACAGATTCTCTTACCCCTGATTGCTTGACTGTATGGAATGGATCGTTTTATGTTTATTGGGTGGTTGCTGTCGAAATGGAGATATTGTAGGTGGTTTGTAGGTTTGATGTGAATTCCTGTGTTGATATTTCCATTCTGGAGTGTTACCTCTACATCCAAAAAGGTGATGGCTGATATAGATTTCTCCCACGTAAATTGAAGTGTGGAGAATTGTGTCAGGCTGTCTAAAAATGTCTCAAGTGTTGAAGCACCCTGTGTTCAAATTAGGAAGATGTCATCTATATATCTATACCAACATAATGGCTGGTGTGTTTGTGTCTTTAGAAAACTTTCTTCCAACAATCCCATGTACAGATTTGCTTACGATGGTGCCATTCTGGTACCCATTGCTGTTCCCTTTATTTGAAGGTAGTTCCTTCCCACAAACTGAAAGTTGTTCTTCTCGAGGATGAACCTGGTCAGGTTCACAAGAAAAGGTGTAGTGGGAGAAGGCTTGCCTGGGCGTTTGTTTAGAAAATTCTCTATTGCAGATAGGCCATGTGCATGAGGGATGTTGGTATAGAGAGAGGTGACATCTATGGTGACCAAAATAGTTACCGGGGGTAGAGGTACAGATATTTGTGAGAGTTGATCTATGAAGTGATTGGTGTCCTGGGTATGTGATGGAAGGTTCTTTACTAAGGGTTTACTAAGGGTTCCTCGACTCACACCTTCAACTATTGCTGAGATGCAGAGCCATGTTAATTTCTGAAAGAAAATTTTACTACATTTAAAATATTAATGCAAGTACTTAGGAGTTGAAGTTGTGTTATATATTCCTGTTATATGAAAGTAGGTTCTTGTTGCCCATGCCTTATTAGATCCACCCAAAACATAACTTCTTTATTATATTTACAATGTTATGTTGAAAATTGTCAAGAATAGATCTAAATCTATTTAGGTTGGACTGGAATAATGTAACAGTGTATAATAAAATTGTACTATTATGATAAATAAAAACTGTTTGCAAATACATAACTATAAAAATAATAGATACAATGGTCAAATTCTACTGCGACTACTGCTATAATGTTCTGAAATTCTAAGACAATTCGTTTATTTTAAATCTAATATGTATTTATTATTTCAAAATAAATCTACGAGATTAAAAGATTATAGCCAAAGATTTAAATTTTTTCCAAGTACATTAGTTAATTCAACAGAAATTTCAAGTAAACAAAGTACTTCCTTCAAACAAAAGATATAGAAAGGAAAGAAACTGTGCCTCTGATTAATATGATTGATACGCAATACATGAATTAGCTTTACTTAGGCCTAAGGAACAGAAAATTATGTGTGTGTTCTTTAAACAAATGTTTTTTTTTTAATAAATTACTCAATGTAAGTTAATGTAGCTTGTTTATGTTAGGTCAAGCAAGCCCCTTTAAAATATTATAAAACTAAATTTATTCACTCAAAAATGGTAATTTCATCATTTGGTTAAATCGTCAAATATTGCTTTTAAGACTGTGTGCATTAATTTGTTTTTTTTTTAATTCATATTTAATTTGGTTCAAAATTATAAAAAAAAATTTTTTTTACTAACTTTGTTGTATTTCACACATTGATGCATAAGTGTAAAACATAAGTTGAATTGCATAGTTTTGGCTCTCAAAAACCATATGTTTGTTTTTGCTTTATATCTATACAAATTTAGTTCCAGATATTACAAAACTATTTTTAGGCCCAAGTAAAGTAATCTTAAAATGGATGAGTAAGGTATTTTCACATATCTTATCTAAAGGTGTACTTTATACATACTTTATATTGTAATATACTGGCAATTTTATTTAAAACAATTATGTTCCATTTAAAGCTAATGTTTGTTTTTAATACTTGTGTTGAACTTGCTTGAGAACAGAAAAATTTCTATAAAAATCCAACAAAACTAGCAACTACAAAAAATAAAACATAAATAACCCACCAAGTCAGACTTTACTAATTCGTAATATATTAAAAACAGTAAAAAAATAGCCAATGCTTCACTCAGTGGGAGTTTGTATACAACATTTATTGTACCACATCATCGCCATCCCAACGTTTGTAAGAGTATTACACAATCTACATTTACAAACTAAAATATTACTTCCACAGCACAGAAAGGTAACAAGTAGCTGACCAACATAAAGACCAAAGATAAGCCACATATAATAAAGCAATTTGTATGTTTTATCTGTTAATATTAACAACAAATTTACAAAAGTATTTCTTTTTCTTGACTGAAAAAAAAAAATCAGGACATAGTGTAAGAAATATTAAAACATCCTTCTTTATACAATAAGGTGATGTAATAACTAAATAGCAAAAATATAAATGAGAGGGTAAAATGTAATTATTTTTACAGAAAAAAAACTTTACAAAATATATTTTTGCTGATTCAACTCTCATTAAAAGTAATTTTCGACACAGATACTTATAAAAAACATGTAAACTTTTGTTGTAAACAAAAACAATTCTTTCGTCTTATCAAAGCGAATATCCATTAAGGGTAAATAAATTTAGTAATTTTCAATACTTTATTTCTTTCCCAATTTTTCATTTATTTATTGTGTTTCTTTCTCTTTTTAGACAATTTCCTACTAGTTTTCTTTTCAGTAAATATCATTTTTAGATATGTTTTTTTCATTCTCATTACACAAAATAAACCAATTTCCTCGGTCTCTTTACGTAGGATACAGATAAAGAATTACCTTATTTCTCTCACTGTTATGACTCTGTAATGTTAGTTTATAAGATTAGGTTTCTTTTGATGTTTTTTATTTTCCTGCATATAATTATTCTGCATAATATCTGTCATGTCGTTGACCATTTTCCAATTAAAACTGCTACTGTTTTAAAGACGACCATAATCCTATTACAAACCAGTTTCCTAACCACAACCACAACCAAAAAAGTTACAAAGCAAACAAGATAATTCAAAAGGTGAAACTTTGAAGAACATTTGTTTTAATTACACTGTGTTAAATACAAAACCAAGCCCTTTTGGCTGTCCCTCAATGACTCAGTTGATGCAAAAAAACAATTTCAGAATGTCTGTCAAATATAGCATGCAGCACCAATGTACATCTGGTAGCCTACATAATCACAACGTAACTCTCTTTACTCTATGACCTATACAACTTAACTAAATGTCAATTAAATCTAAAAGCTCGTGAGACCTCAAGGTCAGTACATTTAATAACTTGTGAACTCTGCCTTGTTAGTAGACAAGTCATGCAACCAACCGAATTCCCTTATGTTTTCAGTCCTTCTCGTCGTTATGGCGCTTAAACCATGTTTATCGACTAATCATTTCTTTATATAAGTCTTGAGATCTTACTAAATCTCTACATTCATGTACTCAATTTTAACAATCGTTTTAACCACACTTTATAGTTGTTTCATAATTTAAAACTCAACTTAGTTAACCCAACTGCAATTGTTAGCATAGCTCTTGTTCTTTACGAACATTGTATTTGTAACTAAAAGTGAAACTAATTTGTTTACTGGTTATTTCAATAACATTTATTTTCGAGTGTTTAGTAAAGATTCACATTGGAATCACAAGGCAAGTACAAGTTTATCACAACGCTAGTACCTCATGGTTATCTGAGTGTGGACACTCCGGGTCATTCAATCATTTCTGCAATGTGGGATTATTTCATCATTAAAATGTTAAGTGTTACATTGAGGCCCTTCGTCCACCAGCACAATGCAACTGAAGTCTGACTTTAAAATGTCACATGAAGGTAGATTGGAAGTTGTTTTATAGTTGGACAAGTGTTATTTTACTGATCCTCGTCCACTGATACAACTGCAACGCGACCTAATCAACTCGCAAACAAACAACTCCAAAACGACTGCCATATCAGTTGCATGCTGATTCCGAGTTATCAACTTTTCAACATAGGTGTTTTTCACTGGATAGGTTATTAGCAGTGGCAGATCGGACCACTGAGATACATCTCTTCCTGTTTGTGTCCTTTTTTCTGATTAGTGGATGAAGTTTTTGGGCCAGTTCGTTCAACAGTTCTCTAAAAATTCTGCTTCTGAACTTTGCTTTGTCTTCTGCAAGTTCTTATGAGAACTTCGCAAATCCTGAATGGATTCTTTTAATGAAAGGATAAACCCAAATTCTAGTTTTGCTTTTTTCAAGCCGATACCAATACGCAACAACACAACCAATATGCAGACTGATAAAAATAGTGCTATCTTGATCCAATGTTGCAAGTAAGTTGTACCAGTAGATGAAGCACAACAAACACAACTCCCATTCAACTACTCTAAAGGAGTCGGGTCAAAGTTGCATAGCAGTTGTGTTGCGCCGGTAGACAAAGGGCCTAACTACTGTAATTAATTATTTAGTGACTTTATTAATTGTACACATATTTAAAATAATTTGTACACAAGCTATTTTTCTCAACTCACAGCTCTGCCCATTTAAATCTATCAGTGTGGTCTTCCCGGGAATTCTATCAATGTAATTTTTCAATTTTCACCCATTTAACATTTTCTATGCCATATAACACACTGCCTGTCTTCATGTATATTATGGTAATATTCATTCTAATACACAGCAATCCAGGCATTGTGAGTTTAGAATATCAGCTAACATTTTATGCCTATAATTTTTTTAAAATTCATAGAATGGGGTTTCCTCTTTAAAATGATATAAAATAGCCCCACTTTGTTTTTGTATTAACATGTATTTAAAAACAGATATTTATTAATCTAAGAAACTGTTTATCCTTACATCAAGAGGAAGGAGGAGATGTAAGCATGTTATTGACATTCTTTTATGGATGACATTGGCATGCGATACCTAAGGCTGTTATAAATGATTTCCTTCTTTTGAAATAAATTGAAGCATAATAAACAATTGCAATATTAAAATGGTACAGCTTTTATAGCATTAAAATGTCACCTATGGTTTTTTTCTGATGTTATTTGTTGATTTCCAAAAAGGTGACAGCACCAACATTTGGATGCTTTAACATTTACAGCATCCATCATAGATTAAGGTTAATTGTTTAATCTTTACAGTCATCTGGGAACATACTTCCCACAGTGGCAACCAAACTCCTTGACATCTTCCTTAAAAATGGAAAGGGAAAAGTATCTTCTTTTTAAAGATAAAGCTTAAAAAATGAAAATAGTTTATGACTATGCCGAAAGAGCACGGTACTGCTCTGATTCAAACAATTCATACCTGTATTACAGAAAAAGAAAAACATTTTCAATATCTTCAACAGAGCAGAATATAGTTTCTAATATCAAAGAAGACATTGATGATGGTCAACAGCGCCTAATAACCCTTAGAAAACAAGAACAAAATCTTGAACATTTTAGGATCCATAATTATGACAACTGTAAATGTAAAATAACTTTTCCTCAGTATTTCTTCATTATTCCATTAATAAGATATTATTACCAAAGTCTGGATGTTTCTTCAAACTAATTTTTAACGTACCAAATGTTAAATAACAGGAGCTTCTATATATCTACTAATTCAGCATAACCTTTCTTTCTATTCTATAACAGTGAATGGAACAAGAGCATGCTAATGGAGATTAGGTTCTCTAGCATTATTTTAAATTTTGGACCACTCTATTACAAATACACATTACTAAAGAACTTTAAACAAAACATTTTTACTTTTAATATTTAAAAAAATGAAATGCTATATGGCTGCCCTTAGATGCATCAGCTAAGCTAATTTAAACAAGATTCATAGCCACAATTAAAACAGAATCTGACATAAATTACTTTTATAAAAGGGATTTTATGAGAAATTCTCACTATTTCAACAATATTATTAAAAACAATAACAAAAATATATATATAAAACACTAACTAGCAATGTCATATGACCTACACGTGCCGGCCGTCTAGATCTTACGCTGCTCCTCAATTTACTGTATGAACCAGGAAGTTATGCAGTGATTACTCTGTGCATTGACTCCAAACAAAGAGATGATTACCTTTTAAAAAACTAAAAATTGAATTAAGGTTCGCCCGTCACAATTTTTCTTACTGATTATTCTTTTTTGATCCCCTCGGTTTAATACTTTCAGAAATTTGCCACATCGCTTCTTCACACAAGAATTCATCAAAGTTACTAAAAAACGCTATGATCCTTTCACTTTTCTTGAACATGTACACTCTGGAAAAAACAAATAAATATTTTGTGATATATGTACTCAAATGCACAATATTTTAGTAACATATATTTAAAATTTTATAATAAAAAAACATTATAACAGTAAAGTGAAAAGGCAACAATGAGGCAGTAACGTAATTTAGATAACAAGTATTTTTTATATACCTTTAACAAAACGCACATTACACTATTTAAAACCACCTAAAATAAAACAGATATAAAATATAATATTTATATGAAGACAATAGCATAATTTTTAGAAAAGGAACAAATATCTAAAATGAATTTATCTCATTTTTTTATTTCCAAATTTTAAGTTTTACCTATACCGGAAATGTATGTGTAGCGGAGGGATTGAGGGAGCTGTATAGAAATGAAAATATGTAATAAATGATCCACCTTTGCTTAACTATGCTAACTAATATGAGATACAACAATTTCTTCCAAATAGTTGCAGTTCCTACACAAACCCTGTACGAGACAATCAATCATCTTCTAATAGCTAAATTTTTTCTTAATTGGTTTAGCTAACGTTTTACGTCTTCTGATTCCAAATCCAGCATAAAGATGATCCTCCAACTCTCTTTTCTCTGCTAATTCCCTTCCTCCAGTTGAGACCCAGTCTGCCCTTGTCTTCTTCTTTGATGCCCCAGAATCTGCTTCAACAGTCTATTATCTGCCATTCGTTGAACATGTCCGTACATCACAGTTGTTTGGTTCCAATATCATCATTTGTTCCATTACATAATTCTTTGGTAATTCTTTCTAACCTAGATTTCTCTCCTGGTCAATGCCAGAAACCCATCTCTGTAGCAATTAGTTTCTCTCCTAATTTTTATACAACGCACCTAAATTTAAATAGCCTAATAGGGATGTATTTTCAGTACGTTTTTTTTTAATAAATAAATTAGGTTTTCATATATTTTGCTTTAGAATCAAATGCCTGCTCATTTTTGATATATCACTTGTCAGTGACAGACATCATTCAGTTCTGTGTATTGTTTTTTTTTTTTTTTAAATCGATGCATGTTTTGATTTGCAACTGCGTTATAAGACATCTGAATTTATTTGAGCTGACTTATCTAATTAATGAACAACAAAAACACAAACCGGTCTTGGTATAATAAACCAAATCTTTGTTTACAATAAAAGGATGCTTGCTGTACACCTTAATAAACCAAGACATGTTGTAGTGTATAACATCATTTTATCGATTTTCATCTCGATCCTTTTAAACATATTTTTATTTTGTTAAAGTTAAGAGTGATAAATCAAGAGGTGCGGGAACAAGTCAACACCTATTATTTAATTTTTTTTGATATTTTCAAAACATCCCATTACTACATATTAAACATTAAATACATTATTAAAATTTAAAATATTTTGTTTTTAAATTTATTAATTTTTTTATTCTTAAATAAAAAAAATTATTTATAATTTTGATTTAAACTAAAAATGTAACTATTGAACAAAATGTTATAAACAAAATGGCTCTAGTTTAATTTTATTTTTCAGAAATACGACTTCTTAAAACCACGCATTACTATTCCATGCTTGAAGTATTAGCTAAAATCCTGCATTAATGCTAAACTTAAATGGTTCCTGAAGTCCAGCTGTGACTTAAATAAATGGTACCACAATATGTTATAAAACAGAAGAAGTGATATACATATAATTAGGGATGGGCTGATTCCGATTCTCAATTCCAGGAATCGTCTATTCTAGGTGGTAACGAGGAATCGTCGATACTCGATTCTTCATCATAAAAGTGTCGATTCCGATTCCTATTTTGTTAACTATTAAAATATGTGTGTGGAGTAATTTATTGGAAAAATAATTAATTACCAACTATGTCTTATTTATGTATTAGTTGATTTGAATGAATTAAATGATAAAAGTAAACGAAAATATTATTATTTATGAAGCAACAGCAATCAAGATCGTAACCATTTCTGGTCGTTTGACATCGCTCGTCTCTCTCTCTCTCTCTCACTAGAGCGGGTTCGATACTCTCTCTCTCTCCCCCACGTGTCTTACTGCCACTGATTTATAGATGTCAGAACAAAACACACAAAAAGTACAGTAAAAACTCGATTAACCGTGGCCATGATGGTTGAGCGAATAGACAGATAACAGAAACACTGTATTATTTCTCCGAAACTTAACCTCAATAAATTATATTATAGACAGATATCACTCTCACAGTAATGTAATATATTTTGGAGCGAAAAGGAAATAAACACGATTGTAATAGGAAATGATACTATTTATTACATGATAAACAGATCCGCACAGTAGCTACAAATGTAGCAAAATAATGTACAGTAATATAAACTTACAGGTGAAATAGTTCGTGTAGTTTAACAAACAAAGCGAACGCGTCACTGCACCTAATACTTTAGCTGCCGGACACAATATCGGCGTTTTCATAGAGAATTGCCAAAATATTTTAAGCTCATTTTTAAATAATGTGTTCTTATACTTTGTTCCCCTATCATATCTAAGTATGAATATACGTTTCTTATCATAATATTTATAAAAATACGTGTCGAACCAACTGGCCCAACATAGTTTTTTCCTACCGTAAATGAAACGTAAATAAACTCCGTCGGACCAATTGACCTGACATTGTTTTTGATTTAATCAAATTTTATTATCTGTGCAACACTGTTTTGATATTTTTTGTGTTTTGTGTTAGCAAGAAACAACAAAACCATAATTTCATGTCCCGGTTACCCAAATAATAAACTGACTTGTGATAAAAGTGTTTTGGCGCCTATCACTAAGACACGTAAACGTGTCACATGTGATTGATTTGTGAGTTTATAAATATTTTGAATATGGAACTAAAGTGTAATATATTCTCTCTCTGATAAGTAGAACTAAAGTGTAATATATTCTCTCTCTGATAAGTAATGCTACAGGTCCAGTAAATACTATCCAAGATTCATATTAAGTAAACGTTTTAACACCAAATAATTTACTTGTTAAGGAATTTACGTTATAATTTACTTCCTAGTAAGGATGAGTTTATCTAAGTGTATCAATGTTTGTACTTAACTTTCACAAAGTCCATTTTCAAGGATTATTTTACAACTAAATATTTAGTCAATATTTCCAACTTACTTTTAAGGTTTTGTGAAATTTTGAAAACAGTAGTGAAAATCATTACAATACGTTATAACAAATACGTGTTCGGCCCGTAACTACGGACAAAAAGCTCTTAGAATAACATCATGTTTTTAATCTCGTCAGCGTTTATCTATCAAACAAAAACCATCGTTATTACATCTATAAGTAGTGTGAAGCTTGTTGTTAAATACTGTGCCTTAATTTTTCCCAAAGTAGCAACACCAACTGAGTAGTACTAATAAACATAAAGCGTTAAGAGGCCCGACGGTATTCGGTTCAGGATACTGGCCGTCGCGTCAATTCGATGACGGTTAACAGAAACTGACAGTGGAAAACCACATAATATATCAAATATGAAAAATCACTTAACAACATTCATTTTGCCCAAATTTATCAACAAAAAAGATCTATACTTGAAGAAACTTTATCTTCAGACACAGGACCTACAAGTGATAGTCGGTTAAAAATCAACTGGGATTGAGTAATAAATACAAAATAGGCCTGAATCAGTTGCATTTGTTCCAGGCACCTGCAGAAAAAAGGTCCCACCAGATGTGGAGAAGGTATGCCCCACTAATCCAGAATGTTGAGGAAGAAGGTACCCCAGGGGAATTGACAGTAGAAGAAGAAGTAAACAATTATCTGGGGGAACCATTAGCCAGTCCAGATTGTGATGTTGGGGCAGTACAAAGTGACAAATACCCTCATTTAAATGCAATGGCAATAAAATACCTGTCTGCCCACTCGCGACAGTGTTTTATGAAAAACCTTTCTCAAATTCAGGAGTTATATATGACAAGCGATGACACTAGCTTGACCCACAACATGTTCAAATGCTTGCGTTTTTGAACAGAAATGTACATTACCTGCCAGACTTTTAAATATTAAAAACTATCCTATTTGTATTAATTTTTTACTTTTTATGTTGTTCGTTTGTTTTTAATTTTTGTTTTGTTTTGAGAGACAATATAAATAAGCTTAAGTAGTTTTTCAAACATCATAAAATAAGTAAAGTTCACATTTTCAACTTTAAAATAAGTCATTACTTTTATCTGATATGTTTTATGCTTTTAAAAATTCCTATTGATAAATCAAGGTTGAAGGTTTTGTGTAGCCTATTACATTAAAACAGAACTTTTAAAAGGTTTTGCCATATGACCAAGATGTTAACTAAATTAATTATTAGGAAACTAGCATTTAAGCTAATATAACTTGAAAGAATCGAGAATCGAACGGAAAATTTTAGAATCAGAATCGAAAATTTTAGGAATTGGCCCATCTCTAGATATAATTAATAACTAAACTGAAAACCAAGACAAGATTAAACTATATAAAATATATTATTATTATTATTATTATAACATCATCTATTACTAAGCACATAAGTAATACAAACCCTTTTTTAAATCTCTTCATGTTTTCAACAATATTAAACTGTTGCCATCTCTTAGAGAAATTGATTACGTTATCTGAAAGAAAGTCGCTATTTCCAATATGTACAAAAGTCAGATCTTGCAGCACCAATCCTCTGAAACAAGAAATAAAGCTTTTAGTTATAACAATTATGATATTTCTAACTCATTTTCAGTCAGTGCATTTCCAAAAGGCTCCAGCTTTTAACATTCGAACAAACATCAGCTGACAAGAGCAAATTTACCAGCAACACATTAGTAAAACATTTTTGTTATCAACGTTGAATTTTTACAAACACACATACTGAAACAGGTAAAGGAACCCAATCACAGACAAACAAAAAAATTAATAGGGTCAGGTGACAATAAAAAACTAATCTTTTTACATAAACTGTTGGTTTGTGAAACTTTCAAAAACTCAAAATGTTCTGCACCGATTGAGCTAAAATTTTGACACGACATATATCCCGCTTCAAAAATGGTTTTTATCTATTTTTCGCATCAGTAACATAACCAGAACCATGGGAAAATAGCTTTTTTAACAATCAGCTGTGTACTGTCAACACGTCATCTGCTGCATGTTAAATATAACATATATATATTACATATATTTCAAATATAACCTACCCAATTTTAACAAAAACCAAATAAAAAAAGAACTTAATAGTTGACACAGAATCTAACATCCATAAAATTACCGAAATTATGAAACGCAAAGAAAAACTAGAAAACAACAACTACGTAATATTAAAATCAGATAAAACAAACACACCAGTAATAAATAATATTCGAGCTGGCTTGTGAGTGAAAGTTATAATTAAATAATAAAAATATGGTACAACTCACAAATATACAATTTTTTATTTCAAATGCGTTTCAACGACTAATTTGTCGTCATCTTCAGTGAAAATACACAAATGAAATTAACTAAAAAATATATAT
Organism: Prosapia bicincta; assembly: GCA_036971475.1. Taxonomy (NCBI): domain Eukaryota; kingdom Metazoa; phylum Arthropoda; class Insecta; order Hemiptera; family Cercopidae; genus Prosapia; species Prosapia bicincta. Next base: position 74,581,668 of record JBAIZL010000003.1, read on the forward strand.
ATATTAAACATAACCTATAAAGTTTTAGCAAAAGTAAAAACATTTTCACTTTTGTTTTTACTTTTGCTAAAACTTTATAGGTTATGTTTAATATATATATATATTTTTTAGTTAATTTCATTTGTGTATTTTCACTGAAGATGACGACAAATTAGTCGTTGAAACGCGTTTGAAATAAAAAAATTGTATATTTGTGAGTTGTACCATATTTTTATTATTTAATTACACCAGTAATAATTGAAAATACCAAATCATACATCAATTCAATGACAAACCCAATAATAGAAAAAGAAACGAACAAATCCCAGACCCAACTAACAAATACCTTAATACAATAAAAAAAAATACCCTAAACTATAACAATAAATTAAAATACCACACAAGACTTTACCCATTCAAACCATGTGCACCAATATTAACAGGCATACCTACAACCCACAAACCCAACACACCATTTAGACCACTAATAAATTTCAAAACAGCACCATCTTACATAATCGCAAAAATATTAGACAAATAATAAGATCTAAAATACATATCAACAACATATACAATATAAAAAATTTATATGAATAAATTAATAAAATAAAAAACAGAAACAAACAGCAACACCAAAAATAATTAGTTATGACATAACCATCATGTACCCTAGTATCCCAATAAAAGACACCATAGAAATAATAAAAAACAAACTAATATACAATAATGAAAAATAAAACGCAATAAATAGTATTATTACACTAATCAAACACATATATAACCAAAATTACTTCCAATTTAACAATAAATACAGGGTGCGGCAGCATAATTTCATTTTTTTAAATGCTCGCCATTCAGTTAGTTGATGTCATAGCGGAGCGCTAGTGGTCTCGTTCAAGAGGGGGTACAGTAAAGTTTTGTCCCGACACGTTTCAGTTGCCATCATGCGTTGGAATAATGAGGAGCGTGCCTTTGCCGTTGAGGCCTACTTTTCAAGCGGATGTTCGGTTATTGCAACACAGCGCGCATTTCGGAATCGCTTCAATTTAGCCCCGTTAGCTCCCGTCCCAGACCGCAAATCAATTGTTACATGGGTCACTACATTCAGACAAACTGCAAGTGCGACAAAACGAAGAACTGGAGTCCCTCGGCCCGTTAGATCACCTGAGAACATTGAAGCAGTGATAGCGTCAATGTTGCGATCACCACTGCGTTCTGCGCGCAAACACGCATCTGCCCTTGGACTATCCGATCGTTCTGTGAGAAGAATTCTTCGTGATGATCTTCATTTTCATCCCTATAAGATGGTGATAGTACAGGAACTTTCAGAACGTGACTTCAATTCTCGGATGAACGCGTGTGAGCTTCTTCTTGATGTCGTTCTCAAGGGTGCTATTGTTTTTTTTAGCGATGAAGCCCATTTTCATTTGTGTGGGTCAGTTAACAAACAAAACATGCGCTACTGGGATGACAACAACCCTCGAGAATTGCATCAAAGGCCTTTTGCATTCACCCAAAGTCACAGTGTGGTGTGCAATTTCCTCAGCTGGAATTATTGGTCCCTGGTTTTTTGAGGAAAATGAGGTTACAGTGACAGCGAATTTAGACCGGTATGTAAACATGTTACAGAATTTTTTTTTCTCACGGATAGAAGAGTTGGATTTGGGGGAAACTTGGTTCCAACAAGACGGTGCAACAGCACACACTTCAAGAGCATCGATGGCTGTTTTAAGGGAACACTTTCCAGAGCGCCTTATCTCAATTAGAGGCGATTTGGAATGGCCGGCACGCTCTCCCGATCTGTCCCCTTGTGATTTTTTTCTATGGGGTTTTTTGAAATCCCGTGTTTATGTGAACCGTCCAAGAACCCTATAAGATTTGAAGACCAACATCCAAGAAGAAATTGCCAACATAATACCTGCTACGCTAACAAGAGTCATAACAAATGCCAGAAATCGGTTTACGCAATGTATGGAGAATGAGGAACGTCACCTAACAGATTTGATCTTCAAAACAATGTAAATAAAAACTTTAGACATATACCTACATTATAAAAAATAAATAAATATTTTCAGATGCATACAATAGTTTTTATTGAGTTTTCAAAAAAGGAAGTTATGCTGCCGCACCCTGTACTATAAACAAACAACTTTTAACAAATGTAATACCTATAATAATTTTTTTTTCTGTTAACCTCAGTAGAAATTGATTTATAATTCTTATAATACTTGTTCAGTAGGAGAAGAGCAAGATATTTTTATAAATTATTAGATAGAATATAGGATCATCGTTATCAGCTCTCTTAGGTTTGAAATAAAATGAAATTAATTACTAAACACTTTTAAATGTTTTAACTTGCCTATAGTAGCACTAACTTTGTTTGTTGAGGACGGCCGTTTCAGGAGATGTGTCCCATTGTCAACTCAGACCGTAACTGATCTCAAGGTTTATGTAGGTTAGGGTTGGAGTGGGATATTTTGGTGGCGTGGGTGTATTTTGTGTGTATTAGGAGTTATGATGTCAAAAAATGCGTGTGAGTTGTAATATAATTGTGTATTGAGTGTGTGTGTAGGGTGTAGTTTGAAGTGCCTGTATATTTCGTATTATTCAGTTGTGTAGCGTTGGTTATTTCTGTCTTATGAAGAATTGGTAGGTTAGATGTTATGTTTATGTAGTCATGTTTTGTGGGAGTTGAGATGATTGGCGAAGTTTGATTGGTAGTTATTGTTTTTTAGTGCTTTTATATGTTCTTGGTAACGTGTGTAGAAGGACCTCCCTGGCTGGCCTATGTAAAAACTGGGGCACGAACTGCAAGTTAGTTTGTAAACTGCAGTGGTGTTGTAAATGTCATCGATTTTGTTGTTGGGTTTAAATTGTTTGTTGAGAGTGTTGTGTGTGGAGTAAGCTATTTTGTAGTTGTATTTTCTACACAACACTAATAATTTAAACAAATATCTAGCTCTTCTCCTACTGAACAAGTATTATGAAATTATAAATCAATTTCTACTGATGTCAACAGAAAAAAAATTATTTTAGGTATTACAGTTACAATATTTTAGCTATTTATTTTATAATTACAATTAATATAAAAATGTACATACATATGACAGAATCACAATATTAAGTGGCAAAATATAAAGCCAATTTTTTTGCAATTTTCTATTTTCCTCTTGCAGTATATGGTGTTGGACTGTTATTTTTATTTGTTACTATTTATCCAATTTTTTTTTTCATTTCTAATTTATGAAGCTGATGGTGGTTTATAATTTCTCATTCTATCCATCACTTCCAATGCTATAAGGAACCTTTCTCTTATAATTTCATATACATCTTTAAGTAGTAGATTTCTAGCTATGGGAAAGTTGGCTCAGTACCAAAGTGCTGGATTTCAAACATGTACTCATTCATTTCAAATCCAACCAAGATACCAACTTTTAAAAATTGAATTAATGAGTAAATATTTGAACAAATTTTATTAACATCTATTGTCTTCCACTACAGCAGCGGTTCTCAACCTGGGGGGCGCGCCCCCCTGGGGGGCGTAGAAGAATTCCAGGGGAGGCGTCAACAAATTTTTAAAAAAATTGAATTTGATGTTGGACACAAACACACAATCATTGAAATTTTTTTATAGCTTAATAGAGCTATAAAGCTCTATTTCTTTACTCAACGAACTTTTCTTCCTTTTCCAAAATCTCGTCGATGATACCCAAAGTCTTCCAAAAGACCTAGTAAATGAAATGAAGGACCTAATATCTGAGCATTTGTTGTCTCTGAAGAACAAAATCGGAGCCTATTTCCCAGATACAAGCTCGGAAAACTGGGAATTCAAGTTAACAAGAGACCCCTTTCAAATCAACATTGATATACCTCCTGATCACATTCAAGAACAAACAATTGACTTGCAATGTGATTCCAAAGCTAAATTGAATTTCCCAAACATGGATCTCGAAGATTTCTGGCTACTATATCTTCCTGTTTACCCAGAAGTAGCAATGGAGGCAGTCAAGTTGCTTGTACAATTTTCATCAACTTATCTATGCGAGACAGGATTTTCAGCCCTGGCTAATATAAAATCTAAATATCGAGCCAGACTAGATGTGGAAAGTGATCTGCGGTGTTCTTTGTCAAAATTTCATCCAGACATACAAAAAATAGTTAACGAGAAACAGTGCCAGCCCTCACACTAGTACTACAAAAGTAGCGAACATTTTTCTGGTTATTACTTAAACATATTGTAAGTAAATTTATCATATATAAGTCTAAATTAACTTAATTCATGAAGAGAGGCGTGACCTCACACCAAAGTGTGAAGGGGGGCTCAGAGCCTAAAAGGTTGAGAACCCCTGCACTACAGCATTAAAAAAAAAAGGTTTTCCAACTTGTTTAGATGAATAAAAAAGTATTTTATTAACGGTTGAATAAGATATATAAAAGGGGAGTTTGAATTAATAGTAGAATTAAAAAACTACAAAATAATATATTTACATGTATGGAATGCAGGGCGGTTGTGTCTCGGCCAATGCTTGTCTGTAAGCTCGGAAGCTAGATGAGCTGTCAATGAGTGCACAGTACTCCTTTAGCCCTTCTGTTATATGTTTCTGCCATTCTAACCTCCTTATTGGAGCTGAATCTAGAGCAGAAAGGAGGGCTAAATACGAGTTGAAATTGTTAATCTTTCTCAAATGTTTCATTATCTTGATAAACTTTATAACGTATCGCTCACGATCCTTGGCATCAGGTTGTTCCAGAATTCTTGAGCGAGCCCTGCAACACATTATAAATTTGAATTCAAGTTATTTTTGTTTAATTTATGAAGTTTTAGAGAAACAAATTTTAAATTTTTTAAAAAATTATTCCAACAAACAAAATATTAACAAATATGTTAGTTTGTCCTGATTTATCATTCATAATATTAAGTATTAACCTAAGTCCACTGACAAGTAAAATTCAATTAACACAAAGGTAATATTAGAATTAATATAAATTACAATACACCCAAGACCACAGTAAAACAAATAATGTTATATATAGTTTAGTATATTAGTGCAATTATTATTATGATGAATAATTACCAATAAGACATTTTATTGAAGTGTTCAGTGAACCTTGTCAGGTTAGGGCTGCGCTCTTCATTTTGTTCCTGTGCCCAGATCAGAACTTCAGGAATTTCAATTTTCATGAACAATTCTGAGTCTAATAACGTCATTTGCTCAGCAATATGTTCTGATTTGAAGTCCAAAAGTAATGATTGTCTGAAACAAACAAAATAAATTAAAGTTGCTTGTTTAATCATCTTGAATTCACTAATTAAATTATTAGTGATTATTACGTAACTGAGTGAATATTTTTGAACTTACTTGCTAACTCATTTTGAAATAATCATCTCATTGACAAAGCCTACCTGCTACTGCCAGCGATCATTGGTCAAACTGGTAAACCATTTTACACAACATTCAAAGAACACATCAACGGCATAAAAACATAAATCTAAAATCCAGCTACGCAACAGATATACAAAACACCCAACACACAAACACAAACATCCATATTAATTTAAATATTCTCCAAATATAAAACCATATTAAAAAACTAACTCAGAAAATTTTAAAATATTCAAACATTGCTCAACACAAAAACAACATATCTTAAATGACCATACACATTTCGAATCTAACACCTTATTTTATTATATTGTAAACAACCTGCTTAAGCCAAACCCCACTCCACCCACATAATTCTTACATCCAGCAGCTTTGAGTGATTGCTGGCAGTAACAGCCATTGCCTTTGTCAATGAATTTCGAAATGCATCAGCAAGTAAGCTCCAAAGTATTTACTCAGTTATGCAATAATTACTTATAAATAAAATTAGTTAGTTTAAGACAAATATTTTTAGGAGTTTGTGGATATATACAGCATAGGTCTATTGGCCACTGATCTTATATAACCAGTTAAAAAAAACTATATGTATGATTGAAAATAAAAGTAAAAAAGTTTGGCAAACTATGAAAAGCTATTGTTGGTAGTGCAGTAGAGTCCTGCTATTCCGAAAATGCGACTATTTCAAACAGGGAGAGTGTGGAAAGAAAGGACTGTGGAAAGAACAAAGTGATGAGTCTATTTTCAAACTTCCGCAGCCCTGATTCGCTATTGAAGATCGCTCCTCTTTCTTTTTGATTGGCACTTTATCTGTCCAAAAATCTATCAATACTGTATTGATATGATACTGGCAAATGCCCCTTCTCTTAATTTACACCTTAACAAGTCAATATGTCGAATTATTATTTAAAATCCCCCTATACTGAATTTCCGCTAATCTAAACAAGGTTTGATCCCAAGTAATTTGGAATACCAGAGACTCTACTGTGAAACAAATATTTTACTCACCTAGTGTATACATTTTGTGATGAGAGTAAGTTACAACTGGAATTGTAAAGTCTTTTGGTCTCATATTTCTCTAATATCTTGACTCTAAGAGCTTTTGCCATGGTTAAATCACCACTACACAGAAGCTGATACACAAAGTCCATAAGAGTCTGTAGCACTGTAGGCTCCAAATCTGACATCCTGCAACCAATCTATATTATATAGTCTGTTTTACAGTTTTTTCTATTGATATTTTCTCAATTAATAAATTAATTTATATTTTTCACAAAATCTCTTGTTTTTTTGAAGAGAATATTCCCCCCCTGAACAGAAAAATTGTACTGGGAAAGATCTTCAAGTTGGCGTGATACCTTAAGACATTAATATAACTTAGATTAAATGACAACATATGATTTCATACAACAGCTGATTTTATGTAATAGGTTTTATTGTAAAACAGCTCTTTTAACTCATAGGTTGTTACTTTATGCCCTGTACATTATTAAATTAAATGTTATTATACCATATGCACCAAAATAAACAGTACTGAAACTGAATCAGTTGTATTTGGTTGCCTTCTCTCAGATATAGAGTTATTCTTGGTCATTTCATTGACCTCAGGAGATTTTGTTGTGCTCGAAACTTGCCTTTACATAAACAATGGTTCTATCAAGCTGGCACAACTAGTCACACTGCCTTAGAAAATATTGCTTTCTTTCAAGAAACTTTTGGCAACTGCCCATTTCCCTTAAAACAAACTTTCTTTGCCTAGCCTACTCGTCCGATCTTACACCACCTGATGCCTACGTTTGAGGAATAATGAAAGAGAAGGTTTTCTGTGATGACTCACCAATCCCCATCGCCCAACTACAAGAAAAAATAACCATGTTTATAACGAGCATGAAACAACCCCTTTTCACCAACATGATGCATAACCTTCAAGAAGGGTACGACTGTTGCCTCAAATTCAACGAAGGACATATAGAACATGTTTATACCCGAGTATAACCAATTTATCTTTTTTTATCTGTATATGTTTGTAAATTTATGTAAATAAAATAAAACAAAATAGAACAAAATCTTGCAACTGTTTCAGTACGGCTTATTTTGGCGCATATGGTACATACAACATATTAGTAAATATATTAATTTATATTCCAATAAAAATCTTACAACACATTTTATACAACTATAATGACATAGTTTTATATTAGGGATGGGCCGATTCCTAAAATTTTCGATTCCGATTCCGATTCTAAAATTTTCCATTCGATTCTCGATTCTTTACTCGATTCTCGATTCTTTCAAGTTATATTAGCTTACATTCTAGTTCTCTAATAATTAATTTAGTTATCATCTTGGTCATATGGCAAAACCTTTTAAAAGTTCTGTTTTAATGTAATAGGCTACACAAAACCTTCAACCTTGATTTATCAATAGGAATTTTTAAAAGCATAAAAACATATCAGATAAAAGTAATGACTTATTTTAAAGTTAACAATGTGAACTTTACTTAATTTATGATGTTTGAAAAAATACCTAAGCCTATTTACATTGTCTCTCAAAACAAAACAAAAATTAAAAACAAACAACATAAAAAGTAAAAAATTAATACAAATAGGATAGTTTTTAAAATTTAAAACTCTGGCAGGTAATGTACATTTCTGTTCAAAAACACAAGCATTTGAACACGTTGTGGGTCAAGCTAGTTTCATCGCTAGTCACATATAGCTCCTGAAGTTGAGAAAGGTTTTTCAGAAAACACTGTCGCGAGTGGACAGACAGGTATTTTATTGCTATAGCATTTAAATGAGGGTATTTGGCACTTTGTACTGCCAAATACTTTCCAACATCACAATCTGGACTGGCTAATGGTTCCCCCAGATAATTGTTTACTTCTTCTTCTACTGTCAATTCCCCTGGGGTACCTTCTTCCTCAACATTCTGGATTAGTGGGGCATACCTTCTCCACATCTGGTGGGACCTTTTTTCTGCAGGTGTCTGGAACAAGTGCAACTGATTCAGGCCTATTTTGTATTTATTCCTCAATCCCAGTTGATTTTTAACCGACTATCACTTATAGGTCCTGTGTCTGAGGATAAAGTTTCTTCAAGTATAGATCTTTTTTGTTGATAAATTTGGGCAAAATGAATGTTGTTTAATTGCTTTTTCATATTTGATATATTATGTGGTTTTCCACCGTCAGTTTCTGTTAACTGTCATCGAATTGACGCGACGGCCAGTAGCCTGAACCGAATACCGTCTATAATATAATTTATTAAGGTTAAGTGTCGGAGGAATAATGCGGTGTTTCTGTTATCCGTCTATTCGCTCAACCATCATGGCCACGGTTAATCGAGTTTTTACTGTACTTTTTTTGTGTTTTGTTCTGACATCTATAAATCAGTGGCAGTAAGACACGTGGGGGAGAGAGAGAGAGAGAGTATCGAACCCGCTCTAGTGAGAGAGAGAGAGAGAGAGGACCGATGTCAAACGACCAGAAATGGTTACGATCTTGATTGCTGTTGCTTCATAAATAATAATATTTTCGTTTACTTTAATCATTCAATTCATTGATATCAACCAATACATAAATAAGATATAGTTGGTAATTAATTATTTTTCTAATAAATTACTCCACACACATATTTTAATAGTTAACAAAATAGGAATCGGAATCGACACTTTTATGATGAAGAATCGAGTATCGACGATTCCTCGATACCACCTAGAATCGACGATTCCTGGAATCGAGAATCGGAATCGGCCCATCCCTATTTTATATCAAACTATATTATTTTTAAATTAAAACTTCCCTATGTGAGTTCAACACTAATTAGAAAAAGATTTCAATGTAATTCACTAAATAAAATTTGTATTCAATAAATTTTTCAACTTTGATAAAGGTTTTCTATTAAATATATTCTTTTACTATTAGCTACATTTTGCAGGTAAAGGTTTTAAAAAATATATTTGAACTTAAGTGGATGAATAAAAAGTATTTTAATAACGGCAGAAAAATTTAACAAGATATATGTAGTGAGTGTGAATTAATAGAAGGATTAAAAAAAAAAGAAGCAAATATAAAATTATGTTTTGAGATACTTACGTGAGATCACTAACAACCCTGACTAGAAGTGAGAATGATTCTCTTGCTGCTCTCTGCTTTGCTGAATCTGATGCACAACTAAATCTCTCATGCCGCTGACAAAGTTTCTCTATTAAGTCTAAAGGGGAAAGGAACGTGCGATATGTGGTAAGGAAAGCTTCTTGATACAAGAAGTCTGAAACAGAATTCGTGTATGGTTAGTCACCATTCGTTATTGACACAACACATAATTTGGTGTCAGGACCAGCAAAATTATTATGGAAGAAAAGTTTAAAACATTGATGTTTGCTCATTATAAGATGATATAGGAAAATAAATATGATGGCAGAATAGTTGTATACACAAGAGGTTCTAGGGAATAAGCTACTTAGTCCTCCCTATTACTGTCTCTAGTCAACATGTTACAAGTAAATATTTATGATATTATAACTCATTATTAATTTATTATTATAAGGGCTCATAATAAAAAAAGCCTCATATTACTTTAACACTTTGAAGCCTAGCCCCTTAGTAGCCACTAGTCTCCACCTGCCTGGAGGTTTTTAGGTCAAATATAAAAAATTCCTGACATAATAAATACCATATTTACAACAAATTATCCATTTTTGTAAAAGGAATCAAACAGGCTTTCAGGAAATATATACATATGAATTAATTACTTACAAAAAAATTAAAAAATAAAATAGCAACACTACATCACTGCACATTACTACACATATTTTACATTGGAATGAAAATAAATATTACATTATATATATATATCATTTTAAAGCTAAAAGGAAATGTAATTTTTCTTTTTCCGATATCAATTGTACGTCGGAATAGATAGGTTACACTGTTACTGTCTAAAAGCAACATCTCTCATATTGAATCACTTCATAAAATTTTTTTAGCCATTACATAGCGTAATATCTCTAACAATAAAAATTAAATATCCTAAATAACTGAAAGATAAATTTAAAGAGAAAATCAACAAATTTTAAAGCTAAACAATAATTATAAGAGCTCGAAATTAAATAAACGAAATAACTGATAGATCAAATTTAAAGTAAACAATACAAGGTTGAAATTTACAAGGTTAACAACTCACACTAATAAAACACTCACAATAATTTATTCTCATATACATGTTTCAATGAAAAAGTCATCTTCATCAGGAAGTGTAATTATACAAATTATAATTTGTGAATTTTAATATTAATGGCGGTCGGTGAAACTATAAAATTTATAAGAAACTAATTAAAGACCTGCCAAACTTATAAAGTCAGCATGTCAGTAATTAGTTTAATATAAAATTCTAAACCATAACCTTATAAATACAGTAGATTGTCTTTCATGTAGCGTTCTAAAGATAATTATTTAGCTTAAAATTTAAATACTTTTGATTTTTTTAAAGCAGAGTGGAGTTTATTTTCACAACAAACTTCATTATAATTTATTATAAATTTAATTTGATTATAATTTTAGCTATTATGAATTGGCTTAAATGTTGACATTCTGATAGTCAGTAAGGTTTTCACAATAAATTTCAGGACTATTAATAATTTGCCTTTCAAAGTACAGTAAAACCAGTCTAATTCGAAATTATTATTATACTCATCTTCATTAGGAATATTTCTACATGTTTGAGTACATTTTTCTGCCATTCCTAAGTTTTCAATATTCTCTTTTGTTGACGCGTTTCGGATTAACTCCATTTTCAAAACTTCTATAGTACTTACACACAGTACTATAGAATTTTTGAAAATGGAGTTAATCCGAAATACGTCACCAAAAGAGAATATTGAAAAGTTAGGAATGGCAGAAAAATGTACCCAAACATGTGCCAGTCTAATTCGTCACTCTTTCATTCATCACCTTCTGTAATTCGTCACAGGAATGACAAACATCGTCTGCACTGTCATGTTGTCTAGGCACCATCAGAAGAGAATTCTTTAGTACAAAAGAAATTTATAGACTTTTTAAGAACTAAAATAGATTTAATACACCATATTTTTTCTTGCTGGTGTTATTGTTCTTACAAGGTATTGTAATATGTTTTTTTATATCTTATGAAAATAAAGGAGCACATTGTATTTGTAATTACAAACTATACCGCAGGCTATTAGTACAGTGCTGTGTAAGAGTGTTTTTAAAGTGTTATGTAATAGTGTTGTTGAGTGTTTTAGCCAATATAAATCATGCAAGTACAACATTAACTACATTACATACCTATTTACTTATTTATGTGCCATGTCTACCTATAACTATATGTTAATTTCATCATTTTCATAATTCTTCTTTTTTTTCGAATTCGTCACCCCTCGGTCCCGAACGTGACGAACTAGAGATGTTCTACTGTATATCATTTATTCCATTATTGTTACTTATCTTGTATATGTGTCACTAGAATTTGGTGTTTTGTTTTGTCTTTTTAAGCAGAGTAATACAAGTATTTGACAATCTAGGTTTCATAACTAAAGTCAGCATATATTATGAAAAATAAGTTTAAAGGAAATGAACGACTGTTCTAAAACTAATATATATATATATATATATATATATATATATATATATATTTGTAGCTTTGCAACACCGTTTTCTTGTATTCACTTATCACTTTCACTATATGTACTTAAACAAGAATCTTAATTGGTATTTATGCGAGTTAACTTTCAAAGACTAGTCTTGTCTCCATCATCGGGCATACTGAGCGGGGGTTGTAGTAGACTACGGGGCTGTGTGGAATTCCCGTAGTTACTGGTGTACCGTTATGTTCTATTTTCGGATTCACTGCACTGTGCGAGTCTTTTAAGTTTGTTTTGGGATTAAATTTGTCTATTAGGTTGAATAATATATCGGTTTTTGATTTTATTTGTATTTGTTCGTTAATGATATTATTTTTATGTTTATAAATTTTTAGTTGTTCCCAGATTGTTATTTTGAAACCTTTTTATACTTTTTTTATTAGGTGTACGTTTTTTAATGTGGGGAATGCGTGTTTGTTTTTGATGGTTTGTACAGCTAAGTTTGAGTTATAAGTTTCAGGTTTGATGTATGCGTTGAGGTGTTCTTGATATCTGTCTTTTAATTTCTTTTTCGTTTGACCTATCTAAATTTTATTATAAAAAGACAATCTGTGAAAAACTACAAATTTATAAACATAAAAATAATATCATTAACGAACAAATATAAATAAAATCAAAAAACGATAAATTATTCAACCTAATAGACAAAATTAACCCCAAAACAAACTTGGAGACATGGCTAGTCTTTGAAAGTTAACTCGCACAAATACCAAGTAAGATTCTTGTTTAAGTACATATAGTGAAAGTGATGTATATATATATATATATATATATATATATATATATATATATATATATATATATATATATATATTTATATATATATGTGTGATTTGACAATGGTCAAGTGACCGAAAGGCGCCTCATCACTCAAGGTATATATATATGTAATTAGTTTTTGTTGGTAAAAATTATTTTTTTTCGGACTAGGAGACTGACAGACTTACCTTGGTAAGAGTCCACTCTGTAGTCTTGAAATAGAAACACATAAAAGCACTTAACCAATGATATATTTCAACCACACAGTGGTCTTTGTCAATCAAAGAAAAAACACAAAAAGAAATATGAGAATGAAATAAAATTAATATAAGTCGTAATCACAGATTGTGTAGAAATCAGATGTCACAGATGCACAGATTAAAGATATATGTATTGTTTCCATGAGCATATGAGTGATTATAGTTTATATAAGTCTGTCAGGAAAAAAGAGATTGGAGACGTCTGATGAGGCTATTAGAAAAAGTGAATGGATTTATCTGATGTTGAGGTTGGGGGATTCTCTGGACTTAGTATACCACTGGTATGATAGTTCCCATCTTCTCAGTTCTGAGGGATTGCAATCAGGGGGGAGTGATTTAATTATTTTTGTGGTATAGCAGTCATCAAAAGTTGTGATGTTGTGACTCGCAGCATGTTGAGCTATTGGCCTATTACTATTTATTAGGAATATACTGTGGTTGAATTTAATAATAAATACACAAAAACCTCTTAACCACAAACTTTCTTTAATTTACCCTAATGTACATTTCAGTTACAAAGTAACCATCCTCAGAGGGATAACATACAAAGACTGTCTTTGTATGTTATCCCTCTGAGGATGGTTACTTTGTAACTGAAATGTACATTAGGGTAAATTAAAGAAAGTTTGTGGTTAAGAGGTTTTTGTGTATTTATTATACTATTGGCCTATCCATATTCATAATTTTAACATCATGTCTGTGGCCATTCATTCTGATATTCAGACCCTCCGTGGTCAGGCCTATGTACTGTGCTGAGCAAAATTTACATTGTAGCTGGTATATGACATTTTTTGATGTACAATTATGATGACCCTGTATTTTGAAGACGATTTTTGTTGTTTGGCTGTTGAAACTATTTGCTGAGGGGTGTATTGGACACGTCTTGCATCTAGGTTTATTGCATGGAAAGGAGCCATGAGGAAGTTTGTGTGGTTTCTCTGCATCAGGGTCTGGTATTTTAGGATGTACTAGGATGTTTTTCAAGTTGGGAGGTTGCTTGTACCAAATTTGAGGTGGATCGGTGAAAAGATTTTTGGTGTGGACGGAAGCTTGAAGAATTTTGAAGCCATCTCTCTATATCTTGTTGAGTTTATGTAGACCAGGATGGTAGTCTGTTATTAAAGACAGTTTATTTTGTTCTGTTTGTGGTTTGGGGTGAACCGAGGATTGTGCTGAATGAATTTGGTTTTCAATGAGTCTTTTTGGGTATCCTTTTCTCTGGAAGGCTTTTAATATTCTAACTTTAATCTTCTTTTAAGCTTCTAATCTAAATAATCTTTACCAACCAAAACTATATATATATATATATATATATATATATATATATATATATATATATATATATATATATATATATATATTCTTGATATTTAACATAGCAGAGAACATAGCATATAAGACAGCAGAGAAAAATCAGTGATTCGACAATGGTCTACGACCGAAAGGTGCCTCATCACTCAAGGTAAAATTATTGCACTTAATGGTGGATAAAATTACTCACATAAGTAATATATTAACTTCATATATATATATATATATATATATATATATATATAGATATAGATATATAGTTATTATTATTACTTGTAAATAATTCTTTCCACCACTAGGTGCAATAATTTTACCTTATGTGATGACAATTGGCTTATTGTGTGAACCTTATTGGATTCGACAGTAGTCAAATGACCAAAAAGTGCCTCATCACATAAGATAAAATTATTGCACTTAGTGGTGGAAAAAATTATTTACAAGTAATAATAATAACTTCATAAAGTTAGTGCAACAGAAAAATAATGGACAACATGAATTCATTTTGGCCAACAAAATTAACCTTTTAAAATATTGAGAATTTAGGATCCAAAGTAGACAGTTTTGTGATCATTTACAAAATACCTGTAGCATAAACTTACCATTATCAATGCATTAGATAACATTACGCATGACATTATGCATGTCAATTTTTATTTCAATTTATACATACCTTAAATCAGATATTTTTTTCCCATAAATAACTTTAAAATCCAGGAGAAAAAATTAAATGTTTCTTTAGAGCTTATAAGAAATTTGTCTCTCCTACGCTTTATTTCACTAACAAATAGAAAAGTTAAAATTACTGAAAATAAATTTGTATACCTGTTTCCTTTTCTTCTGCCAGCATTAAAAGAAAACCCATGATTATCTAAATGTTTATTTTAAATTTATATTTAACATTAACAATTTCTTTTGACTCTTAAACACAGAAAATAACTACCTTACAATCTTTGTATTTTCAATATGAAATATGCTATACAAACTATACTTAACAACATTCCATAACCTTGGATATGCTTGATATTTTTTGTTTTATTAAAAAAAAAGTCATTAACCAAGTTTTTACTTCAATAACCAAAGATTAGCGACACTAATAAATTCATTATAAATAGTAACTGCGTAACTGAGTGAATACTTTTGAACTTACTTGCTAACATGCTTAGAAACAATCATTTCATTGACGAAGCCTACCTGCTACTGCTGGCGATCACTCAAGGTTTCTGGACGCATAATTTATGAAAGTGGAAGGTAGTTTGAGTTAAGTGGCTACCATATAATGGAATAAGGTGTTAGATTCGAAGTGTGTGTAGTTGTTTAAGATATGTTGCTTATGTGTTGTATAACGTTTGAATATTTCATAATTTTCTGTAATGGTTAGCTTTTTACTATGGCTTAAAAGGTGGAGAATACCTTGAGCGATCGCCAACAGTAACAGGTCGACTTTGTCAATTAAACGATTGTTTCAAAACATGTCAGCAAGTAAGTTCAAAAGTATTCACTCAGTGATTTGTGAATTCAAGATGATTACAATACGCAACTAATTCAATTTTAAAGTGACAGACCAAAGAATTATTTTTGAAAATATATATTTCTGAATATTTTGTGGTTATAACATATAATTCTGGCCTTATAATTTGTACCTTAGTTTATTATTTGTTAATTGATTATGTGTAATTATAAATAGTAACATTTGTTGATTCCATCTTCGTGTGAGCTACTAGTAATCACTTACACTTTTAAATGTTTTAGACTTGCCTATAGTATCACTTACTTTGCTTGTTGAGGATGGCTGTTTCGGGAGATATGTCCCTTTGTCAACTCAGACCGTAAATGATTTAAACCCAACAACAAAATCAAAGACATTTACAACACCACTGGAGTTTACAAACTAACTTGCAGTTCATGCCTTAGTTTTTATATAGGCCAGACAGGAAGGTCATTCTACACACGTTACCAAGAACATATAAAAGCACTAAAAAACAATAACTACCAATCAAACTTCGCCGATCATCTCAACTCCACAAAACATGACTACATAGACATAACATCTAACCTACAAATTCTTCATAAACAACACAGAAATAACCAACGCTACACAACCAAACAATACGAAATATACAGACACTTCAAACTACACTCTGCACACATACTCAATACACAATTACATTACAACTCACACGCACTTTTTGTCATCATAACTCCTAATACACACAAAATACACCCACACCACCAAAATATCCCAACCCCACCCTTACCTACGTAAACCTTGAGATCAGTTACGGTCTGAGTTGACAAAGGGACACATCTCCCGAAACGGCCGTCCTTTCGGTAGTAAGTGCTACTATAGGCAAGTCTAAAACATTTAAAAGTGTAATTATAAATAGTAAAAACAAAATAAAAGTTACTTATGGATTGAAGTTTGCTTTAGATTCTAAGCTGAAACTAATCTTGAATTTTGTTGTCCATTAAGTTCAGTGAAACTTAATTATCACTTTTACATAGTTTATAAATATTCGAACATAAAATTTTGTAAATTGAAAGTAAGTTTTTGCAAATTTATAAAATTTTAAAGTTCGGATAATCATAAACTAATGTAAAAGTTGTAACTGACACTATTATGATTCATTTTGTATGTAAACAAGAATACACTAATTATAACACATATTTTTACACTATCACCTACTGACCGACAGAGTAAAAGCTGTACTGAGCTTATCACTCTAGTTGACATAAAAACTTATCAATCATTTTATTATATTTAGATATCTGACAGAAAGTCAGTAAGCCATAATTATCTTTTTTTATTTATGCTGTAAGTTTCGAGAGTCGATAAATATCCCTTAGATAGCACAAACGTCAAATCTTGTGTGTGATATATCGAAAAATAGGCTCTCTTAAAGCAAACAAATTAATCAAAAAATTACGACATATATAACTAGCTAGGCTAGTCTTTATACTTGACACTAATAAATTGTGATAAACAGCTAGACCTAGTCCATAAACTGCAATGGCTTAGTACACAGAATAAACAAAAGCTAGCTTCGATTATAAATGGAATAACAAATGGTTTTTAAGCAGTTTAACTATCTAAAAGTATGAATACTTTATAATTTTCATAAATAATCTCCCCAGGACAAAGGCTATAAGCAAAACTTTATTAGGAGATGTATTAGTATACATATTTATTGAAAGCAGAAGGGAGACTGACACATTGGGCTTGTTAATAATCTAGTCTATCTTCATAACATAGATACACAGAAACAAGAAACATTGTGTTTTGTAAGGCAAACCCAAAGACTACCTATGAAGAGTCGGTCAGGATCCTATATGATCCAATCTAATCTCAAATTGCGCAACCAGAATTTACATAATATTTTAATAATCACATCCAGCTTCAGTTTATTTGCACTAGGGATGATAATAGAGTTTAGAGTGTACATAAACGCTTTCCTTGAGAAAAGAAAACCAACATAAACATCATGTTTAAAAATATATTACATTAAAACAATTCAAATTCTGGATTTGCTGTGGACTGTTTATTTTTAAAGATAGCTTTCTCTTTTATTTGTCAGTACAGCAAATGTGTGGGTAAGGGATAAAGGTTCATTGATGGTACTTATTTTCTGTGACCACATATCCAAACAATATGCTGACTAAATCCCTATTCAGGTTGGATAGATTATACCCCTAGGCGCAGAAATTAATAATATTTTAACCCTTTGCGGTTTACGAACTAGCTCAGCTAGTCATGACAATAGTAGTGGATATAAAGACTAGCCCAGCTAGTCATGAATGTCATCATGGTTCGATTAGTTTACTTCAAGCGAGTTTATTTTCTGGTATAACATGTACAAGACTAAACGTTTCTGCTTTCTAAGGGATATTTATCAACTCTCGAAACTTATAGCCAAAATAAAGAAATATATTTATGGCCCATTAACATTTTGTCAGACATCTAAACATAATAGAAAGCTTAAGCAGTTTTCATGTCAATTGGAATGAGAAGTTCAATATAAGTTTTACTTAGTATCAGTCAGTAGCTGATGTTTGTTGTGTTTTTATAATTATTGTGTTCTTGTGTATTCAAAATGAACAACAATATTCAGATAGAACCTAGAATCTAAAGCAAACTTCAAACCGTAAGTCACTTTAAATTTGTTTTTACTAATTATGATTACTCATAATAATTTATACACAAATAATGCACTAAGATACAAAACAACGAATCAAAAAATTACACCCGTATAAAATGTATAAAATTTAGTTCTTTATAAGTAATAAATTTTTGTAGCGAAATACAACTCAATTGACACGAAGAATTAATTCGTACCCTCAGGTTTTTGCTTCGAGCATGCAAAATGCTCCGATCAGCATTTTAACAGTATTTTAATCAGCAATGTGTTAAATTGGAAATCATTGCCTCAAGAAATATTTACAGACAGTATGTCAATACCACAGACAGCAACAGCCATTTATGAAGGCAGTTGATGAATCTGTGCTACATGATCTCCTTAGGTGTGAGACCTGAGAATTAAAGAGGAAGAAGCAATTTCAACTAGTTATGATCATAAGGAAGATCATGACAAGAAAGCTAATGATATTTAGATGAGCATAAGATTTTATGAATAAGCAAGATTTTGTCATGTAAGGGTTACCAATGTTAGTATTTCAGTAGCCCAACTAAAATTTAAATCTGAATTCAAAACACAACAAAAGTAATTCCAAAATTTCTAACTACTACAAATTTTTAAACCACTTTACCATTTTTATTTGCCTTTGTGGCATGAATGATAAGAGCCTCAGGGTGGCCACCTCTGACATCAGGTCCTTCTTCTTCTGCTTTTTTAAACACTAAATAGCTTGATATGTCCAAGAGATGAAGAGGTAATTCAGGCTGAGGATCAGGCACATTGTCTCTCTCGATGGCACCATTTGTTATAGGGCTGACCGGAGGTTCCAACCTTTGTATCGTGTGCCTTCGTGGACTTAAACTTCCTTCCTTTTCCCTAAAAATTGGAGAATTTTTTAAAGCAAACAATAATTTAATTAATGTCTGTGTTATTAGGATTTAATATTAAACATTTCTGAAACTTATTTTCTTTTAAAATTAAAATAATATTTGACTTTTACAGTTTTGCAAGACTTATAAATGAGTTGTTAATCTATCAGCATAATTTTGATGAATAATTCAATGAAATATCATACATTAGTAAATTTTGAAGAAGTTGATAGCAAGGGAACAGAAGGGACCTTGACCTTGAAATAATAAAAAATTAAAGAAACATTATGAAATTAATACATAATATATAGAAAACTCACATTTATGTCAGAAACTTTCTTTCAGAACTGTTTTCTCAACTTAAAATAGGGTAAATGATCATGTGACTGATTTTGGAAAAATCTTGTTGAATGGCTACAAATGGAATTAACGAGTGTGGAGGTAGAACAGACACTAAACAGAGAGCGAATAGTTTCAAGGATATAAAACTCAGTAACTGCGGTCTAGTTCTGCCTATTGTCATGAGTAATTTATAGTTGCGGGTTGAAATTAATTCATCATAACTCTGTAGTTAAAAAGCTGGTAAACTTTAATGAAAATTGAGCATAAAGTAAGAAGGGCAATTTTGTTATATTAATTTTTTTAGTGAGGATTTTGCAAAATGCTTATAAGGGCTGTCAACATTAGGTAATAATTTGATCGCAGTCAAATAAACCATGGTATAAAAAAGAAATTGTTGTGTAAAAGAAATTCATCATCAAGTTACGAAAGATAAAGAGATGTTTGGACTATAGCCATTGTAAGTCACGCCAGCAGACAGATAGAAACACAACTCCACCAAAACCTAAGTATAGAAACTTTTTTTTGTAAAATAAATTTCTCTCTTTTGGCCAACTCAGCAATATTTTTGCTTTTAATTTATTAAAACTTTTTTTTTAATAGTACTAATTTAACAAATTAATAATGCATCATAATATCAACTTGCTGTTTATCTTAGATCCAATTGAGATCAGAACTATTTTAAACGCCTTGAGGTTTATAGTTGTTTCACTTAGAAGGAGTTTTGCTGGCAACCTATACAAAGTTTTTTTCAAGGAAATATAAATATTTGTGTTATGAGCATTCAATGATATTGTACTCTGTGAGTGCCCTGCTTTGGGAGCTGCAAGGAGAAAGTGGTTTGGCTGGCAGGTATGTACACCAGAGGATATCAGAAGATTTAGCATCAGGTGGGTACTTGATTTCTGCAAAGAGGAAGGTATCCATTAAGCTAGTCCTGAGGTAGGGATGGGAAAAAAGTACAAAGGCTGCAGCTAAGTGCTCTACACTAATAAGGTCCCTCCGAGTTTTAGTAATAATAAAAAAAATTAAATGATATTATTCAATATTAATTAGATATTTAATAACAAGTAGTTACTATATTAACAAGTAAACTAAAAATTGTTCAGTTATTATTTGTAACTATATAATAACCAGTGTTAATCTTATAATGTTCAATATTTCATTATGAGAGAAAGATAATAATTAAATTTCAAAGATTTCCAAGGTCAAATCAAATTAAACAGTTCTTTTGTAATTAACTCTTCAATCAGTGGACAACCTATAACCATATCGTTATTTATTTTTAGTAAAATAAATAATAACAAATAGATGTAAAATTATAATATATAGACTAGAGCAAAACAAACGCAAGATGGTGCAAATACACATAAAATTTCCTTTCAGGAATTAATAAAATGAAACAATTTCTTCACAACTACAAGAAATCAACAATTTGGTTATATATTTTACTCATAAGGGGAATCAAATTTTGTTATAATAAGATAAAATCAGATAACCAAATTGTTTACGTAGGAAGAGTTGTAATACCTGTACGTTCCATAACAAAACTTCATCCCATAATTTACCCTTGGTTTAGAATCAACGATCCACGTACACCGCCACACTTTTATAAATATTTTAATACAATTTACCTTAATTAGGACTAAAAATATGAATGAGTCATATCAATATGACTTCCTCAAGCACTAGGCACACATTATCAGATAACAAGTAGGCCTGTTCATGAACTTAGAAGTTTCAAATAAAGTCCGAGATAAGATTAGATTATTTAAATACATTTACCAACAC
Source organism: Prosapia bicincta (assembly GCA_036971475.1). NCBI lineage: Eukaryota > Metazoa > Arthropoda > Insecta > Hemiptera > Cercopidae > Prosapia > Prosapia bicincta. Next base: position 74,603,150 of record JBAIZL010000003.1, read on the forward strand.
ATACCACATTATTATTTTTATGTTAAAGAACACAAAGTTTTCTGTAAGATTAAAAATAAGTCAAAATTTGTGCATATTCAGTCACAATCAGTCCAATCTTTATCCATTTTTAGTAGATAAAAATATTTTCTTTTTTTTAATATTTTAATATTACCACCATTTATAGTTTTTGTTTGTTTTTCCTCTCTAAGGAGGTAGAAACATTCCTTTTACTTACCTGTTTACTATTACGTTAAATAAAGACAATTTTGAGATGGATTCAAATTTTTATTAATAGTTTTTTTCTGTAGTATGAAACTCTGTTATTTACATAACTATTCTTTTAATTACTGCTTTTTAATTAATTTTTTCTAAGTGTTTTTTAAAATTTATAATCTCTAAATACAGTCAATCTATACTCCCTTTTTTACCGTTTATAATTTATACTCTCTATATAAAGTCAATCTATACTCTTTTTGTTACTGCCTATAATTTATACTCTCTGTTATTTGAAAATTATACTTTAGATTACAAAATGCAACCTTAATGAACAAGAAAATTTAATGTAAATATGTAGCAGAAGAGAGCTTAATGATTGTTTTGAGAATAAGAAAGAAAAGAGAAAGAATAAAGATTGTAAATAATACACCAGAGACTAAATATCATCCGCAAGCATTTCAAAATAAACATAAATAGCTAATAGCAGGATAAAAAAAACAATTATCTTTAAAAACTGACAATAATATGTGAATGAGCTGACAGCTGCAGTTGTGATTTATTCCTGGACTAAGGTGCAATAGGTTGTAAAACAGTTGAAATCCAGCAGTTTTTGTTAAGACCAAAATCATTAATCTCATTGTCACTAAATACATTTTTAAAGTTGCTTGTAATCTTCTTTAATTCATTTATTAAACTTTAAGTATATAATACATAACTAACTGAATACTTTAGAGCTTACTTGCTGACGTGCTTTGAAACAATCGTTTCATTTACGAAGCTCCTACAAGTAGAGGCTTAACTTCGTTTGGACCATTTACGAAACACGTCAGCAAGAAAACCCTGAAGTTAGTTATGTATTAATTACTTACATTTGTAAAATTTTACTTTTGTCTGCTGAAAACGATGTCTGTTTATATGAACTGTTACAGTAAATTGACAAAATTGTGCCTTCAGCAAGACATAACCAGATGAGTCGTTGTAGGTAAGTTTTAATTTAGTTTTAGGTATAATTATGTCCTAAAACTACAGGTAATATCAACTAGCAAAACTAGATTTTTTGTAATGGTTTAGAACAAGAATATTAGTCAATCTTTCTCCAGTTACTTTAAACACACTTACTCCAAAACTTCACAAAAGCCTACTATTTTCTCATACAACTTCATTTAACACTTTCAAGCCTACGCCCGAGTATAGATTGGGGCATTTAGTTAACGCTAGTTGCCTACATCTGTCTATAGCTCGGCTTCCCGTATTTATATCCACAACAACGTAATTCCCTATTTTCTCAGTTTAGTCAATATCGTGACTGAGAGATATCAGACATTTGTTTGAAAGATGTTGGTTTGGCAGACTATGAGTGTTTTATTAGTGTGTGTTGTTTATGTTGCAAGTTTGTTGTTATTTATTCTAAATCTGATCTATCCATCATTTTGTTTATTTAATTTGTAGTTTGTGTAATTTTTGTTTAGGCTTCCGAGTGTCTTGTTTTTTTTGCTTTAAGTTTATCTCTCAGTTATTTAATAGGTTTAGTTTTTATTGTTAGAGATATTACGTTATAGATATAATAGCTAAAGACACTTTACAATAAAGTGATTCGATATGAAATGTGTTGCAGTAACAGTAACAGTGACAGTGAAACCGATCTTGGCCAATCGATATATCTTTTATTGATGAACTGAATCGAATTGTAAATTACCCTATTTTAGAGAGTTTTCTAAATTTTAAAAGAAATATTTTTAAGTTACATTTTCTTTTAGCTTTAAAATGATAAACAAAATTTACTATTTATTTTCACTCCAATGGATAATATGTATAGTGAAGTGTAATGTGTACAGTGTTGCTATTTTATTTTTTAAACTTTTTTATACATTTTTTAAACGAACATAACACCATCTATATCTAAGTAATCAATTCATATGTATACACTTTCTGAAAACTCGATTCGTTCCCTTTACAATAATGTATAATTTTTTGTAAATATGGTATTTATTATAAGTCAGGAATTTTTATATTTCATCTAAAACCCTCCAGGCAGATACTAAGGCGCCTACCAAGAAGCTAGGCTTCAAAGTCTTAATATTATTTAACTTGAACATAAATTCCACCAATCTTTCTAGTTTAAAAACATTTGTAATTTGTTGTACCTTCCTAAATTCTGACCCAAATTGAATGTAACTAAACACATAACATATGATTCTTATTCCTTCTAGTACCTTTATATAAAGGAAGATGAATTTAAAACAAATTGACATTTAAAGTATATCAAAATGCCTATTAATAAAATCTCTTACAGGAAGATACAAAAATAATTATATAATTTGGGAAATTATATAAAAATTACAATTTAATTATATGATATGTAAATAGTGAAGTTCAATATGTATGCGCATTTGCATGCACCCTCTAGAAACATGTATTGTCTATATCTGTTCAGAGAAATACACTGACTTCAAAGAGAACATTGTTTAGGGAACCAAAATGTCACTTTAAAACTGAAATTTATCCTTTGACAGTGCTTGTGAAAACAGCCAATTAGTATCCCAAGAGCTAGCTTATAATTGTTTTACTTGAGGGCAATGTATTACGATTCACAACTTAGTATTTTGTTATTCAGAGTTATTTTCTTTGTGAGGTATATTACTGTTTTTATATTGTTATTAGGTTAGTTTTAGTAGAACTCACAGCTTATTATGGATTTATAGAATCAGGAGAGACATGCTTACTTGATAACAATAAGCCTTCAACCCACTACAGTTTACAGACTAGGTCAACTAGTCACAGACATTTATTAGTAGCAAGAGTATAAAGACTAGCCGAGCTAGTCATGAATATAATCATTGTTTGATTGATTTGTTTGCTTAAAGAGAGTTTATTTTCTGATATGTCACTCACAAGACTAGAAGTCTGGACTTTCTAATGGATATTTATCGACTCTCAAAACTTATAGCATAAATAAAGATGTTTATAGCCAATTAACCTTCTGTCAGACATCTATACATAATAGAATGCGTCAGCATTTTTTATGTCAATCGAAGTGAGAAACTCAGTCAAGGGTTTACTCAGCGTTGGTCAATAGCTGATGTTTGTTCTGCATCTTTTTTTTATAATTAGTGTATTCTTGTGTGCATCCGAAATCAACAATAATAATGGGAGCCTAGAATCTAGATCAATCTTCAAACCATAAGTAACTTTTAATTTGTTTTATTAATTATGATTACTCATAATAATCAATTCACAAATAATACACTAACTAAGGTATGAAATAACGAATAAAAATTTGCTCATGAGTCCTTTATTACAACTCATTTGACACAGGGAGTTAATTCGTACCAACTAGTGGGTGTGGCACACACGTAATTAGATCAGCATGGGTTTAGTCTTTACAAAATAGATATATACAAGAAACACAAGAAGAAAAATTATTTAGTTTGACACCACTGCCTCCTAAAGAACCAGTAGGTATAGGACCCAGTAGGTAAAGAACATTAATGTACTTTTATCTGTCACTGATATAACCGACTTACAGATTTCCAAAGTAGATCTGGAATTCAGATAGTAGGCTCCAGGACACTTCCAACAATCACACAACAAATACAAGACTATTATTCACAAATACTTTTACATACTTTATGCATGTAGTATTCATTATAGACAATATTAGCCTCAATTGAAAAATAGCTTTCTAACACAAGCCACATTGAAATATTTTGCCTCTGTAAGGTTAATAAGCTAACAAGTGCGGAATTAGTAGCTTTTACAGTTTAAATACCCAGATAGTAACCAGTTTTGTCAATCATTATGATGTCTGTTATTGGGTTTAGGACAGCGACAGACAATCAATTACTGCCACAACTCTAAGGTCAACATTTTCTATCCTTATTACTCTAATAACCACAAATTGAGGGCATTAAGCCACAAACTTATTACCTATGACTGATTAGCAACTGCATTACAGAATCACAGACCATACATATCATGACCTTTACACACTATCTCACCAACTGTTCTACATGGGTAGGTAGAATAACAAACAAATGTAAATCTCTTTGTTAGATAAGATACTATGTTATCTTTATTTATGATTTGAACAACAAATTATTTTACTTTGTTAAATAACAAAGTTATCTTATACCTGTGTTTTTCTAAAAGACAGGACAAATTATAGATTATCAATGACTATTTCTCAGCTTATCCCATTTAGGATAAAATGTATTTATAGCTTTATGAAACTGTTTCTTTTCATAAAAGCTGAATTTTGTTTTCATTTTATTGATAATGAGCTAATATAAAACTCTATAAATAAATAACGAAGCAGTATAACGGTCCAAACGGTACATGTGGAAACATATAATAAGAGAAATTAAATATTTAAACATTTTAAATTTTGAATAGTTATAAAAAAATAATTTTAAATGTTTTTTCTCAATTTAAAACCTAAATGTAAAGTTATTTTAAAAGAGACGCGATGTAATTTCTCAGTGACAAAAGCCGTGTCTAAGTAGACCAATTTTCACGTAAAAACACCATCGACATTAAATGAAATTTTCATTTTGATCAGCGGAAGAAATCTGAGAGAATTTAAAGATATGAAAAATCGTTAAATCGCACCAAAACAAGGTTTAAGTAATTAAAGTGAAAATAGAGAATTTGTTCATAAACATGAAGGGGGAGAGAGAGAGAGATGTGGAATGCCAGCCGTTGGAAGTGCAAGAGTCAGGAATGTCAAAAGCCACTAGCTGGGGGAACGCTAACCGAGGCAAAGGCAGTCTGGAAACAAAACGAAAAAAGGTACAATGTCGGGCTAGGAATTGTTTTTGAACTTTGAGTGATAGAGACAATGTGCGGCTAAAGACAAATGGTGATGCCGAAATGTAGAATTCGTGTTTTCTCGAAATAGGTATTAGGGGTATAGTCCTTAAAACTGAACATTTCGGTGTTAAAAGTGCTTATTGTTTTCCAAATTTTAATATTAAACATTATTATTGTTACGTGATCACTAAATTATAAAAATAGGTTTGAACTGAAAATAAGTAGGTAAGTAGACCATCGCAGTAGCTGGAAGAGTGTTAACATTATGTTTCTATATTACTGACAAGCATATGTTTTGAATCACACCCTATTCTCTTCTAACTTCCACATTCTTTGTTTTTGCTTTGTTCACTATTTCCTCTGAACCATTTTTTCATTTTATGTCCCTTCCCCAAACACATTCTTATTACACAATCAATTTAATCTCTTCTTTAGCCCACTGCTGATCCAATTACATACTTGCTGTGGACTTCAGCGGCTACAATTAATTCTATATCTCAACTGAATTATATTTCAGCACAAAAATATTCTCACTTATAAGGCACAAAATCTTATATTTTGTATACAGGTACGATTTGTTATTCGTTATTGTGTGCCTTAGTTAGTTAATTATTTGTTAATTGATTATTGTGTGTAATCATAATTAATATTATAAAAATTAAAAGTTACAGTTTGAAGTTTGCTATAGATTCTAGCTTCCCACTATTATTGTTCATGATGTATGTATACAAAAATACTCTATCTATAAAAAACAAACATCAGGTACTGAGGGATACCAAGTAAAACTTATACTGAACTTCTGATTCCAGTTGACATAAAAACTTCTGATGCCCTCTACTATGTTTATATGTCTGACAGAAAGTCAATGTGCCATAAACATCTTTCTTTACTTGTACTTCAAGTTTCTAGATCTGATAAATATCCCTAAGAAAGCACAGACATCTAGTCTTGTGTGTGACATATCAGAAAATAAACTCTCTTGAAGCAAACAAATCAATCAAACAATGACAACATTCATGACTAGCTGGCCTAGTTTACATACCCATTACTAATAAATTGTCATGACTACCTGACCTAGTCCATAAACCACAATGGGTTAAAAAATAACGCATCTATTAATTTCAATCTTTAGCGTTGTTGTCTCTGTTATTTCTTGATGAAATTACTAGTAATTTTACCCTCTTTCCAGATGAAGATTAATTATAAATAGATTATAAGATTATATGAGGAAATAGACAACCTTGATAGAATTTCAGTCAATAGCATATATATATATATATATATATATATATATATATATATATATATGAAGTTTTTATTTTTTTTTTTTATTATTAACTTGGGAGCAGGTTTAAACTGCCCGAAGCCCTGCTACCTTAGGTATATTGTACTTACCTCCCTGATCTAGTCAAAGAGCCCCTTCCCTCTTACCAGGTTTAGAAGTAAGTTGATATATTACTATTGTAAATACTTTTATCCCCAATAAGTGCAATAATTTTACCTTGTTGTGATGAGGCATCTTTTGGTCACTTGACCATTGTCGAATCACATCGGGTGATTCGACAATGATCAAGTGACCAAAAGGTGCCTCATCACAAGGTAAAATTATTGCACTTAATGGTGGATAAAAGTATTTACAATAGTAATATATCAACTTCATAAAAGTCAGTGCAACAGAAAAATAATGGACAATGTAAAATATCTATCTATATATATATACTACACATGCTTTTGATTTTAATAAGTAACTGACTTATTAATTTATAAATATGTATACAATTATCTGTCTTGAGATATTATTCAATTGTACATTTTAGGCAAATCTCAAACAACACTGTTAACAGTTACTCACTAAATGTAGTATCCAAACTACAATTTACTTTAATATAATAATAACTTACTTGCTAGGCGTGTCTGGAGTAGGTGAGGGGGGAGGTGGACTTGTAGCAGATGAACGATGACGAGTACGCTTTGGAGGTAATGCAGGGGGTAAAGCTCCTTTTTCTGATGTTGATGATGGTGATAAACTTCTTAGATCTGGACTGAAAAATGAAGAAAGTAAATCGATATAATTGTCCATACTTTTACAAATTCACTATATACAGACACAATAAAAACTAAGACACAAAGCAAGTATGCCATTTATTTACTTACTAATCTCTCTGTAGGATCAGATCTTAGAAAGTTATTTTAAACTCATGAGGTCAAAATTAGAACCTATCATTCCAGTATAATAAAGATAAGGGATATGTAATCAAATAACTGTAGAAAGACATAAGAAATAATGCAACAATAAAAATAATGCAGTTTGTGTTATGTGACCTAAACACTCAAAATAGTCATTTATTTGAAAACCATGTACTTTTTTATAATTAATTTTAATATTTGTGTATTATTACTTACTTTATATAGTTGGAAAATAAAATTATTATAATTTACAATTATTAAATTTTACGTAGTTTCTACCGCCTGTGATTTATATTTGGTTCAGTTTTTTGGCAGTACTGAAAGACGTGTCGATGGGCTCTATTTTTTAGCCCCGTACAGAATTTATAAATTAGTGTGAGAGGTATAAAAGTAATTACTGCTACTATGACAAATAATGTATTGAAGCTGAAGTTTTTTTTATGTGCGACATGAAGGTCGTTTTAAAAAATAGCAAAGACTAGATGATGTAAAATTACAAAATCGATTTAACCTTCATAATGTTTATTCCTAAAATGTTTGTTTGTGTGTGTGTGCCATTAACATACTCTCTCATTTAAAACAACTCCATGCTTTTTATACACTGATACTCTAGCATCATGCACCACATGCACACAGATACACACACACACACACACACACACACACACACACACACACACCACAAGCATACACAATTACACACTTGCATACACACGCCATTGAATTGTCATCCACACTAACTTATACTAATTATATTTGACTAGAACAGTTATGATCATACCTCGGTAGATGACAATAAATGGAGACGTGATCATTCAACAGCCAGAGAATGTTGGCATTCTCGGTGTAGGTATATATGAGGGAAACATTAAACTCAGCTGTCGATGAGGGGAATTAATATTTGAGATGTCATGAGTTCACTAATTTTACCTTGTTCATTTTCCCTTACTGGTTCCAAATATAAATGTTCAATAAATATTAACAAATGGTAGTTAAAAATATGGAAAACAAATGCTATTAATTGTTGGTTTTATAAGGATATCATTTCAATTATACGTACCAATAAGTGTTTAGTGTAACATATTCAAAAAGGTGTTCAAATTGTTCTACTCATCCAGAGGAAAAGTGGAAGAGAAAAGACGTACTTGATCATTTTATAGCATTAGTAATGGGTGGGAAAACTAGTTTAGACAGTTTTGTTTATCTGATTTCTTCTTCGTCAATAGGATTTGACATCCGAGTCAACAAGCATGTAGTCTTACACTTAGAAAGTTCTCTTCTGTTACATAGGGAAAGGAAGAATTTGGGGAGTAAAATTTAGTACTCTGGTTTTATTTTTGTGGTATGTAAGGAATAATATTATTATTACCTTACACTGGAATAATAATACCTTATACTGGGACAATAATACCTTACACTGGAATAATAATACCTTACACTGGAATAATATTACCTTACACTGGAACAATAATACCTTATACTGGAATAATATTACCTTACACTGGAATAATAATATCTTATACTGGGATAATAATACCTTACACTGGAATAATAATACCTTACACTGGAATAATATTACCTTACACTGGAATAATAATACCTTATATTGGGATAATAATACCTTACACTGGAATAATAATACCTTACACTGGAATAATATTACCTTACACTAGAATAATAATACCTTATATTGGGATAATAATACCTTACACTGGAATAATAATACCTTATACTGGGATAATAATACCTTACACTGGAATAATAATACCTTACACTGGAATAATATTACCTTACACTGGAACAATAATACCTTACGCTGGAATAATAATACCTTACGCTGGAATAATAATGCCTTACACTGGAATAATAATGCCTTACACTGGAATAATAATACCTTACACTGGGATAATAATACCTTACAGTGGGATAATAATACCTTACATTGGAATAATAATACCTTACACTGGAATAATAATACCTTACACTGGGATAATAATAACTTACACTGGAATAATAATACCTTACACTGGAATAATAATACCTTACGCTGGAATGATAATACCTTACACTGGAATAATAATACCTTACACTGGAATAATAATACCTTACACTGGAATAATAATACCTTACACTGGAATAATAATACCTTACACTGGAATAATAATACCTTACACTGGGATAATAATAGCTTACACTGGAATAATAATACCTTACACTGGAATAATAATACCTTACACTGGTATAATATTACTTTACACTGGAATAATAATAATACCTTACACTGGAATAATAATACCTTACACTGGAATAATAATACCTTACACTGGAATAATAATACCTTACACTGGAATAATAATACCTTACATGGGAAGAGCCTTGCAGTAACAGGTGTAAATTTGGTACCCTGGTTTCAGCAAATGTCTTTCAACATTTGTAGATCTGTAGAGCATCTTTAGAACCAACTAGCTTAAGATACAGTTAAACCAATTTTTCCCAAATATTTCTTATACAAAGTAAGTTTAGACCAGTTTCATAGATGGATCCGTTGTCTGACAATGAAAACTTTAAAAGTGGGTTTCTATTACGTCTCCAAAAATGATTGTACGATAAGTTTTGCCTTCTGCGACGAACTCAAAAACTATATGCTCACAAACATACCTCTATCAGAACTCACCCTATGCTTTAGGAAATGTTAAAAAGTAGCGGCCACAAGACTAGCAAGAAAATCACACTATGTGTCAAAGATATTATGTTGATAATGTACAAGTCACATTCATACCCTGCGTCTCCATCTTTAAATGTACAAATTCTTTCTTGCCAATAAGAGATGAATTGTGAACTGACTATGGCTACCATAATAAGTATTCACCTTTATTAATTTCTTTTTATGAGGACTACATTTTGTGATTGGTAGTCATTGGATGTTGCATTGCATTGAACCTCCTTCATACAAAAATTTTGTTCTTAATACCCTTACACCCAGTGGAGTGCATGGAGAGAGAGAGAGAGAGAGAGAGAGAGAGAGAGAGATCAAAATGCCTTGTATGATGTTCTATGTGGTTAGCAGATGAAGTAGGACACCATAAAAACTATATTATTCTTATTTATATTAGGGTGAATAAACTATTCAAAGTTTTCACACAGGAGTATGTGAAACTGTCAAAACTGTGACATTGTCAAAACTGAGGAAACGGATAAAAATACACTCAAAATCAATCGAGAAAAATAATGTGATACCTCCAAATTTTGACAGTTCTACAAACAAGGCCAGAGACTACGTTCTATGGCACAGCAAAAAACGGAGGTAACTAAAGTAATAAACATATAGCCAAAAAAAAAATGTAACCAAAAACTACTGTTGACAACACAACAGTTGATTCACAGTACTGTTAAAAATGGGCAAAAAGAATGTACTGACTAATTTTTACTGCCCTAAATTACAATATGACATGACACTGATGGTCTAATATTGTCCACAAGTCAGCCAAGTGATGTGCAGCCCATGACTACAGTCAACAGTTCACAGAGAAAACAAAAATTAGTTGGAGGCAACTGAAATGGATATAGATACGGTCAAAAAATGCCAACAGTTGCATCAAAAAAATTAGACCCATTGGTACTCTAACAGACAGGCCAATCGATAAAGCTAAAAAAAGTTATTGTTAGAGAGACTGCCAAAAACTACAAGCTAACTAAAATCATTACCCTACTCAAAAACAGTGACACCCTAGCAAAAAAGTGACACTCTCAAAATAAACATAAGCCAATCAATAAAGTCGAAAAAGTGCACCTGCATTCTGAAAACTGCCAAAAAATCCATAACGATCCAGTAGTACACTAACATAACTTTTTTCCACTGCTGAAAAATTCTGTACACACCTAAAAAATTCTGTCATGGCAAAAAATGCTGTAACAAACTGATGCAGAAGGCGGAGGCTGCAGTAAATATTCAAATTCAAATTTTGTGATTTATTTACCAATAAATTCCTGAAATGTTTCGGAAGATCTTACAAGAAATACTACAAATCATTTAAGAATCATTATAAAACCATTACCTTGGTGTAGACTGAGTGACCATATTGAAGGAACAGGACTGAGCTGAGCTTAAAGTCATTTCATGTTGCTGCCATTCTGCCTGGAGTAGACTGTACGTATGAACAGAATGGCGAAGGTATTCATTTGTGTTTGGTTGCGAACAGTTTCCAAATATTTCCATATAGGCCATTACTGTTTTATTAACAAAAAGGTTATTAAATTATTATAATAATAAATCACAGTTGAAGGTTGTTGTAAAATCCAAAAATAACCTAGTCATAAATCATGTTAAACATACTATAAAAAAAAACTTAAAAGATTCTTAAAATTAATCAAATATACAATAGTAATATATTTTTAGTAACTATAATAAAATGTTTAAACACATACATATCATTTGTGCTGATTATTTCTCTATTACCTAACATGCAAAAATAATGACTTAAAACTATTGCATTCGAAAATTTTAAAGCTTTGTTTTTAATACGTTTAAAAAAAATCATATGCTTAAAAATGTTAATATCTCAGGTTTTGTAAAAGTGTTCCAAAATATTTTTCATCTAGAAAGAACACCTTATATATGCTTTTAACAATAACAGAGCCTTTTTTTTTAAATCAGTTAAAAACCCCAAACAATTTAGTTATCTTATGTTATCAGTCAGCATTGAAAGTTTTTCCACAATATATTTCTGTTGCATGCAATTCTTATCATAAATGTAAACAAAAAACTTTTGATTCATCAGAAACATTCAACAGGCCATGCGAACACATTAAAATGTTTCAGCTGCATTAAATAGCTAGGAGGAAAATGTACACAATTTTGAGAAATACTAGATTGCCAAATGAAAAAGCACATATAAAGCAGAACGGTTATGAATTCTCAAGAAAAAAATATGCTAACTAAATGTTGTATTGTAGTACAACTGATGTTTCAACATACTTTAGAGGTCTTAATATTATACTGTCACCTTATTAATTCCTTGCATACAAATGAAGTATCAGTTTGACATATTAAATTAACTCTCGCTCCATGTTCAACTTAGCTATACTATCAAGATAATTTTAGTACAGTTTAAAAAGTAACTACAACTTAAAAATTGGATTTTAGACATGAACTTTGATTCTACTCAACTATTTACATTAATAGCAATGTTAAAACTTCAATTGCATTCTTACTTGTCATTAAAGGTAAAATAAGCAACCAAAATTACAAAAATTTCCTAATAATATATTCTTACTTCCTACCTCCTGAGTGTATCTGTGTGTGTATACGTACATATATATATAGAAATTTTTTGACTAGATAGGAGACTGACAGACTTACCTAATGGCAATAGTCCAAAACTGCAATCTCTTGGAAATAAACACATATAAAAACCTAACACACTATTGAAATATTTCGATCAAAAATGATCTTCATCAGTCAAGAAAGAGAAAAACAAAAGACTGAAGTGAACCACAGATGTGTACCAAGTTCAAAATATATCGTAATTTTAGTGATTTAGTGGTCATGTGAATGTATTTCAGGATTACAGACCTGCCTATATTACCAAGGTAAGTCTTTCCAGTCTTCTATATAGTCTAAATCTTTAAACGTGATATTTCACTTTGTCCATTATTTTTCTGTTGTACTAATTTTATGAAGTTACTATTATTAATTGTAAACAATTTTTTCCAGCACAGGTTAAGAAAATAACCTATCCGTACTTGAAATAAATAATGACAAAATATAATATTAAAAAATATTTCTAAATAAAGCTTGCCCGTGATTTGGAAGCAGAATCGGAAGGCTTTGTGACGTTTTTTTTTTTGAGGACTGGTTAGGTCATCATTTCATACCTCAAAACGAATGTTATTGTCGGTCTAAACAAATTACTTTTAAAGTAATTCTTATTGATTGACAATGCACCTGGACATCCTCCTACTACTTTAACTAATTTCGACACACGCATGAAAGTGATATTTTTGCCACCAAACACAAATAATTTCCTTCAACTGATGGATTAGGAAGTCATCAAAACATTGAAAGCTTATTACACAAGAAGATCATTTGCGCATCTGCATGAAGCTATGAGACATAACAACAAGCTCTGTGTTGAAGATTTTTGGAAACAATTCAATGTTTTAGATGCTTTGGGAATCATTGGACAATCTTGGAATGAAATTTCACATAAAATTTTGAATGGCTCTTGGAAAAAGGCGTGTCTATTTTTTTCTGCACTGAAACTCAAGCGGAATCAGTGCCACAATCTGATGCAATTGCTGAAGTGATTGAAGAAGTTGTCGGTTTTGCCAGATTTAAAGCGGTTTTAAATTTAGAAGTGGATAGTGATGACATTCCAGAACTGCTTGATTTACACAACCAGGAGATGATAATTAATTGGTGAGCTCATAGAAATGAATGAGAAAGAGCAAAGTCTTAAAAACACAGATTCTTCAGACACAGTTGACATAGAAGATGAAATGACGGTTAGAAACTTGACAAAAGGAATTAGTTTAATTGAGCAAGGCTTACAAATTTGGGAAAATGTATATTCCAACAATGAGCGTAATTTTGCCACAAAACAAAAAAAATTAGCGAGTTACGAGGAAATTCTGCGTGAGAAGAAAAGATATTCAATTTGTCAAACGAATTTACTAGATTTTATGAAGCCTTCTATGTCAAAATAATTTCGTTTTACTTACTTCTTTGCAATATGTATGTATATAATATATTTTTTTTTTGTATTATATATTTAAGATTTTAATACACACACATTTTTCTTTTTTATATTTATTATTAGTTTATTTAGTCTTTACTTCTAATTAAACATGGTTCCTATGTAATTGTATGTAAAATTATACACCGACTTGCCCAAATTCAACTTTCACTGTTATCCCTCGGTCCCACCTATCGCGTAAGTACGGGGTATTACTGTATATATAGATGAATATATATATATATATATATATATATATATATATATATATATATATATATATATTTAGGTTAGTTTTGGTTGGTAAAGCTCATGGAAACCATATATATATATATATATATCTTTAATCTGTGCATCTGTGACATCTGATTTCTACTCTACACAATCTGTGATTACAATTATTTTATTTCATTCTCTCATATTTCTTTTTGTGTTTTCTCTTTGATTGACAAAGACCACTGTGTGGTTGAAATATATCATTGTTTAAGTGCTTTTATGTGTTTCTATTTCAAGACTACAGTGTGGACTCTTACCAAGGTAAGTCTGTCAGTCTCCTAGTCCAAAAAATCTCTCTCTATATATATATATATATATATATATATATATATATATATATATATATATATATATACACCAAAAGATATTTATGGAATTAAATTCAGTACAAACATTTTTAAGGGTGTGGTTTCTCTTTAATAAGTAAACTATAATTTTAACTGTTTAATAACAAAAACTTAAAACAACCAGCACGTATATACCTTAGATTTTAATTGCTTAACCCTTAAGTTTATTTTTTTTATAATCGTGTAAGTTTTACCATAGTATATAAAATTAGGAACAAAATAGTGAGTTTTTAAATGATTAGCAAAACCAGTAACTAGTTGCCAGCTTCTACAATTCACTGCATATGATTTTTAATCTATCAATACATCTAAAATGTTTTATTATTAACGGCTAATACACAATTTGCTGCTACTAAATTTAAACATAAAATGAAAAACAAATATGTGGAGAAAAAAAGCAGAGCAATAAAAGTGCAAGATAGAACAAGTAATTAAATACAAGTCCTTACCGGAGTATGCCACTGATTGGAACACTAAGAAATAAATAAAATTAATAATTAACATACAGCCTTGTAGGTTTGTATAACCTACTTACAACAGTACAGTTCTTACACAGCAGAGCCACAAATTATCCATGCTATTGTGGTTAAGTTATACCACAGATACATAAAAGCATTAAAATTTTAATATATTTATGTTTTCTGGATGAATTGAACAAAAATATGATAATTGAATAAACAGCATTATAAACAATAATGTTTATTGTTATCTACAGCACCATAAGAATTGTATAGAAAAATATTAGGATTTTTATTTTTTGTGATCTCCCTAATATCAATTTTAACTCCTGTAGCCTTCAGTTCCACTCTGTCTCAGTCTTAGTCTAAATCCTCTTCTAATCTCTAACAGTTGTAACTTTTTTTTTTATATATTACCGGCAAACTAGTACTTTACCGCCAAATAGTCCTGAGAGCAAACAGTTATAACTGTCGCCGCGAGAAACCGACTGTTGACCGATAATAAAACAGCTGACCGAGTGAAGTTCCATATTTCCGGTATAGTTTTAATAGGAAATAAGCCCAGTCGAAGAGAAAGACCTGGACTAGGGAGTTAAAAGAGATCTTTCTGGCAACCAACGGACTACATCCAGCCGAATGCTAGCTTCCTGAGGAAACCATTAAGAGGTAACGTAAAAGTAATGACTCGCAACAGGTAAATGACTCATTTAATATTCTTTTATATTTGTTAATAATTTATACGTTTATTTGAACGTAGACGGCCCGTAGAGGATTTTATGTCCGTTAATTGTACTCAATGGTATTTAGAGTTAATATCAATGACTTTCCGTTTTATTAAATCCTCTGACAGCAGTAGCGTGTCACAGTAACAGAACCTTCTCTAAATCATTAGCAATCTTTTCAATTATTTCAAACTTATCGACCCTTTTAATGCATCTTAGAGCCTTATAAAACAATAGTTACAACAATAGGTCCTTGTGCACATATTATGAAAAATTTACTGTACACACAAATTAATGACACAATTTTATTTACAACAGTAAAAATTTAAACAGTTAACTCTAAATCTCACTACACATTAGTTTATTAAAACAACCGGACTTGTTTCTACGATGATGTCACAATCATCAGTGCTTGGCTACTAAACACTAGTACTCGATGAAGCGACATCGTTGTCAAAACTAGTCTGGTTGTTTTAATAAACTAATGTGTAGTGAGATTTAGAGTTAACTGTTTTAATTTTTACCGTTGTGAATTGTTCTCACCAGCTAAGCTCTAATTAACTTATCGATTTTATTTACTTAGTGTAAATCTTATAATCTAAATTCCAAAACAGTAAAAAGACAATATACATTTTAGCAGTGTTTCTTGAAGGTGTGCAAGTAATGGCTAACAGCATCTCTGTGTGAAACTTTACTGTTGACGCATTCTAGGACACGAATGAACAGTACCTCAGTAAATTAACGCACATATACCAAAACTCACTTTACCAAGAACTGGATAATCAAAGCTTTCTGTATTAGGAATTGCATTTATGTTTGTTAAACAATGTTTTCTCTCTATGTTTGTAGACATTACTGTGTTTTTTCACAGTGGAAACAATTTTAATATATGAAAATAGAAATGATAAATCTAGTTAAGTAAGAATAATAGGATTGTATAAAAGCTTAAACAGCAAATATTAACATTTAAAAATAAAGTATGATTTATTATTTTGCTTAAAGATGGAAAGCACATTATACAAGTTAATCAGCCAATAAGCCAATTGCTATACAACTGAACAATAAATATAAAACTAAGCTTTATAGTTAATAAAGTAAAATCTTTAAAATAACACATTTTAAAAAAAAAATACTATTGGTTAAATATTTCTCAAGATGAATAATAGAGCTGAATAAATATCTAATATCAATTTTGATTTTGCTTCATAATTTTTTAAAAAATTTCTTGCTTAAAAAATGTGTCTAACTAGAGTAATAATTACAAAAAGCTATTGGTTTCCACATATTTATATTATATTAATTAAAACAACCTCTCACCACAAATTCAACAAATTTTATTTTAACCTTATGTACATTTTGACTACAAAGTAATCATCTTCAGAGGTATTTTTACAAATAACAGTTAATAATAGTTATTTGTAAAAATACCTTTGAAGATGATTACTTTGTAGTCGAAATGTACATAAGGTTAAAATAAAATTTGTTGAATTTGTGGTGAGAGGTTGTTTTAATTAATATAAACATTTACGCCACAGTTGCTTTAAGTTATATTTATATTAGTTATGGCAAAATCATATATGTACTTTTTTAATACAGACTCTAAAAATTTTTAGTTTATCAAAATACAGATTATCTAACTCAACGACCATAAAAAGAACATCATCCTATAACTAGAGATTTCTTGCAAATGATTAGTAAACAATTAATAATATGATATACATGACATTCTCTGCTCATGTGAAAATCTCAGTTAGCTTCTTATGCTGAAATGTAACTTTAGAGGAATCTTATCTTTATCTGTTCCAAAATAAATTAACACGTTCGGCACAGCTAGCGTACCGGCACGCTCTGGCTTCCCTTGCGAGGCACTGAGAGAGTGCCGGTGTGCTCCTCTCTTCCCTTCTGAAGGACGGCGAACGCACTGGCACGCCCACTCCCAGTCTAGTTAAAACTCCACTAGTTTCGATAATTTTTTGGAAAAAGGTTTAATTTTTACGTCAATGCTTCAGAACCGTTTGGAGAACATTATGCCTTAGTCATTTTGAAAACCGACCATCCTAAGTTAACTTTTTGACATTCGAATATTGATCTCCTTCTTCTACCTCTCATGAGACCCCAACAGAAATACGTAACTGAAAATTTTCCTGCAAATTTCCCGGCCCCTGAAGGATCAAATAGGAAAACTCAGAAGAGGTGTAGGGTTTGTTTCAGTTCTTTTGTTCATAAGAACTGAAAAATCCTTTCATTGCCCCGAGGAGCCTGCCCTTTGCATTCAACAACAGATTTAATTTGGTTTTATTTTTATATTTTAATGTTTTTTTAGTTTTAACTACTTAAACCGCCACAATATCCGGTAAAAACAACGATCCTAAAAATAAACTATGCTTTCTGATCTAACGTAAGAATAAACGATAACTGTATACTAGAGTGAATGAACCAAGTCGAGGTGGTTCAAACGACTACTGTAAATAAGAGTCAATGACAAAATGCTTGGACACCCGAAAACCTAGCGTGTCTTCTTAAGATTGTAGTAAACAAGTGTCAACTCAGCTATAAATAATCTAGGACATGAAAAGCATTATCTATGCCTGCGTTTACATTTTCGATGTCTATCGCTTTGTGAAACACATGACACAAGCAGAAACAAACATTCCGAGATCATTTTTTTTTTTTTATTCCAAGAGGGATTTTATTATGAGTATTATATGTATCTAATTTTAAAAAATTAATAATAATTCATCATGCAGATTTGTAAAACATGGATAAAAACTTTCATTTACCATCTGAAAGTCTTATGATCTGATAGATAAGCCACCTGACTACAAGCCAATAAATTATAAAGGGCCTACTTGAGTACGTCACTTCTTTTTTTACAGTGTGTCGCATTGTTTTCAAATTATGTCGATGTGCGATATATATAAGTAGCACAATGCAATAACACAAAACATTAAAACAAAAAGCAGTAAAGAAAAAAACAATGAAATAAAACAATAAAGAAAAACGATAAATAATATCTTATGATTTTTTTTTAATGGACTCTAGATCAAGGCCCCACCAAACTGGAAGTAAATACTGTGGGAATAACCACTACACCTTATTATCAACTGAGCTGGAGTAAATATCCTTTGATGTACAATGATCATGGGTCATATCACAGCACTAGGTCTCTTTACGACCTGCATTCCAGGCTATGAGCAGTGAACATGTTCATAGCTTTTCAATAATAAAAAAATACTGATACAATAAAAATAATACTTAGGGAATGGAAAAATCAACCCCTAACAATTTGAGAAATAACTACAAACTGTAAAGAACAAAAACGTTAAAATCAGTTTTTACACTATTCATGAACATTTTTTTGGGCAGATCTTAATAGAAAGTAAAGATCATTGAATGTAATAAAAAAAGAATGTAAAAACATATTAAAACAAATGGAAGCATAAGAATAACAAACTAGGCATTAAACAGTGGTGAATAGTGGCTGCGATAAGGACCCCACAGCCTCCTCCAAGCGGCTGCCCCATTAAATTTTTAAAAAATCAACCGTAAATGAAAATGGAACAAACATAGTAATCTCCAACTGTGTGCACCTATTGGCTACCAACACGCTGCAATCAGCAGTGCTGTACACTGCTACTGTATTGAAAGGAAACCACTGCATTTTAGTATTAAAAAACCGTAATATCTGTCTTGAGTATGAATGAAATGCAGTATAACCGAATTCTAATACCAATACTAGGCTCGGCGGTGGCTCGCTCCCATGTTGTGCCAGCCATTGGCTGTCACACGGCAAAAATTTATACTCCCATTTAATGTTCCGATGCCCAGTCCGTTCTCTCACAAATTCATCAATTACTTATTTATGTTATTATGTTGTTTATTACGTTACGTTGAAATAGTTTTTTCTGCCATAAACAATAGTGATGTAATATGCTTAATAAGTGAAAATATTATGGATTTTGCATTGCATTACATCAAAAATTGGTTTTATAAGCATTTTATTAAAGGGGGCCCCACATTTGTTTTCACAGGAAGGCCCCTGGAATCGCTTACTGCTGCCACTGGTTGTGAACATCTGTATGGGACTTGACCGTCTGGTATTCCATTTCAAATAGAGGAGCACTTGAATTTTAACAAATGAATGAAATGGAAAAATGAATGAACGATGGGCATTTCTAATAAAAGCTTGCTTAAGATGGTTGGAGTATTACAAAGACTTTTCCACTTTAAACAATGAGAACAACAATAAGGATAAATGTCCACATGCCTAACCCGACAATTTTAGAGATACTTCTTATATTTAACCAAGAATTAATGACACAATTTCGACTGTGAAATTTCTTAAACTTACATACAAACTGTTCTATCTAACTGAATTATGAAAGCAAACATAAATTCTACATGATTGGCCCATTTAAATGAAAAATGGAAAAGTTAGTTCAGTGAAAACTAGTTACTGTATTATAGGCAGTTTTATTTCTATACTAAACACTTAACCCATCATGGTTTATGGACTAGGGCAGCTGTCACGACAATTTATTAGTACCAGGTATAGAGACTAACCGAGTCATAAATGTTACCATTGTTTGATTCATTTATTTGTTTCAAGAGGCTTATTTTCTGATTTGTCATGCACAAGATTAGATGTCTGTGATTTTTTGAAAGGGATATTCATCAACTCTCAAAACTTACAGCGCAAATAAGGAAAGGTATTTATGGCCCATTGACCTTCAGCAAGACATCTAAACTGTTTTTATACCAACTAGAGCGAGAAGCTCAGTATAACTTTTACTCGGTGTTGGTCAGTAGCTGTAATTAGTGTATTCTTGTGTAGATATGAAATGAATAATAATAGTGGGAGTCTAGAATTGAAACCAAACTTCAAACCAGAAGTAACTTTTAACTTGATTTTACTAATTACGATTAGCTCATCAAAAAATAATAAACTAACTAGGGGATAGTGCAGACCACGTAACTGTGCACTTAGCCTTGAAAGATGGCCGTAGGCGAGGCAGTAAAGAGAGGATAAATACTTCAGTATAAATACTTTCCTAGAAACATGATAAGGGCAGTCAAAACACTGACTTGCATGAAAAGGTTGATATTAGATAAATTAGCTTCTATATGAAATAACATACAGTCTTGAAATATGTGTTGACTTATCGAACATTTTCAATATGTAACATGTTTTCAGAAGAGGTAATACAAGCAAGGTCAAGTGCACGGTTACATGATATGCACTATACAAAATAACGAATAAAGAAAATACAGCCTTATAAAAACTTTAATAATTAGTGCTTTATAAGTGAGAATATGCTTGTAGCGAAATACAACTCAATTGACACAAGGAATTAATTCATACCCGCTAGTGTCTGTGGCGCCCATGTAATTAAGTAAGCAATGGGTTAAGTATTTAAAATAATTTTAGATTTATAATTAATATTTAATTTACTCTAAAAACTATTAAATTCAAAGTTCTAAAATATTATTTTAATATATATAATTCAATAAAAATTCAAATTACAACATATTTAAAATTCCCAACTACAAATATTTCTGAAAATCGTACTTACTATGTTTTTTTTTCAGTGGTAAAGGTGGTGGCCTAGACGGACTCTCATTTCCTACACTGTTCTCTACTGGTACGTTGTCGTATTGAGATGGATGCCTTTCTCGGCGAGATCTCTGTTTGACGGGTAGTGCTGGAGGAGAAGAAATATCTAAGGTCGTTCGATTTGATTTGTGTACTGATGAGGAGGTTGTTGTAACTGAAATGTTTTGTTCCTTTGCCTCAGTTATGGTGACTGTACTACTTTTTGATGAACTGTAGTTGTAACTTTGATTTGAACTGCGCATCGAGATGAAGCCTGATGATGTTGATGTTCTTTCTACAATGCCTGTCAGGAAATAAACAGTTTCTGAAGAAAGTGACCTGGCTGTTAAAAGTCCTGAGCTGGCTTACAAGGGCCTCCTTCTTTTTAGACTTAATATAAAATTTCCTCTAACAATAATTGAAATAGATCTTACGTTTATTCAATGTTTTTTGTACTAAAATACGTTTGCATAATTTTTTCCTTAATATTTTCTAATATGTTTGTATTAACCATAGCTATAGAACAGAAAGAAAAGAAAAATCCCAAAATCAATATACTATTTGATTGAGGACAAATTATTTGCAGGGACATTATACATCTAAAAGGTAGACTCAAATATTTCTGGAACATGGGCAGATTTTTACAAAGTTCATCTGACTTATTTGAAGAGCATCACTGAGATTATACAGTATAAGATGCAATGTGTGTAATTGAGTTTAACATGGAAGATCAATACAGAAATAGCCTGGACGTATGCTGAAGTTAGGTAGAGGAGATGAAATGTAATTTAAA
Source organism: Prosapia bicincta (assembly GCA_036971475.1). Lineage (NCBI taxonomy): Eukaryota > Metazoa > Arthropoda > Insecta > Hemiptera > Cercopidae > Prosapia > Prosapia bicincta. Next base: position 74,625,267 of record JBAIZL010000003.1, read on the forward strand.
TTAGGCTTTGACCGACAAGGATGGAAATATTAAAGCAGAACAAAGTATATTAAAATAAACTATATTATAATAATATATACTATATGTACCAAAATAACACCCTGAAACAGTTGTAAGATTTTATTTTATTTTATGTTTATAGTTTTACAAACACATACAAGAAAAAAAAATCTAAATCGGTTAGACTCGGGCATAAACATGTTCTATAATATGACCTCTGTTCAATTTGAGGCAACACTCGTACTGTTCTTGATGGTTTTGATTCTACATCTGATTCAGTTTTAGTACTGTTTATACAGTACTACAGTAGTACATACAGTGTTAGTATATTTCTCAACTATATCAATATCAACTTAAACATCTCCAATTCACTACTACACCACTGCTTAGTACACATTATAATATATTATTATGTAGTGTGATAAACCACTATACTATTCTTTTTCTGTAATTGACATTTTTCCACATCATGAATGAAGACATGTAGATCTTGCTACATTGCTTTCTATATCAATCAATTGGAATTGCTATTAATTGTTAGGTTAGTTTATCTTTAAATGATAATAGAAAAATTGACTCGAATATGTATAAATATAAAGCAGTGAGAGTACAATATTATTAATGTGTTACAGATGATCAGATCTATAAAATGATCTTCAATATCAGATAAATCAAACGGATATTGTAATTTTAAAGACAAATTAACCTAAGCAGAGGGAAATATACCTCTCCACAACTGTATGTAAAGTATGCACACTAAACCTTCACTCATGTTATTGAAAATTAGCCTTTCAATATTTTGAGAGGGAAAAGAACTAATGTCAGACCAGATACTAAATGTGACAAAACAAAGATTTACATTAATTTTGACTGGGGACTTAGAGTGAATAAAATGACCTTGAAAAAGAACTTTACTCTGTGATTGAAATATCCATTTGATACAATCTATAAAAAAATATTTATGTAAGTAGATACAGTAAACTCCCGATTATCCATGGAATAGGGTGGCCCGGCAACGCCGGATAACGAATTCCCCGGATTATCCGCTATGAACAAAGAATACGCAAAACTATCGTGAATCGATTATTATACCATAAGTTACACAAATAATGACCCCGGTTAATGCAATTCACAAATAATCTTCAGAGGACAAAATAAATACAGAAAATAATTTAAAATGTCGATGTATTTGCCGGATTATAACATGTACATTTATATGTCTAACTATTTACAATACGTACATAAGTATATGTCAAAAGTAAGTATGTATGTACATATGTAATTTCCTTTACACATAATACTTTCACTTTTTAACAAAAAAATCTGTCACTTTCTTCTTTTTTGTGTGAGCATTTATTTAGCTTTAATGTGGGATCTAAGTTTCTTGAGAACCATTTTCTTGCACAGTGTCTACTTGTGCCACGTGTGTCACAAAGCCATAAAGATCGATAATGTATATGACAGACATAGATAATGAATATGTCACGTCCTAGACAATTTATAGCCGAGATTAGTTGACATTTGTTTACAATCTTATGATACACATTAAGTTTTCGGGCGTCCAAGCATTTTGTTATTGTCTCTTATATACAGTAGTCTGCTTGCCCCTTTTATTTCGCTGGCCCGCGCCAGGATGCTTCCCTTTCAATGTAAAAATTAGTATGTATATATTTACATATCTATTCCCTTCATCTTAACTTCTATTAAGCCTTATATGTATTTACGTCGTAATTCACCGTTTGGAAATTTAAACACAAGAATCAGATTGGAATAAAAATTGGATATTTGTAAGACAATGACAGACCCCGGATAATCCGTAAACCGGTTAATCGGCCCACGGATAATCGGGAGTTTACTGTATTTTGATTTTAGGTTTTAGATTCTAAAATGTTAACATCTAATATTTTTAATACTAAACTTATTCATCTTCTTACTAATACTCAATTACTATTTGCAGATTTTAAAACTTTCATCAGAATAACTTTAAAATATTGTATTCTTCTCTTTTGCAAATCCTAGTGGCTCTGCCAGTAACAAGAACAAGTGTCAATGTATTTAACCCATTCCGGATTACGGCCTAGGTCAGCTAAACACAATTTATTAGTAGCAGCTATATAGACTAGCCCAGTTAGTCATGAATGTCATCATTGTTTATTTGTTTGCTACAAGAGAGTTTATTTCTGATATGTCACCCACAAGACTAGATATCTGTGCTTTCTAAGGGGTATTTATCGACTCTTGAAACTTAAAACATACATAAAGAAAGATATTTATGGCCCATTGACCTTCTGTCAGACATCTAAAGATAATAGAACACTTCCGCAGTTTTTATGTCAACTGGAGTCAGAAGCTCAGTGCAGTTTTTATGTCAACTGGAGTCAGAAGCTCAGTATACTTTTTAATCTGTATCAATCAGTAGCTGTAATTAGTGTATTCTTGTGTACATAAGAAATGAACAATAATAGTGGGAGCCTAGAATTTTAAGCAAAGTGCAAACAGTAAGTAACTTCTAATTTGTTTTTAACTAATTATGATTACACATAATAAACAAATAACAAAACATAAACTACCTAAGATACAAAATATCAAATAAATTGCACCTGTATAAAAAATTTAATATTTAGTGCTTTATAAGTGAGAAAATTTTTGTAGTGAAATACAACTCAATTGATGCAAGGAATTAATTTGTATTATGTAATTAGACCCGCAATGTGTTAAAACACCATTGGCTTTGCAAGCCTTACCCACGGCAAATTTCTGGTTATTACTCTAAAACAGTAATGGTTAATTGTATTGTATGGTGCATATTGTCTTTTTGTGTTTGCTACTAATAATTTTGACAAAGTTCATCTGTCTTATTTGAAGAACATCACTGAGATTATACAGTATAAGATGCAATGTGTGAAATTGAGTTTAACATGGAAGATCAATACAGAAATAGCCTGGACGTATGCTGAAGTTACGTAGAGGAGATCAAATGTAATTTAAATTAGACTTTGACCGACAAGGATGGAAATATTGAAGCAGAACAAAGTATATTAAAATAAACTACATTATAATAATATATACTATATGCACCAAAATTAACACCCTGAAACAGTTGTAAGATTTTATTTTATTTTATGTTTGTAGTATTACAAACACATACAAGAAAAAAAAATCTAAATCGGTTAGACTCGGGCATAAACATGTTCTATAATATGACCTCCATTCAATTTGAGGCAACACTCGTACTGTTCTTGATGGTTTTGCATCTACATCTGATTCAGTTTTAGTACTGTTTATACAGTACTACAGTAGTACATACAGTGTTAGTATATTTCTCAACTATATCAATATCAACTTAAACATCTCCAATTCACTACTACACCACTGCTTAGTACACATTATAATATATTATTATGTAGTGTGATAAACCACTATACTATTCTTTTTCTGTAATTGACATTTTTCCACATCATGAATGAAGACATGTAGATCTTGCTACATTGCTTTCTATATCAATCAATTGGAATTGCTATTAATTGTTAGGTTAGTTTATCTTTAAATGATAATAGAAAAATTGACTCGAATATGTATAAATATAAAGCAGTGAGAGTACAATATTATATAAACTATAATCACTCATATGCTCATGGAAACAATATATATATATATATATATATATATATATATATATATATATATATCTTTATTCTGTGACATCTGATTTCTACTCTACACAATCTGTGATACAATTATTTTATTTCATTCTCTCATATTTCTTTTTGTGTTTTCTCTTCGATTGACAAAGACCACTGTGTGGTTGAAATATATCATTGTTTAAGTGCTTTTATGTGTTTCTATTTCAAGACTACAGAGTGGACTCTTACCAAGGTAAGTCTGTCAGTCTCCTAGTCCAAAAAATCTAAATAATCTTTACCAACCAAAACTACTAATAATTTGTTTTAACCAAATTGTTCATTTTACAATAAAATAACTTCAATAGTACAATGAGTGATAAGAAATACAGCATGACCAATCTAAGCACATATTACAATGTTTGTCTCTATATACGATAGCAATTATTTTACCACATTAAGGAAAAGATATTTTAAAATTATGTATACAAATATTAGCATAATTTGCTTGCACACAGTACTTTTTCTACAAAGTTACATGAAGTTTATGAGTGTTAATGAAATGGTCAATATCTGTGCCTAATCAATATCTAGATCAATCTTAAGCACAGTAAAATGCTATTTTAGATTAATCAATGAATTATCTTTTGGTTCCTGTATAAGTTAAAGTCACTCTAGTTTGTAACTTCTTTTTCGCTAGATTGTAATTTTGCAATAAGACCCTCTGATGATGATGACGACATAGTCATCGGAATGTACATAAGGGTTTAATCTTAAGTAATTTGTATCATTTGTTATTTTTTATTATTTTTTTGTATTAGGGTCCTTTCCAATATTTTCGCTTTCCTTTTGCATTGTCCTCTTGTAAAGCAAGGTTGGTTACCAATAATCCAGTTTGCTTGTTTAGATTTTTGTTTTCATTTATTTTTAATCCTAAAGCATTAATTACAATACTGCGTGGTAATCGTGGCAACCATTTAAAGTTTCACAATGCAGGTTTCGATGATGATCAGTTGGGGGCAAAAAAAAATGTAAATACACCTCTCTAAGAAATACATTTCTAGCTGTGGGAATATTGGCACAGTACTGAAGTGCTAGATTTCATACACAAAATAACCTCGAATCTGACCTAACGACTTCAACATTTTTTAATTTAGTAAATGTATAAATATTTGAAACTGTGTACAAGAAATATATACATATATATATGAAGTTAATATATTACTATTGTAAGTAATTTTATCCACCATTAAGTGCAATAATTTTACCTTAATGGTGGATAAAATTACTACAATAGTAATATATTAACTTCATAAAGTCAGTGCAACGGAAAAACAATGGATAACGTTAAATATCAAGAACATATATATATATATATATATATATATATATATATATATATATATATATATATATATATATAGGTTAGTTCTAGTAGAGCTTAAAGCTTATTTAGGAATTTTTGGACTTGATAGGAGACTGACAGACTTACCTCAAGGCAATAGTCCAAAACTGCAATCTCTTGGAAATAAGCACATATAAAACACTTAATACACTTTTATTTGAAATATTTCGATCAACGTGATCTTCTTCAGTCAAGAAAGAGAAAAACAAAACAAAAGATTGAAGTGAACCACAGATGTGTATAAACATCCAAATGTCACAGATTCACAGATTTATAGTTTATGATATAGTGCTATATGTGATATGTGTAGTTTACGATTCACATATAACAATTTCTACACATATCACATATAGCACTATATCATAAACTATAAATCTGTGAATCTGTGACATTTGAATGTTTATACACATCTGTGGTTCACTTCAATCTTTTGTTTTGTTTTTCTCTTTCTTGACTGAAGAAGATCATGTTGATCGAAATATTTCAAATAAAAGTGTATTAAGTGTTTTATATGTGCTTATTTCCAAGAGATTGCAGTTTTGGACTATTGCCTTGAGGTAAGTCTGTCAGTCTCCTATCAAGTCCAAAAATTCCTATATATATATATATATATATATATATATATATATATATATATATTACGTTATCCATTGTTTCTCCGTTGCACTGACTTTATGAAGTTAATATATTACTATTGTAAGTAATTTTATCCACCATTAACTGCAATGATTTTACCTTGAGTGATGAGGTGCCTTGGTCAAGTGACCGAAAGGCACCTCATCACTCAAGGTAAAATCATTGCACTTAATGGTGGATAAAATTACTTACAATAGTAATATATTAACTTCATATATATATATATAGGAATTTTTGGACTTGATAGGAGACTGACAGACTTACCTAAAGACAATAGTCCAAAACTGCAATCTCTTGGAAATAAGCACATATAAAACACATATAAAACACTTAATACACTTTTATTTGAAATATTTCGATCAACATGATCTTCTTCAGTCAAGAAAGAGAAAAAAAGACTTTTTTTCTCTTTCTTGACTGAAGAAGATCATGTTGATCGAAATATTTCAAATAAAAGTGTATTAAGTGTTTTATATGTGCTTATTTCCAAGAGATTGCAGTTTTGGACTATTGCCTTTAGGTAAGTCTGTCAGTCTCCTATCAAGTCCAAAAATTCCTAAATAAGCTTTAAGCTCTACTAGAACTAACCTATATATATATATATATATATATATATATATATATATATATATATATATATATATATATATATAATTAATAAATTAAAAACATTTCAAAAACAAGAATACTTTTAATGCATATATTATTCAAAGCTTTTTGCTGATATAACAGTACCAGCATCTTCACGAAAATAATTATCTAACCAAATATTTTCTTGAAGATGCTGGTACTGTTTTATCTGCGAAAAGCTTTGAATAATATATGCATTAAAAGTATTCTTGTTTTTGAAATGTTTTTAATTTATTAACTATATTACAAGAAAACATATCACCATATTTAATATATTTATATATATAAGGAGAGTAATATAAGTAATTGAAAAAGAAAACAGTTCTCGTGACTGATTCGGAATTTGTACATGAGGATTAACATCAGGCCACAATGGTGACACAAGTGAAGAAATATAAGTGGCTTTCTTATAATATGTAGTTGTCAAAAAGAATACGACGAAGTTCGATAGTGAGGTTGAAACCATATCCTCATCCTACTCTATGTGAAGATCCATTTGAACATTATTGAGAACTTTAACGGTTTGTCTCTAGGTACAGTAAGAACCAACTTTCATCACCAGTGATAACATGGCTCAATAAATCTAGATTGATTTTAATTTACTCCAATGTGTGCCAAGTTTACCATGTTTTTGTTTTGTCCTCCAAGACTGATGGCCATCATTTTTGCACAAATTTTCTTATACCCAGATCTTCAATTATTATTTGGCAAACAGTTTCCGATTGATGTTGACTTATTCTGCAATCGTTTTCACAGATATTCTGTGATCTGATTGCATCATTTCACACTATCTGGTCATGTTGACATCAGTTCATGATGCTCCGATGTGGTCTTCATCTTCAACATTCGTTTGCCTAAAAAAACTTGACCTCTTGAAATAACCTTATTTTAAAACACCTTAATTTTACTGCAAGTTATGGCATTCTGATTCATTTTAACACATACAAAAAAACCATACCCTTGTGCAATATTTCACGATTCCTTTTCTGTAACAAGACACATAAACACATAACTCTTTAATGCAGAAGAAATCATGACTGACCAATTGCAATTATGTACCACTGGGACTAGGGGTATCTTAGAGAGCAAAGTCAAAATCAGGGTTGTGAGATCTTGAAAAACAAATTCTGTCTCCTTACTTTATTGCTACACATCGAATGGACAAATATTTCAACCAAAATAAAGTTTCAACACATTCACTACCGAGCGGCGCACATATGCGCCGTCTGGTATTTCACGAGGGACCGGCGGTAATAATTCGACCTTTCCGCACAGACCTCGTTAAGTGGGCCTGACCTTCATTACAGACCAAAAGTGTAAAGTTGTTATAATAACTTATTATACTTCATACAAACCCTTGGTGTATGTGTGTTTGTTGTATATTTTTGTTTTTGCTGTTTTTAGTGTTTTTTTTTAGGATGGCATATATATGAGCCACTCGGTCTGCAGCACAAAAATCTCATCATGTTACAGGCTTTCCACGTACGAGAACTACAGTGTAGTTCCCTCAAAACCGAAACCAAATATGATTTTGATTAAAACAAATTTTTAAAATTATGTAAAATTTAATAAATTATGAAAAGTATATAGGCTATTAAATTTTGCTACTAACATAAAACAGGGCTTAGTTGTGTAATATATTAGAAATAACACATATACACTTAAAAAAAGAAATGTCATACAAAGGCTTATATCAACAAACTTCCAACTAACTCTGATTGGCTAGTTATGCTAGACAGATTGCTTATATAGGCTACATATCTTATTGAAAAGATGCTGACATTATAAACAATATTTTATTAGACAAAATATGTTTACATTTGTGTTCCATATACAGTAGGCCAACAGAATATTTACAAACGCACTCATCACTTGTGACAGTTTTACATCCTGTGTTGATAAATGTCATTTAGAGTACATTCTTTGTGATTCTAATGGAATAGAATGGTGCAGGAAGGAATAAACAATGTGTCAGGAGTATTTTGATGTCATTGACCTTAATAACTGAGAGACCAAATGTCCCATATTAATGTCAGACATGTCTATGGTCCGATACGAATATATCAAACCGTTAAAATAAACCACTGATTTGTCAGAGAAATAAAAGTAACATACAAACAGTGTCACAAATACGAGCTGTCGGTCTATTTCAACTACCCAGAGCAGCGCATATGTGAGACGTCAGTCCAGGAAGAGAGACCGTGCGAGGCATATGTGAGTCGGCTGGTCTATACCTAAAATTATTTTGTTAACATTGCGGTAGCAAACGTGTTAAAATATTTATATTTATAACTAATTTCATTTGAAAAAATACTGCATGTATGGTTTCAGATGAAGCATGACAATGTTTGTGCAAGCAAATATAGTATTTTTGTAAGAGGATATATTATTTACATAAAGATCTCTTATTCTATTAATTTTATATTTTACAAATTTCAATCTATAAAGGAATTACGCAATGCAGTTTTAAAGAGGAGCAGATTACAATTCATGTAAAACTGTAGTTCTATAAAAATTGTAAACAGTAGCAGATGTAGTGGCTAAAGTAAAGATTAAACAAAGTAAATTTTTACCTGTATTAGCAGGAACACTGTCTGGAGAGTCTCGGATTTGTGTTTGGTCCTGAGATAAATTGCTGCACGAACTGTCCCTACAGCAACATGATCCGCTGGAACCATTCAGAATACTTCCCGCCACACCTGTAAGCAAATTTAACACACTCAATTTACCTCACCATCTTAGATTTGCTGAAATTTGGTATAACCATAGTGGGTGCTAAGACTAGGAATATCAATTTTTTATTTTTTTCTCAAATTGTTTCTGAAGTTAGGCTTCATAAAGTTTTCAAAAACTTACCAAAATTATAACAGATGATTTTGAAAAAAATTACTGTCTGTTCAGAATGTGTTGGCAGCAGCGAGTGGTGAACTGTTCACGTGAACATAACGATTTCGGCAACCCTATTGGCTGAGTGACCACATGACAAAACTGAAATGTCCTGCCGCCTGATTAAGAGTTAGTCTGGAAACGTCCAGGGTTACATTTGCTCGTCTGCTTATTGTGGCTGACATTTTTTAGTTGTGAGTGTATCAGAGTCATCGTGCAGAAAGTAGAGATATCTGCAGGTGTTTCTGATCGAAGTGTTTTTTTCAATCGTTAAAGAAAAAAAAGAAACGGGTACGCTCAAGTCTCCTGCCAAAAGGACACCCAAAACCAAAACTATTTTTAATAATATGGATAACTTTTTAAAAACAGCTGTAAGGAGTAAAGTACACAAGTTATTTTTTAAAAATGAACTTCCGACTTAAAATTAAGTACTACGCTTAGTTAATGACAACGAATAGTTAGGCTTACCTAACATAAAACGAAAAACTTTGTTTCCCATATTAAACCGTAAAAGTATACTGTTGGACAGAGAAGATAGTGTTCTATGGAGAAGAGATTACTTGAGAAAAATAAAAGCCTATCGTGAGGAAGGTCGTACGATTTAGTATTTGGACGAAATGTGGGTCAATGCAGGCCTTACGAAATCAAAGGTTTGGACAGGTAAATCAGTCTGTTCCAGTAAAGATGCTTTTCTGTGGGGCCTGTCGATGGGTTTAAAATGTCCAACTGGAAAGGGTAAGAGACTTACTTATTGTCACTCATATTGGGTCACAAAAAGGTTTTGTAGGAGATGGACTGTTGATTTTCGAATCAAAATCAGATACTGACTACCATTCAGAAATGAATGGTGAAACTTTCAAAAAATGGTTTTCCGCGATAATAAAGAAATTGGACAACAACTGCATTATTGTAATGGACAACGCTCCGTATCATTCTGTACAAGTAGAACGCTTACCTACGATCCGTTGGAATAAGCAACAAATTCGAAAGTGGTTGACTGACAAAAGGATTTTTCAGATGAAACCATGTTGAAGGTCGAATTACTAAAACTCGTTTCTTATCATAGGCCAAATTACAAAAAATACGTCATCGATGAAATTGCTACAGAAACAAATAGATTAGTTTTGAGAGCCCCTCCTTATCACTGCGAATTAAACCCAATAGAAATGGTATGGGCTGAGGTTAAAGGTTATGTTGCGTCTAACAATGCAACTTTTAACGTTAAAAAGGTGCACAGACTGTTAACCGAAGGTGTCTCACGTGTTACACCTGATAAATGGGAATAGTATGTGAAACATGTGGTGGACGTTGAAGAGCCGAATATGTGGAAGCTAGACAATATAATTGGAGTCATCGAGCCATTCGTCATAGCTGTTGATTACAATTCCTTGTCGTCATCGGAATCAGATTTTGCAGACCCCTTACACAGGAATAATAACATGGTTAAAACTTGTAGCATAAATTATTGAATAGTCTTATTACTTTCATTAGCCTAAAATTCTCTATTTTTAATGATTAAGTGTACCAGTGTAAGACGTAGCCCCAATTGCCAATCCATGATTGTGAACCGGATTCATAGCTTACCGTCACGTGCACGTGTTCACCTCGTGATAGTGTTTACATTTGCTGCAAACACATTCTGAACTGACTGTAGAAACGTTTCTGATTGAGCCAGAGCAAAAGAGGGAGAGGTATAGTTTTGCAGAATTTTTTTCACTCTTCCCAATGGTATCAAACATAGTATGGGTAATAATAATGCTGAAATGTGTTTTGAAAATACTGAAAATGAAGGTTCTTCTGGGTTAAAATAAAAAAATTCAGACACAGTGACCATCTTTGTCAATTAAAAAAAAAAACTGAAGTGAGTCATGTGTATAAAAGTATATATATTCTAATGCCAGCACAGATGTAAAGTTTACAAAGGTATTATTTTTTGAGACATTTATTTCAAATATCTTTTTAAAATCTGCCAGAAAGAAGATGAATGGAGTTATCTGACACTTCCATATACATATACTTTGTGTGTGTTGTAACGGAAAAAATTGGTTCCGTAACAATTGAATAGAAATTGAAAAATCTTAAATTTTTATAGAATAAGTTTATCTAGTTTTGCTAAGCCATGAAACTCAATTGCTAATTGAATAAGATAAAAACCGATTGTAATGTACACAAATGATGACTTTGCGAGTGCTTTGTGTGCTAGAACCAAAATCAAGTTCCAACAGAATATTAAATAAGCACGCTTAAAATCAAAACTGTGCATGAAAATCAAGTAGTGGGGGTAAGCAGCTAGTGAATTGGTTGCAGGTTTAGAAAAGAAAAACTCTTGTTTGAGGATTCGACCGAGAAGGTCACTGTTTAAATTAAATTGCAGAGAAAGTCATAATGGACTTTTAAATTTCATTGATCTGGCCGCGGAGTGCGCGTTTTGGCCGTAAAATGTCTAACAATAACGACTAGCGCAAGCTAGTCATTCGATCATGATAAAATCCCGGTTAGTTTTCATTTCTTGAAGAAGATGACGTCGCCTTGTGCCGCAGCCTGGAAGGAAAATCCTTCAGACGAGAACAACTGCCAGTCTGAAAGGAAGGATCTGACCACCCAGGAGATAAAAGGGGGATCCAGGAAAGTGCGAGTCGGGCAAGTCATAATTTCTGTACAATTTTAAATATTATAAACCAGATTATTTGGAAAAATTTCTAAAGTCAAAAACGACAAATTAAAGGTTTAAATAACTAAGTCATGGCTTTATTTCTTGAAAAATAAATTAAAATATGAAGCTTATTAAATATATATAAAAGATTTATGTGAAATTTTAAATGATTGATAAATGTTAAAGTAATAACTGTTATAATTTGGAAAGATAAACTTATAAAAGCACAATCATTAAGATGTTTAGAAATTGATATGTTTTATTAATTAACGTAAAATCATGTATAACTTGTTTGATAATTTATAAAGGATTGTTGTGAATCCAAACTCAGTTTATCAGAAATTTAAGGTATAGTGTATATGTCCAAAAAAATTGGTAAACAATTCTTAAGTGTTAACAAGTAGTGTTAATAACAATTTTATTTTCTAGTAATTTCATATATAAATAAATAAATGTCAAGTAACTGCTGGTGCAAAGTCAGCCCATAAATTAAATGAGTGCAGCAATTTGATATAGGATTTGTCAACCTCCCTGCAATCAATGAAAATATGTATTTGGGTAGTAAGAGACAATTTAATTTATGTTCTAATATGTATAAACGTCATGAAATTATGTTGTTAAAAGAATATGATCCTTTTATTTAACAATTATTATTTTTCACGCGATTAAATTCAAAAGTAAAACTAGATGTCAAGATATTATTTTGATTTAAAGAATATGATCATTTGTTTAAATTTCGTTATTGTAATATTATTAAATTCATATTTCAAGCAAAGGTTAGTGAAAAATTTTATTAAATAATCCTGTGTGCTAAGTAATAAATGTAATATTTCCCAGCTAGAAAATTTATCTAATAAAACCATTGAAAGCTTTAAATGCCATACCAGCAAGCCTAATAGGGTCATTTATTTTAATAAATTACATATAATAAATGATCAAAGTGCACCTTATAATAACCGAGGAACCCACCCAAAGAATTAAATTTAACAACCAAATCAGTTTGAGCTAGGCCAACACTAGCTGGTTTTATTTCCAAGTCCAGGGGTTGATACCCACTGGCAGATCTTATCATATATAACACAGGGCCTCAGTAAAGAGGATATGGTAGGATGTTATCTGACACGGACTTCACGAGAGCAGGAACATGGAGCAAACAGGTCTACAAAGCATGGTAAGGTATTAATTTGTGTGATAAATTTCTGTGTTTTTCAGCTACCCAATGTTACACCGTTTGACACATCACTGACCTTACCATGACCTTTTCAATCTTAGTAGACAGAATCCACAGGGTGGGTTTTTTAATTACGATTTAAATTCATGTTCTTGTAATTGCGAGTTGGGCAAACGTCGACAGGTTTGTGGCAGGTCGAGTTTGCTAGGGTCGGGAGTGAGTGAGCTGGGTGAAGGTCCGTTGCAGATATGGCGCCCAACGTGGGGCTCGAATAAGGAAGGCACGATTAGGCAAAATCATTAATAAATTTTAAATTAATTTAACCCTGCTAAAGAATTTTAGTGGGTAATTAATTATAATAAAAATAAAAAAAAAAAAATAAATAAAAAATAATAATAAAATGTCAAGGAAAAATAAAAAATAAAAAAAAAAAGAGAATAGGCAGGGAGTAAAGCCATTAAATAAAAAATAATTAAATAAAAATTAAATTAAAAAGAAATAAATAAAATCAAGAAATCTAACTAGGTACGAGAGTACAACACCTTAGGCATTATCTACGAACCGCACCGAACGGCCAAACCAAATATAAAATAAATTTATAAAATTAGAAATCACATATAAAAATAAATATCTAGTCGCATCTATAAATTTAGTTAAACAAACTTTAAATTTAAACAAAATGGCAAAACCCGAAGCGAAATCCGACATGGATAAGCTTTTAGCCTATTTGAAAGCTGAAAATGCGGCTAGGGACAAGCGCGAGGAAGAGAGGCGCGTAAAAGATAAGGAAGAAAGGGAACTAGAAAACGCGGCCAGGGAAAAGCGCGAAGAAGAAAGACGGCTAAAAGAAAGGGAATTAGATAAAGCGGTAAGAGAGGCCGAAAGGGAGGAGGACAAGAAACAACGTCAACAAGAGTTCGAGTTAGCCGAAAAAAGGTGGGAGTTAGAGAAATTAGAACGCCAAAAGATCCTAGAAGCGTTTCACGATGAAATGAGCAAATATAGGGCGGATTCGGAAAGTCGAACGAGCAACCTAGAAGGGAAAATGACCGAACAGGCCACCGTGATCGAAAAAATAAAAAACGATGTAGAGGTTCAAACAACGCAGTTAAGCGAGAAAGTAAATAAAGTAAGGGAGGACGTAAAGTCTGTAAACCAACAGGTGAAAAAATTAGAACATAGGCTTACTAGTTCAGGGACGGCAGGGCCAATAACACAAATATGTTTGCCTACAGTGTCAAACAAATTGAACGAGGCATCCTATAGGAAAATAGAGTTTTGGGGTACATCGCGGGAAGACCCGATCGAGTTTCTCTGTGAAATGGAGTCGTTATTTTCTGAAATCGATAATACGATGGAGGAAATTACAAAGCTCAAGATCATAGAACGATATATACAGGGTTCAGCCGACAGTTGGTGGAGAGCTATAAAGAAGGGGTCTGAGACATACCAGGATTTCCGCAAGGAATTCACTCAGCACTTCTGGAGCTTCCACCAACAGGAAAGGATTCGGAGGAAATTAAGTCAGGGCAAATATAGTAATAACGGACCTTCCAACATGGCGGAATATTTCGTCATGATGGTAAACAAGGCGAAGAACTTAGATCCACTAATTCCCGAAAAGCAATTAATCTTCATGATCATGAAGCATTTCGGGACCAACGTTCAATTAGCTAGTGTGGGCAACCCCATGCAGAACATTAAACAAGCTATTGCGTTTCTAATCCAACTTGACAACGTGACGGAGAACGACCGCGCTAACGGAAATGCAAACCGGGCACCACCGCGCTTCGTCACTTCTAACCACCAAAGACCCGACCATAACCCAAGATCCTATGGTGAACACCAAAAAACAACCCCACCGAAGTATCCTAAGAAACCCAATCCGCCACGTTCTATCCCCGGACCTAGTGACACACAGCAAAAAAAACTAGAAACGAGGATCTCTAGCAAAAAGGAGCATTGTCCGTTAGCGCGTCTAGGGATCCGAGGAAAGAGATCGCCGGAACGCAATAGCCCGAAAAGCAAAAATCGTCAAGTTTACCATCGTGACGAGATAGTGAGCCTGAACGGTTTAGCCTTATTTATGCGGGACGAATTGTTAGAGGAACCCGATAGTTGCATAAATAAAATTGAGCAAGTAGAGCAATGCCCATTGATTAGCTGCAAGATAAATGGTATGGAGATATTCGCAGAAGTGGACACTGGTGCACAAATGTCCGTGATTAATGCGAACAAATACCTGGCCTTGAAACAGCAAGGAAACATGTTTTACGAACTACCAGTAGCTAACATGGGGGTTCTAACAGCAATCGGCTCGAAATGCAGACGGGTTAAGTTACAAACTTTCTTACCTCTAACTCTTCAGGGTCACACAAAGGAATTTGTATTCCTAATAGTGGAAAACTTACGAGTTGACCTCATATTGGGGATGAATACTTTGTGTGAGCTTAAGACCCGCATAAATCTGGAGAAATCGTTTATCTCCTATGAGCTGGACGGGGAAATGCTCTGGCAGGATTTCGAAAAAACGGGAAAAGACGGAAAAATATGTTTACCCGATAAAAATAATAAACAAAGGCTAGAAGCCAACAGGGAAATAGAAAATATAAATCAAATAAACAATGTAAATGAAAAGAATGTAGGCGTAAAAATGAAAAGTGATAAAATGAATGTAAAACAAAATAAACAAGACAACCCAATTAACCAAGGCAAAATACCATCTTACCAGCCGGAAGTGGGGGGGTTGATTGCCAACGGCGAGAATAAGGGGCCGTTAGCCGTTGTATATCGAGAACAAAGGGATCTCGATATACAACGTACTCTGTCACAGACAGGAGAAAAAAACCAAAATTTAAAAAGTAAACAAAACAAAAATGTAAAGAATCCGAAACTAGAACCAAAAATAAAAGTTAATGCAAATATATCAGTAGGCGGTAATCCCCGAAATAGCAGGGAGCGAGAGAAGTTAGAAAATAAAAGAATGAATGTAGGATGTAATAAAAGGAGCAACCCAAATCCATTAAAAAATGGTGAAACTAAAATAAATCAGGGTATAAACCCAACAAATATAAATAAAGGGAAATTAAGGAAAGAGATTAAAGGAGGAAACGGGATCAAAGAATCCACAAATAAAGGCCATGAGCCACAAATAAAAAAATTAAGTAACTTGCAGGATAGACCTGAAGTCACAACAAAGAAAAAAGCTAATTATAATAAATTAGCCAACTGCTCATTTTATACACAGTCTAATAACATAAATTCGTCAACTAACGAATCGCTAAAATCAAAGCCCACTGATCGCGGCAAAATTGGAAAAACCTTAAATAAAGAAAAGGAAATAAATTACAAGGGACGGGCCGAATGGAAGAGGTTCCGAAAAAAACGGGACAAAATTAATACCGATAAGCAATGTGTAAAAATAAGTAAAATTGAACTACAACATGTCCAAGATAAAAATAGTATATTAAGTGAAAATCAACAGGCAAAATTAAATGATTTATTAAATGAATTTAAAGATATATTTAGTGACAAGCCAGGCAGGGCGACTAAATACAAACATGCGTTGAAAATTCAAGAGGATAGCACGTTCATAAATAGGAACTATCCCATCCCTATGAATTTTCGAAAACAAGTCCGCGAAGAAATCGAAGATATGCTCCGACAAGACATAATAGAAAGGTCAAGAACACCGTATATTAACCCAATGTTAGTCGTAGTAAAACCAGACAAATCAGTTAGACTATGCCAAGACGCCAGAAAGTTAAATCAGATAACGGTTCCGGACTATGAGGCCGCGCCGAGCATAGACGAAATCTTAAGGAAAGGTCGTAGCAGGCGCTACATTTCAAAAATAGACCTCACGGCAAGCTTCTGGCAAATAGCGTTAACGCATGAGTCTAAAAAATTTACAGGGTTTCTATTTGAAAATAAGGTGTATAATTTTAAAGTAGTCCCATTTGGATTGCAAAATTCATTAGCTGCTCTTGTACGAACCATAGACATAACACTGGGCATGGAAGTACAAGAGAATATATTAGTGTATGTGGACGATTTATTATGTCTGTCGGAGACATATCAGGAGCACCTAGAGCACCTGCGAATCATTTTTTCCAAGTTCAGGGAGGGAGGTTTAACAATAAATCCGCAAAAAACCTTGTTCTGCCAACGGGAGGTTAAGTTTCTTGGGTACATATTTAACCAAAAAGGGGTAGCAACAGACCCGGAGAAATTACAAGCAATACACGATTTTCCCGCTCCGAGAAACAAACGCCAGCTACAATCGTTTCTCGGATTTGTGAACTACTATGCTAGGTTCACTTGTAAATATGCCCAAGAAACGTCACCACTGTTACGGTTAATAAGAAAGGGACAGCCCTGGGCTTGGGATAATGAGATGCAGGTCGCGTTCCAAAGGGTGAAGGATTTGTTTATTGACGCTGTCACTTTGACACATCCGATTGAAGGGCAGGGCACTTTTCTACAAACTGACGCTAGCGATAAGGCAATAGCTAGCCAACTTTACCAGAAGGATGCCGAGGGAAGATTACAAGTTATAGGTTTTGTATCTAGAACGCTTAAACACGCAGAGTTAGGGTATACTGTGTGTGAGAAGGAGCTCCTAGCCATTGTGCATGGGTTAAAGAAGTTCCGACCTTTGATGTTAGGAGCTCCGGTAACAATCATAACTGACAACAAAGCGTTACAATTCCTATACTCCTGTAACTTTACGAACTCGCGTATCACAAGGTGGATATTGGCAATACAAGAGTACCAACCCATTATGATACACTGCCCTGGGAAAGAAAATATCCCGTGTGATACCATCAGTCGGATGTATCAAACGGACGGGGAGGGAGGAAAATTAAAAAATAGACTAAATGTTGTAAAAATTGGCCAAATAAAGGTTGAGTGTCCATTGTCCTTCCGAAATTTGTTCGTAAACATGAGACAGGAACAAGAAATGCAACCTAATTTATTATATATAATTCAAAATATAGAAAATTATAATAATTACGAAATCATAGAAAATAAATTATGTAAATGTATAAATGGAAAATTTAAATTGATGATTCCTGATTTAAGTATTGCCCCGTTTATTGGGCAAGTACATCAGTCCTACGCGCATATAGGCCGCAATAAAATATACAATATGATAAAGAATACTGTTTATATAAAAAATGCATACAGAAGAATAATGGAAGTAATTAGAAAATGTGAAATTTGCCAATTTTCCAAACCTACCAATAGATACTCATAGGCTCAGACAAAACTCATTTTAACACAACAACCAGGCGAGATGGTAGCAGTGGATTTTTTAGGCCCGCTCCCAAAAGGAACTGGGGGAGTCAGGGATATACTGGTTGTAGTGGATGTGTTCTCTAAATTGGTGAAACTATACGCTGTACAACGACCTAATACACGTACTACAATCGACAGGTTAACCCAATATTTTCGGACAATAGGAAAGCCAAGAAAAATTCTTTCTGACTTCGGGTCGGCATTTATTTCCCGACACTGGAAACAATGGATGCAGGAGAATAATATCCAGCATACATTGATTCCTGTCAGGCATCCACAAGTAAATCAAGCCGAACGAATAAACCGGGAGATAGGAAGAATTTTGAGATCCTATTGTCACGAAAGACAATCACGATGGGTGAAATATCTCCCCTATATAGAACAGGTGTTAAACACGACGCCTCATGAAATAACTGGATATGCACCTATCCAGTTACACTATGGAACGCGGCCAGTGTATATATGGGAGAGATTTCTACCGAAGGCTTGTATTAACGATGGCGGGTTAACCCAGAGAGAAGTAGTACACACAGCTTTCGACAGGATCAGAAGGAAAGGCATAAGAAGAGCGGAAATAAAAAATTTTCAATGTAAGGACATCACCTTCCAACAAGGGGAGTTAGTGCTAATTACCAAACATAACCGGTCAAATCTGAGTAAAAACCAGACCGATAAATTATTACTATTGTATCAAGGGCCTTATCGTATAGCGCGGAAAATTGGACGTAGGACTTACCAGGTAGAAAACATAATTACAAATAAATCTAGGGGAATTTACGATGTAAGGGACATCAAAAAATTTCATCAATAATTATAAATATGTAAAAAGATTAATTAGGCTACGAAGTATTTAAATGTACAATTATGAAAGGTTTTTAAAAAATTTAAAGGGACAAAAATAAACGTAATGTAATAATCTGGATGGATTAGGTAACTTCTAATAACTTTAGAAATGGAATTTGAATAGGCTGCGATAAGCTAAGTAGTTGCGGATTCAACAACAAATAAGATAAGCAATCAGCTGCTTGGACGGACATGGGGCGACGGCCTAGAGTAAATCAAGCTAAATAAAACTTGTAGGATATTGCGTAGCATTGCACAGATAAAGTCGAAAACAGCAAAATGAAATGCGGTAGCTGACCTGCTCAAAAGAGAGGGGATGCCCAAAGTCCAACTAGCGGACGTTGCCAAGCGCGTTCAAGGCTACTGGCTGTCAGAATCAGCTGTATTTGTCAACAGCGCGAAAGTCGCGTAATTCAAACATATAAATTGTCCAGATAACAGATTAAGTATAAACTGTAGGTCAAATTGAAATAAATCCATGTTAGTTCTATGTAACTTATAAATATAAAGTCTGTAAATGTTAAAATATGAGTACAAGGTATAAAAAGAATTTATGGATCAAGAAATAAAGCATTGTTTATGGGTATTAAGTTCAAATAAATTGTATGATATGGAAATAATGGCTTGCATCGTGAGTGCAAGGAGACAAAGTTTCAATGTGTTAAAAGTGTAAGATACTAATAATATATGTGTTATGTGAGTTTCAGGGAGAAGGACGCCTGAGGACATGAAGCCAATATATAATAGTGTTAAATAGTAGTAAGTAGTATTAAGCTCAATTTGGGAAAATGATCCCAAATTTCATTTAATAGCAGGGAGGTTGTAACGGAAAAAATTGGTTCCGTAACAATTGAATAGAAATTGAAAAATCTTAAATTTTTATAGAATAAGTTTATCTAGTTTTGCTAAGCCATGAAACTCAATTGCTAATTGAATAAGATAAAAACCGATTGTAATGTACACAAATGATGACTTTGCGAGTGCTTTGTGTGCTAGAACCAAAATCAAGTTCCAACAGAATATTAAATAAGCACGCTTAAAATCAAAACTGTGCATGAAAATCAAGTAGTGGGGGTAAGCAGCTAGTGAATTGGTTGCAGGTTTAGAAAAGAAAAACTCTCGTTTGAGGATTCGACCGAGAAGGTCACTGTTTAAATTAAATTGCAGAGAAAGTCATAATGGACTTTTAAATTTCATTGATCTGGCCGCGGAGTGCGCGTTTTGGCCGTAAAATGTCTAACAATAACGACTAGCGCAAGCTAGTCATTCGATCATGATAAAATCCCGGTTAGTTTTCATTTCTTGAAGAAGATGACGTCGCCTTGTGCCGCAGCCTGGAAGGAAAATCCTTCAGACGAGAACAACTGCCAGTCTGAAAGGAAGGATCTGACCACCCAGGAGATAAAAGGGGGATCCAGGAAAGTGCGAGTCGGGCAAGTCATAATTTCTGTACAATTTTAAATATTATAAACCAGATTATTTGGAAAAATTTCTAAAGTCAAAAACGACAAATTAAAGGTTTAAATAACTAAGTCATGGCTTTATTTCTTGAAAAATAAATTAAAATATGAAGCTTATTAAATATATATAAAAGATTTATGTGAAATTTTAAATGATTGATAAATGTTAAAGTAATAACTGTTATAATTTGGAAAGATAAACTTATAAAAGCACAATCATTAAGATGTTTAGAAATTGATATGTTTTATTAATTAACGTAAAATCATGTATAACTTGTTTGATAATTTATAAAGGATTGTTGTGAATCCAAACTCAGTTTATCAGAAATTTAAGGTATAGTGTATATGTCCAAAAAAATTGGTAAACAATTCTTAAGTGTTAACAAGTAGTGTTAATAACAATTTTATTTTCTAGTAATTTCATATATAAATAAATAAATGTCAAGTAACTGCTGGTGCAAAGTCAGCCCATAAATTAAATGAGTGCAGCAATTTGATATAGGATTTGTCAACCTCCCTGCAATCAATGAAAATATGTATTTGGGTAGTAAGAGACAATTTAATTTATGTTCTAATATGTATAAACGTCATGAAATTATGTTGTTAAAAGAATATGATCCTTTTATTTAACAATTATTATTTTTCACGCGATTAAATTCAAAAGTAAAACTAGATGTCAAGATATTATTTTGATTTAAAGAATATGATCATTTGTTTAAATTTCGTTATTGTAATATTATTAAATTCATATTTCAAGCAAAGGTTAGTGAAAAATTTTATTAAATAATCCTGTGTGCTAAGTAATAAATGTAATATTTCCCAGCTAGAAAATTTATCTAATAAAACCATTGAAAGCTTTAAATGCCATACCAGCAAGCCTAATAGGGTCATTTATTTTAATAAATTACATATAATAAATGATCAAAGTGCACCTTATAATAACCGAGGAACCCACCCAAAGAATTAAATTTAACAACCAAATCAGTTTGAGCTAGGCCAACACTAGCTGGTTTTATTTCCAAGTCCAGGGGTTGATACCCACTGGCAGATCTTATCATATATAACACAGGGCCTCAGTAAAGAGGATATGGTAGGATGTTATCTGACACGGACTTCACGAGAGCAGGAACATGGAGCAAACAGGTCTACAAAGCATGGTAAGGTATTAATGCCTTGTGTGATTTGTGTGCCTTGTGTGTAATTTGTGTGATAAATTTCTGTGTTTTTCAGCTACCCAATGTTACACCGTTTGACACATCACTGACCTTACCATGACCTTTTCAATCTTAGTAGACAGAATCCACAGGGTGGGTTTTTTAATTACGATTTAAATTCATGTTCTTGTAATTGCGAGTTGGGCAAACGTCGACAGGTTTGTGGCAGGTCGAGTTTGCTAGGGTCGGGAGTGAGTGAGCTGGGTGAAGGTCCGTTGCAGTGTGTGTGTGTGTGTGTGTGTGTGTGTGTGTGTGTGTGTGTGTGTGTGTGTGTGTGTGTGTGTTTGTGTGTGTGTTTGTTCACAGACAAAGAGAGGAAGAGAGACAGAGTCAGAGTGAGACAACAGAGCAAGAAGAGCAGTGGCAAACAAATAGACCAGAAATGCTTCTGATCGTCTTTATTATTGCGTTATAAATAATAATAATTATATTTTCTTCATCTCAAATCGGCATTTGCCTTAATCATTTAATTCCTTCAAAGCAACTAATATATAAATAAGACATAGTTCATAATAAATTATTTTCCCAATAAATTACACCGTGCATGTATTTTAACAGTTAAAACAACAACAATTAAAATTGGCATTTTAATCAGTGGAGAATAGAGTTATCAATGATTTCTTGATACCATTAGAACCAACAATTCTTGGAATCAAGATCAGAAACAGCCCATCCCTAATTAATATAAATAAATAAATAATTTATAAATAAATATAAATATATATATTCTTGATATTTTACGTTATCCATTGTTTTTCCGTTGCACTGACTTTATGAAGTTAATATATTACTATTGTAAGTAATTTTATCCACCATTAAGTGCAATGATTTTACCTTGTGTGATGAGGCACCTTTCGGTCACTTGACCATTGTCGAATCACTGATATTTTTCTGGTGTAGATATTCGGTCTGTGATGTTTGTATATATGAAGGACAACGTAAAATATCAAGATATATATATATATATGTTTGGGCAATAGCTGCTCAGCATTCAACATTTTATTACTAAAGACGCAGTTTAGTTACCATGCGAGTGTTGAACAGATTCATTAACGACAGAATTGTCTTCATCAATTAAAGCTCTAAGTTCATCATCATCTTTTAAAGAAGCATTCAACATTGAATCCAAACTTCCCAGTGAAGAAGTATCTTCCGAACGCAGAGACAACCTTTCTAAAGAATGTGAAGGAAGACCTGTCACACGACGCTTGGGTGGTAAAGGAGGTGGGCAGTCCCCACATAAGGTCCTGTGAAATCAACATAATATATTAATTTTATTAGAATAATACTATTATTATTCTGTATTAAAACAAGTCACATAAACAAAAAAATTTTAAAATAATTTCCTACTTAGGTCGACAAAGGAAAATTTTATTTGTTACATTTGATTAAACAATTACAATTAAAATGAATAAAGTAACATAACCTATGTGTTAAAAAAGTTGTTCTTCACCATAACCTATAACATAAAATCAGCTGTTTTATAAAATCATGTTATCACTTATTATAAGCCAAAAACTTATATTACATACTTTGTCCCGGCCTTTTGTGAATAGTTTTTCTCCCATATAAAACTAAAATTAATTCGTTAAATTAATTAATGAATTATTATTAGAAAAAACTGTATTAACATCAGGTGTTAACCACTACAAATTTTGTATATACTCACAAGTCTTGAAATTAATAAGACGGTTGATATATGAGTCAATAATTATTATATATCAACCGTCATTAATTAATAATAAGAATAAGAAGTATTTTATTAACAATTGATAATTTAAACAAGATATATATAAGGAGAGTGTGAACTAATAGAATGAACTGAATAAAGCATTATTTGTAAAATCTTATCATAAAGTTTTCTGTGTAGGGATTATTATAATTAGAGCTATGACTTTAAAATGCTTACACATAGCAGTAACCTTCTAGCAGATAATGGTTAACACTCAGATCTTGTGAAAACAAAATGACAATTTGGTGAATAAAGTGTTGTGTTAGAACGACAAAGTATTGAAATTTAGATAACCATAAACTAGTTATAAAGCCATATTAATTGTTTCAATAAATGCTAGTGAAATAATGTCTACAATAAAGAATTTTGAGTTTAAAAATGGTGGTATTGATAATATGAATGCTAAAACTTTAATCATACTCTCTGAATATACTGTACTGACTCTTGTACATATTGTAAGCCTAAGAATTAAAAAGTCTATTGACCTGAGGTGGGTTTCAATGTTAAGTAGCTCCTTGTGAGTCAGTATAGCAAGGTATGTAGCTTAGGAAGGTTGTAGTTAACAGCTGTGATATTTTAGGTTCTCTTCAAAATTTGAAATAGCTAATGTTTGAGAACACTCGCCGCCACTGAAATTTTATTTTATATTCAGAGTAAGTGCATCAGGAGATGTTGATGTTATCTGAAACTTGTAGTAAGTACTCCTTGAAAAGAATCTGAGTTACATTTATTGGTGTTTCAAACAGAACTTGTTGATAGAAAACATGAATTGCTTGAAAAAAATTAATGAAAATGTAAACAAAAAAAAATATGAGACGAGAAAACACACTACTGATGAACATATAAATATATCAGGTGTTTTATTGAGCTCAGTGCAAAAATTTTCAAATGAAACAAATCGTGACGAATGAATCATAATGGAGTAAAACAACACAAAACCAAAATTAAATTTTTCATAATTTTTTAAATTGTTGAACTTTAATAGAAATTTTTGCCTTTATATTACACTCTCTAAGTTTAAATTTTATATAAATAAAATGACTGATTTGCAAGTCAACCGCTGTCATTTATTAATTTAGTGGGGACGTTTTGATAACATATTCGTAACCATCTTCAGGCTTGTACATACAAATAGATACAAATTAAATAATAGCTATAAACTAATTTAAATAATATAATTGACAATCAACAAAATTAATTTGTATAAACATTATTATTCATTCGCACAGGCTTGAAGATGGTAACAAATATGTTATCAAAACATCACCACTAAATTAATAAATGACAATGCTTGCCTCTCAAACCAGTAGTTTTATTTCTACAGAAACCTTTTCAACAGAATAGTTTCCTTCACTGCAGTAGTTTCAAATATGCTTTTGCAATAATCTTTAAGACTTGTGCATTTGCAATCTGTAAAAGTTGTACTTAGATAAAACAATGTAAACAGTTAACGATAAACTAGTCAAATAATAGAACTCTACAAATTGAAAGCTACAATTTACTGACCTGTTAGGTAAAGGTGGTTTAGGGGGAGGTATGTCATCGTGTAAGATGGATTCAGAACTGATAGAATGGTGTCCACTAAGCCTCTGAATAACTGATTGTGACGTTTGCTCTAGGATCTGACGCTCTCTTGGTGTAAGAGGAATGTCAGGTAAGGAACTGCGTTGAATGGTGTCTGTAGAGTAGGTAGAACTACGGTCTAGCAATGCTGGTTTATTGTAATTCAAACTCTTGCTGTTTCTTTCCAGTATTTTTACAGTTGCTAACGACACCAAGTTCTGAACAATAAATATTACCCAAATTAAATCATTTTTCAGATTCATGTTTATTTAAGCCCTCGAATAAAGTATTAATAATAATTTAAATAATAATACTCATAATAATTTAAATAAATGAAACCTCTAAACCACAAATGACTTTTTTTTATATTTAAAACCTTATGTACATTTCAATTGCATAGCAATCATCCTCAGAGCTAATTTACAATAAAAATACTTCATAATAAGTGAGAATATGGTTGATAATAAAATCAAAAATATTTATTTTAATAATGCAACGTTTCAGCAACTAGTTGGTTGCCTTTAAGAAGGGTGTTGTGATATAAAAAAGAAAGTCTTTATCAATTTCAATGCTGAATGAAAAGAGAGTAGAGCTTAAGTTCAGAGGAAATTCTTAGTGTACTGTAATGGGTTTGATGTTTTGCCTCCTCATATTACACACTTGAATGATAAATGTAAGAACTTCATTATTTACAGCACAACAGGCTTGATAAGGGCAACAAACTAGTTGCTGAAACATTGCATTATTAAAATAAATATCTCAACTTGTTTATTAATTGTATTCTCAATCATTAAATAATTTTTAATTTTTAAGAAGACAGGAATCTAGTTTTGCTAAATTATATGAATGTAAAAAGAAACAAGGTCTAAACAATAATACATAATTTCTGTTTTATACTTTTCTGTACAAGATTTATAAAAACAAATCGAAAGCTTTATACAGTGGAGCACTGTAATAGGCTCCAAATCCTGTTATTGTCAATACAGTACAGTCTCGCTAATCCGGTCTCCGATGATCCGGACGTCCGGCTAATCTGGACGGCCCAAAATTTTTGTTTAGTTATAGTATTTTACAGTGCACAATCAGTCTGCCGTCCACAAAAATATTTATTTTTATACGTCTATGTTTGTTATTTTTCAAAGGGGTTATCCTACTCTAATAGACAAATAATATAATTTATTCATTAAAATATGAATTTACCATATTATTTGTTTCTTTTGCCTATTAAAGTAGGAAAAACGTCTTTGAAAAAATATATTCACATTAGATCTCCCAACACTACAACGCACGTGACATCAGAGACATCTTGCGATAAACGAAAGATAAAGGACTGCTGACTAAACGGATAGACAGTCTATCCGTCTGGCATCAGGTCAGTTGTGTTGTCGGACGGATGCCACCTTTACTGCTTCTCGCAAGATTTCTGCTCGGTTGTTATTTAATTCTAGTGCGATATTGATCTGTGTTTTTTTATTTACGTCTCGTTCAGTGTTCAGTGAAAATGGCGACTAAACGTATGTCAGTGACAGTGACAATAGAAATTAAAACTCCAAGCTTTATTTCGTATTGATGGAGGTGAATCGCCTACTAAAATTGCAAAAGAGTTAGGTGTGGGAAAACAAACTGTTTCCGATTGGAGAAAAAGCGACAGGAAATTGAAGATTTTTTTGCAAAAATGGTTAGTAAAGACAGTTTAGGCGGCAGAAGCACTTTAAAAAAACCAAAAAATGAAACCTTAGATGATGCTTTGTATGTTTGGTTTTGCCAACAACGGGAACAGGGTGTTCCATTATCGGGTGTAAATTTGCAAACGATCGCGCTGAAACTGAATGAAAAGTTAAAAGGTGGCCCTAATTTTACTGCCAGTGTGGGTTGGCTGTCATGGTGGAAAAATTAACACGGCATCCGTCAACTCGGAATAAGTGGTAAAATTTTGTCAGGTGACAGTGATGCCAGTGAAAAATTCAAAGACAAATTTGGCAAGTTTCTCAGAGATGAAAACTTACAACCTTGTCAGGTGTTCAACGCTGACGAAACCGGATTAAATTATAAAATGTTCCCAAAAAAAACTTTAGCTTCCAAATTAGATTCAGTAGCAAAAGGCCATAAAATTAAGAAAGAATGTATGACTTTGCTGCCCTGTAGTAATGCTTCCGGCGATCTAAAATTTTCACTTTTGGTGATAGGGAAATCCGCAAAGCCTAGGGTTTTTAAAAATGTAAATTTAAGTGTTCTACAGGCCCAATACAAGTTCCAAAAATCAGCGTGGATGAACAGTCAAATTTTTAAGGACTGAAGTTTTTTGAAAACTTTGTTCCAACAACAGACAAGTTTTTAAAAGAGAAAAAACTCCCTCGAAAAGCGGTTTTACTAATTGATAATGCCCCATGCCACCCAAATGAAGAATTGCGTCATGGTGACATTTTTGTTAAAGTTCTTCCTCCTAACGTCACGGCTCTCATTCAGCCGATGGACCGAGGCGTGATAGAGACGATAAAACAGCGATATAGGAAAAAGTTAATTTTATCGCTTTTGTAACAAGAAGCAGATCCAGCTACACAATTTATTGAAATTCTTAAAAAAGTGACTATAAAGGATGTCATTTATATGGCTGCAGAATCGTGGGAGGAAATTCAACCGTCTACACTCCAAAAGAGCTGGAAAAAATTGTGGCCTGAAATGCCACAGGAAAATGAAAGAACCGACAGTCAACCTACTAATGACGGCGCGGAATTTGTTCAGATTTTTCAACAATTGGAGGGTTGGGCCGAGTTGATTATTACTGATAATGACATTGGTTATCAATTGCTCAATCGTCACGGTGTGCACTGCAAACGCGGAAGAGGGAGACTACACAGACGAACCGGTCAGCCCAACTCATGATGGGGCGGATGCAATGCTGGAGGGGTTGATGACCTACTTTGATAAACAAACTGATACGTCAACTGCGGAGCTACTGACCTTGAAACGCCCACGAGATTGTACTGTGAAACGACGTCAATCATAGTTAAAACAAAAGAACATTATGGACTTTTTTCACCGAGTTTTTTAAAGTTTATTTTTGTTTCAGTTTCATTTTTGTTTGAGTTTTTTGTGTGTTTACACAGTATAGTGTAAATAACTTTATGTGAATACATTTATTCAACGAGAAAGATGCTTTGATATTTATTCATGTCATACCTTTTCTATTACAATTGCAGGATTTTTTGCTAAATAAACTATGAAATACTGTACTGTATAGCTATATTTAGGCCTCAATTTCACTAAAACTACAATTTCAATATGTTTCCCCGCCTAAGACACATATTGTATGCATTTGTTTGGCTTTTTCCGTCTAATCCGGACTTTCGTTGATCCGGAGAGGGTCAGGTCCCATCAAGTCCGGATTAGTGAGACTGTACTGTACTCTGAAAATCGCTATTGGATTATAGAGACAAAAAGATTAAAAATGAACATTTGAAAAATTGCTTTGTATTACATATTACAACGTCTAGTGACTTATAAAATTTTCAAATTTTTTTAGCATGGCCTTTAGCTCAACAAATAACATTCAACAACTTTACACACACAATGAAATTTTCTAAGCTTGACTCTTAATAATTACCTTGTCAATACTGTCAAATGTTTTCACTCTATTTTTATTATCTAAATTACTTATTCTTATTTAAACACAGAAGTCAGCTGCTAATTTTGTTTCACTTGACCTTTTATCTGATGATTTTAAGGTTTCCAGGCTATCTTTTCACATAAAAGAACTATATTTTCACTTGCCTGTCATTTTTAATTAATCAGTGAATTTTAAATACACTAAACATCAACAAAAAGAAAGTGTCCAGAAATGTTTAAAGATGAGAAAAATGTGTACCCTCTATTATGTGTAAACAGAAATAAATTTTAAAAAATTGTTTCTAAAGTTCCATTTTGTATATTATATACTACTCAAAATTTGATTGAATTGTTGTTGTTGTTGTTGTTGTTGTTGTCGTGTGACAAGTGCAATAAAAACAATAAAAAAAAAGAAAACAAAAGTGTTCAGAGAAAGGCAGAGAGAGCACAGTTACACGGGTCCAAAGGCGTGTGAAGCACTGCACTGGCCACATCTGCAGCTTTGTCCGTATAAAGGGTCTCCCTAGAACAGTTTAAGTCAATTTTAAATAGTGCTGCAATGATGGACGGGCAGTTGAAGAGATGATCGGGATCAAGCTGTATCCCTGGGCAGTGCCTACATTCAGGGTATGTTCTTGATCCATCAGGCAAGATTTTCATGTCTTTGAGGTGCATTGTCCTCAGTCTAGCAATTGTTTTTGTAATTTCCCTGTTGAAGTTAAGCTCGGGAAGTGATGATTTTCTTTGGTTGTTATGGCAGAGCTTCTGTTTTACAACAGCATTTACGTCGGAAGATGTAATCACGGGGGCTGGTTCGATGGTCCTCGCTTCCTTGGCCAGAAAATTGTCCTCTTCGTTCCCTTTGATGTCGACGTGTGCCGGGATCCATTGAAGCGTACAAAGCTTCTTCTTTTCCTCAATTAAGAACAGGAGGGTATTGATCTTTTGGGCGAGGTTTGTATTTCCTTTTTGGAGGGCCTGAAGAGCAAATCTGCAGTCTGTGAAGATTACTATGCCATCAGAGGGGTTGAGTGTTGTCCAAGTGAGGTAAATACTCAGAGTTTCTTTGATTGCGATGAGTTCGCTTGTGAAGTTGGAGGCGATTTTGCCTGCTGCAATTTTGTGTCTGGAAGTTGAGCCATCAGGGTAGGTTAATAAAGATTCCGGATCCACCTCTATCGCAGTCAGAATTCAAAGAGCCGTCGGTGTAAGCAGCGACCAAGTGTGGTTTTAAAATCTTGGCAATAGTTTCCATTCCTTTCCTCTTGATTGTTTCTTGAGGCTCTTTTTTGGAGCAGGGTTCGAGGAGATTCAAATTTATATTTACAAAGGAGGGTGATTTGACTGGGAACCTGGGTTCATGAAAGATGTCAAGGCTCGTGTGCTGTAGGTTGATGTCCTGTCTGATGTTTTTGTCGTACTGGAGAGTAGAAGATCCTTTTAGCCTGGTTTTTTCCGACCAGTTCCGAAAGGTGACTTTTGAGATATGTTGTTCGTGATTGCTCCTGATTTTGTTTGTGAATTTCACTGTAACTCTCGGGGGAGCCTGTAACCCCTAGAGAGCGCGTCCCCAGGTGGCGGATAGGGGAATGCCTTCAATGGTTTACCATTGGGTGGTAGGAGTGAAATAAAATAGCTCCCGCGGACCAACAGGTAGAAGTCCAACCTCTCGAGGCAATGGCACTCACCATGACTAGTGCAATGAACATATTTGATTGAGTAATCATATTTTGTAACACTGGATCTACAAAAGACCACAGCTAGTGTAATATTTGGTAGTTTGCCCTATAAAATTGTAACAAATTAAATATTTAGGAAAAATTAGCATGTTTCATAAATATTTGTTTTATTTCAGTAAATGTGAAATCAGAAAAATTTTTAAGAATTTTTGTTATATAAACAGTGTTTGATGTTATTACACAGCATTAAAGAGGAAGCCATGCTAAATACTGGAAAAAAATCAAGGCCATTTATTTTGAATCTATGTGTGTGAGGGTTTTGCTAACACAAGAGTGAGAAATCCTATGCTTTTGGTCTGTTCTTCATCAGGTGTCCGCGAAGATGGAAGTGGGTTGCAACTTTAGTGTTAGATGATTTCATTAAAAATTTATAATGTAATATTCAAAATTAATAACAAGTTAGAAAAGGTGTTTGTAAATTTCAATAAACAGTTTTGTATTATATTTTTCAAAATTTAGCAATGTTAAAAGAGTAAAGCCGAGGATGTTTCAAATGTTTAAATAGACCTAGTAAGTTCAAGAGATTGCCAAGATAAGTTAAAAATTAAGTTTCTTAATATGTTTTGATAAAGTCAAATTAGTAAATAAATGAAAGTTACCAGTATGCATCTGACATAATGTTGTTGAATAAATAATTTTTAACATCCAAATTTTAATTTATAGAAGCTGTAAACCTTTTTTTATTTAAAGAAGTATTGCCAAAAGTCATTTAAAGTGTTTTTTTTTAACTTTGTTTAAATTAAATCTTTTTTTGAAAATTCATACAAATTTTTAATGTAACCTATCTTTCTTCAGAACAATTTGACAGCAAGTCTACCTAAGTCAAATTGTTAGATAGTAATGTAAACAATTAACCAGTAACTCTTCTTAAAGTGTAAATAATAATTTGTATGTGAACAAATGTTTTTTTTCTAATTAACTAAACACATTTTTAAAAAAACCTGACGCAGGAGGGTTGCAAAACAAATTCAAAATTGTTCATTTGCTGAATGTGACAGAAAATAGCATCTTTATGCTTACACTGTCATTTTTGCAGTGAAATTCAGAATCATTGTGAATTTTTTTAGCAATTGTCTCTAAGGATTATTTTGTTTTCAATTATTCTGAATATATTTTAATTTAGTAGAATTTAGTAGAAACGAACTAGTATTTACATCTAAATGTCAACAAATTGTAGATAAATTTACCTGCACAGCATCCTCCACAAGTTGCACCACATCAGTAACATTTTCCTTATTGATAGCTTTCTCACCAACGAGTAACACATCATCACATAGTTTGATCAGTTTGGCCAGACTTTGATATACTTGATTTGTTGCCGACACTAGTGCAGAACTGAAATATAGAAATACCTTTATCAATATCTATAACAATTTAGATGACAATATATATATATAGATTTAATTACATACATAATTAAAAATTTAATTTTTACATTTACTTATTACTTCCCATAAATTCGGTGGCATTTTCATAACTTTTCCTACTTTCCAACATCTGTCACTACGTAATCCATCCTCAATATACCATCATTATTTCCTATTCCTAATTCGAGAAGATCATTATTTATCATCGTTATCTTTACCTCGTTTCAGTACTTTGGTATTATACCGACCTCACGCCTAGAGGGAGTGTAGGACATGATTGCACTATTTTATACAACAATGCTATATACCTATATTAAAAAATATATTGCCGGTTATTTGTTTACTTGTAGTTTGCCGTGGCTTCACGTGCAATTAGTGATTCTGAAATTCCTGATCTTTTACTTGATCCTGATTTATTAGAATGTAGTTCAGTTTCATAAACAAAGTAACTAAACCAACAGGTATTTGTAAATATAACCAGTTTATGGGTGGTGTAGATTTAGCTGTTCAATATAATGAACTGTGCAGTTTTACAAGACGAACAAATAAATGATGGAGGAAAATGTTTTTCTTTCTATTAGATGTAGCTGTAGTAAATAGTTTTATTATCAATATTTGATTTTTAGTTTTATTATAACAAAAAAAAAGGAAATGAGAGAAAATCCTGTTAAACAAAAATAGTTTCACCAAAACTTGGTGAGGGAACGCATTGGTGATATTAGGAATAACCCGTATAGTGAGAGGGGTCGGCCATCAACTACTGACAAAGAAGAAAGACTGAATGGGAAATTACATTTAATCTTTTCCAATGATAAAAATAGTTCTATGGATATTGTAGTTTGCAGTAACAGGAAGATAAAAGGAGATAGAAGGGAAACAGTTTTTCACTACAAAACATGCGGCAGAAAACCAGGACTTCATCTGGAAGACTGTTTTCAAAGATATCATACTCTGCAAAACTACAAATAAGATAATAAAATCATGTACATACAATATTAGTAAATAAAAATAGCTTAGTTTATTAAAATCAAGTAAGAGAAAACAAAGTTTTCCATAAAAAATGATGCAACCTGCAGGTGAGTGTCTCAATTTAATTACAAGTGGAGAAGCAAAGCATGTTACAAAAATCCGAGCGCTAAGGGTTAAAACATACCTATAAAGTATCCAGTTAGGATAGATTTGGTTATAGTTTTATACAACATTACTCTATACCTATATTAAAACATACCTATAAAGTATCCAGTTAGGATAGATTTGGTTGTAATTTTATACAACATTACTATATACCTATATTAAAATATATCTATGAAGTATCCAGTCCGGATAGATTTAGTTGTAATTTTATACAACATTATTATACAGTGAAACCTCCCTGAACGGACACTTCCAACATACGAACATTTCTCTTAAACGGACATTTTTCTGGGAACCGAAAAATTTAATAATACGTACATAGGTTTTTCCCTCCTTAGAACGGATACTACATTAGATGAAAAATGAACAGCAAATGGTACTTTTTTTTGTTTTCTGCACCTCTGATATGCAAACAAATGTACTGCATAAATAGCTGAATACAATCAAAAGAAAGAATCGAATTTGTACACTAGCCTCAACAGCACATTTATTCATTCGTATCTTCCGTTACAGCTGTGCAAAGGCAATGGTACAGTACCGTTCTAAGAAAGTTTTATACGGGTATGTTTACAAAGGCATCTAGAGAAATGCACGCCTTTGCAAAGACAATCCCCTCCTCCAATACCGTAGCGACCTTACGCATGGACTGTATACGTGCTCTTGTGCCTAGTGGATAGGCGTTATTTACATAGTAGTTCTGGTTTACAGTACTATATACTGTAATGTATTTTTTTACAACACTAGTAATAGTTTTACAACATAAAATTATTGTACTGTATTCTTGAAATTTAAATAATTGTTCCTCGCAAATGTATGAGCCTACGTGAAAAACTAGACGTAATTCATTATAATGTCAGTGAAAAATGTGGTGTTAGGAAAATTGCAGAGTGCTTTAAGGTAGGTAAAACAAGTGCAACAGAAATAATAAAAAACAAAGGTATGATTTTAAAACAATTCAGTGAAAATGGAAACCAAAGTGTGTGAAGAAACTTTACTGTAAAAATGTAAGCGAAAAATTCTATTCTTTCTGGATAGTGCGCTTCTCACCCTAACTTTAATCTAAGCAATGTCGATCTTGTTTCTTTCCACCCAACATCACATCAACATCTCAACCACTTGATCAAGGAATCATTAAAATTTTAAAATAAAATATCGCACAAGGTATTTAAACCATCTAACCTTCAACTTGGGCGATGGAAATCTAACACACTAGCAATGAGAGAAGAAAGTTGGCGTGCTTCAAGCAATTGAATGGATTGGCAGGGTATAGAAAGAGGTAGCCTGGGCAACAATATCACATTGTTTTCAACGGACTAAATTTGATACTGGTATGGAAAAAGAGTCATTTTGCGAAGAAATGGAGCTGGACGTTACAAAATTTGAGAACCATGATTATCCGGCATCGATGTTAACCTAGTAATTGAGGATACCAATGTGGAGATAGTAATTTTTCACTGTACGTTTCTACAGTAACTTTAGATCAAACACTTAACACATTACTGTGATTCTCTTTATTTCACTCAAGTAATATTATTGCAAAAAAATGAATTAGATTTAATTTTTTCTTCAACAGATCCGTGATTTGGTAAATCAAGCTTTTATAATGGATGGCACTATGAATGATGAGAATGATGAGAATGATGATGATAATGATGACAGCCCTGAAAAGAATGCAGTTGATACATAACACAGCAGTATTTTATAAAAACTGTTGAATTTGAAAAAAAATCATTTCAAGCTAAAGCTTACTCTGCAGGTTTAAATATGATTTCTGAGCTGATTTTGCATATGGAAAATCAAGTTGTACAGTCCCACCGCTAATCAAAACAAACGACGATTAATCATTATTTTAAAAATTCATAGGCTAGGTTCTACAGTAACTCAAAACCTAAGTTAATATTTAGTACTGTATTACTGGATTGTTTCAGTGTTTTTTTATATTTGCTTTAGAATTTATGTTTAATAACAGTACAGTACAGTATTTATTGTACTGTACTGTATACTGTATTTACAAAAAGGTAGCCTACATTATTAATTAAATACTGTACATTAGTATTAGTATTAAATATGTTAATACATTAGTATTAGTTAAATACTAACCCCTATAATGCATTAGATTAGAAATAAGTGTGTAGTGACTAAATGCTGTAATCATTTTTGAAATTCGGCTTCTCTATAACACCCCTCCACAAAACGGACACCTCTCATGGGTGGACAAAATATCGAGAACCGTATGTATCCATTTAACAAAGGTTTCACTGTAAACGTATATTAAAATATAATTATGAAATATCCAGCTAGGACAGATTTTGTTGTAAGAAATCTAAAAGATTAAATATAAAGGTTTATTTATTTATATTTTTAATTTGTAATGTCCTACATTCACTATAGGTGTGATGTCAATATAATACCAAAGTGACCTTATTCCCACCTATTATTCCTTATCCTTCATACTATATAGAATATAATAGGTACATACTTTCAGTAAGTCTACTAAGCCGATAAAAACCTATATACATGATCCTTCCCTATTACATTCCAGACCAAGGAAACAAATGTCTATCCTCTGATATCTATCATTTGCAGGTAAAATAAATGTAAGACATCTTTGCTATATGAGTTAAATCAATTACATACTTATACAAAATCATATATCTTATTTTATCAAGCTCAGATTTGAAACATCAAATATCACATGGCAATCTGCTTAAAGAAATTAAAATATCTATGGACAACCCTAATGAGAGAAGCCATCCTGAGCACCGAGCATGTATGCTTCACATTGCAAATATAAGCAATACCGTTTTCAAAACATCCTCTGTATTTTCAGTAATCGATTTGTGAAAGAAAAAGGAGTTGATCTCGACATTCTTCTTTACACGTAAAACAAAAATCTTTTGTAACAGCAATTCCCCTATTATTATCAATACCAACTTCTTACTTCAACAATAGGTTCAACCCATAAAAACAGATGTTTCCTCATTCCCCCAAAATTTGTGTATTATCCGTTAGGCTTTAAAAGGCAATAAATGTCAGTCATAATGTCTTAAATACTGTGTACATGTTTCAATACCTCCAAAAACCAAGGTTCTTGACCAAAGTTGCTGGCAAACCAACAAACTAGCTTTAATCATCCCTATTTAGAGTTTGCGAAACTGTAGGTGTGGTTGTGGGTATAAGCGTGGATGTGTGTGTCTATGTGCTTGTGTGTGTGTGTTGAGACGACCTCCGCTGTCACACAGATAAAAATTTTGAACAAGCATTGCCGACCGAAGTCAGCTCTGTGCTAAAGCTTGCTAAAATCTGCCAGAGAACTAGTTACTGGACTTTATTTTAAAAAACCTAACTCGCAGAGATTTAACCCTTTGAGTGCTGTTTCCCACGGAATGAATTCTTTTTAGACATCTCAGCTTAATGACCAGGGTGTCGGATTGTAAAAAAATTGTTTATCAAACAAACTACTCCTTTCCATTTACAGAATTTCCAAAATACAACAAAACTTTTATAAATGAACTTATTATTTCTTTCTTAATGCCTTTGCCTTAGCTTAGTTAGTTGAATATTTCAATGCCTTTTAACCCTTTAAACCTTTGATTCCAAATGCAATCCTTTGAAAAATATACTTAATTTTAGCATACATTTATATACTGAAAACTTACGATTTAAAGTTAAATTTAAATTATAGAAAAATAAACAAAATTATTCCTGAAAAGAGAAACACTTATAACTCCATAAGAAAAAAATCACCTATGTAAATGAATCACGTTTTACCAGAATATTCAAACTTATACCCTACATTATCACATATTATTATTCACAGTTTATACAAAATCTATGCATGTTTAAAATTCCCCGTCCTGCAAGACCACCCCACATATTTAGAAAACAATTAGGTAAAAATTTACTTCCTGATTTAGCAATAAACATTTCGAACATTTTCCCAATAATTATATTTGAAAAGATTTATGAAAGAAAACCCCCAAATATTAACATATTAATAATTTATAAAGACAATTCAAATAGTAAACATTCAAAATCATTAAATAAACCTCACCATTTTTAATCACATAATCGTACTGAGAATATAACCCAAATTGACATCTAATATCATCAGAAACATTTACCTATTTTTAAATACATACAGAAATAATACTTATTTTATTTATCAATTAATATTGAAAATACACTTTTGACTGTTTTGTTTTTCAACAATATTTATTTACTTTCTGTAAATCTGAGAATTCTTCAACACAAATTATAATGTCTTCTGACATTTTTATATACTAATTTTAATTTGTTAATTTCTAACCAGTTTCACTTGCAATCCTTTATACTGGGTGAATGAGTATATCTTTTCCTATCCAAAACTAGCTAATGTTTAATTTTTCTATTTAAGATTCTAACAAACTTAAAAGTGCCTTGATCCTAATTAAGGTAACATATAAGGCAATTATTTAATTAATTTTGACCCCTTTTATTTGTTTACAAGTAACCTCATTGTTTATCTATGTTAATTTTAATAAAGTATACGTTTTGAACAACCCTTTTAATTCATTTTCTTTAATTTTGTACTAGTTTACCAAATTTAGGCTTTTTATTTCTTTTGTGAACATTTAATTTTAATCTCCTATACAAACAAAGACAAAAAGGATTTTTATTTCCAACATAATTTAAAAAATTTTTTACATCTCTACTCCTTTGACTGCCTTTTGCCTTTGATGATGTGAGGCTAAAATGGCGCCCCATCTCCCTAGTGTTTCTTCACTTCTAATATCAATAAAGACATTATCTTTATAACACAGTTTATTCAGTATATTTTTTAAATTAAAAAGAATTACTTGATTTATCATTTTCCTCAAAAATAAGTGGATTTAAAAATTTAAAAATTTGAAAGAGAAGAAAGCTTTCAGCTTATGCTGTCCTGATTTGGCGACATCCAGCTTCTCTCAGGGATCTCTTTCTTCATTGTTTTTATTGTCATGCGTCACGGCGAATTTAATTTTTAAAATTTTACAGTTATTATCCCTGTTTTTCTAAATGAGCTTCACTGACTTTATTTCTAAAGTTAAAACAGTTTATTAAAAACTTGAAATTTATTTTTTTATGGTTTTCATTTTTAAAAGTTTTAAAATTTATTTTGGCGAATTTTAATGTTAATATTTTTTTTTTTAATTACTCTTTATAAGCTTCGAAACCTTTTGCTCTTAATCTACTGAAATGCACCACATTTTTTGTTTGAATTTAGCCAATTTTAGGGACCAAAATCCATAAAAAAAGGCTTCAGCATAGCACCATTACATTCTTGCAGTCACCTTTCCCTCCACTGAACACATATTGTAAGAATTTTTCACTTTGAAAACATCAAAAGCGGAGCGGTTTGTCACGCCGAACCAACATTTACAACGGTTGGAAACCCACTGAAAACTTTCCCAACGCTTCGTCTTCACCCTCCACACACTCCCTTTTCCTCACCTGTTGTCTCTGGTCTAATCAACATACTTGTTAAAAGTGATATAATATGGTCTGATACCTTCACCTAAAAATCACATAATCCTTAACGTCAGAGCTTCCTTTTGTTGCCAGCTTAACCATTTTGGGCGCGCGGGCGTGTGTGTATGCGTGTAAAAGCAATGTTGACCAAATCTATTTCTTTATGTATGCTTATATGGACTTATAAACGTGTAATGTTAAGTGCCATTAAATTACTACAAGAAACAATTCAGACGTTTTTCACTGAAGAATAATTTTTAAGCCCATTAAAAGCCTGGTTGCAGATCACCTGATCATCAAGCAGAAAAAAGAAGATAAAGATATCCTTAAAAAATTATCGAGACTAAAAATATTAATTATGCATTTTACCTTTGATCAATGAAGACATAGGTTTTAAGAACCCCGTGAATTGTAGTAATAGTTTCCAACACTACAGTACCATTTCCTGGCAACACTTCCAGCTTATTTTTTGACACTACATCACGAAAGTGTTTCAGGGCAAACTGAACCTGTAACCAAAAAAGGCTAATAAAGAGACAATTTAATCATGCGCTTAGCCCTGAAATATCCCAATAGGCAAGATGGGAAGTAGAGGGCTATGAATCAATATAAATACTTTCCTACAAATAAAATAAGGACTATCAAAATACCCATGGTTAGTAATTATAAAACTACTACAGTCTTCCAAGTCCCCGTCAAATTGTTACTGATCTATGGGCACAAGCCTTCTATAATATATAAGCTT
This sequence comes from Prosapia bicincta, assembly GCA_036971475.1. Taxonomy (NCBI): domain Eukaryota; kingdom Metazoa; phylum Arthropoda; class Insecta; order Hemiptera; family Cercopidae; genus Prosapia; species Prosapia bicincta. The sequence goes on from JBAIZL010000003.1 coordinate 74,664,462, forward strand.
ATAGTTTAATAACAGTTTGGTGAACTGTATAAAATGACATGCATAAAAGATGGTTAATATTTAATAAATTTGATGATAAATTAGCTTTCGTATGAAATAACAAACCATTTAGATATATTTGTAGGCATATTGGATGCAGAATCTGTTGATGTATAGAATATTCTGAAACTGTAACATGTTTTCAGAAGTGGTAGTACACAAGAAAGTGGGAATGAGCAAGTGCAGGGTTAGCTGGATGAAAAAGTACTTTGGACTTATGCATCATTTGTACTGATTGAATATAAAGACTATTGATAAAAGTAGGCTCATCCAAAGTTGTAACAAGTGGCAAAAAATTGTTAACATTTCTTATGATAAACAAGAATAAATAGGCTACAACTCACATTTATAAAAATTTGAATATCAGACGCATTTCAATGACATTATGTCATCATCTTCAGTGATGCTACACAATCAAAATTTAATTTAAAAAATTGAACATAACTTATAATATTTTAACCTAAAATATTATATTAAAGTCTGATATTAAAGCTTTATAATTTTCAGTTGTAGCCTATTTATTCTTTTGCTTATAACCTTCACTCAAATATTGTAAATTTCTTATAATGTTATATAAGCACTTTGTTTATTAGCCAAACTCTTAAGCATCTGTTGCTTGTAAGATTAACCAGTTTGGGAACCCAAAATGAGAATAATTTATAATATGCATACTTTCAAAGATTATTTAATGCAGGTTTTATTCACTTTACAAAATTATATTGTTAGAGTTGAAATGTAAATTGGTGGTTTTCATTAATTTTTTGTCTACAGCATTGATCAAATCCTCGGTGGTAATTGATGGCTGATCTGGTCGCAGTTTACCATGGCCATTTTCCCATCAATCCTAGAAAGATTTGACTCACACCCACTATAGACTTTGTTCTTACTTATTTCATTTGAGCCAATAAACACACTGTAAGCAGTGCACTACAACGCCGATGCAGATGGCATCGTTTAAAGAGCAAATCATGCCTGAAGTCTGTGCCCATGCCAACTCTAACTCTCTTTCTCTCTCTTCTCCTGTTCCCCAAAAATTGTATTTTTGTAGAATCTAAAATCTTTTTAATATTATCAATGTGTCCCTGGATGGAGCTTGACATGATCAGAACAGATAATTAAATTATTTAATCACAGAAATTGGGCTACCTGAGAGACACATTGATTCATTTAGTTCTAGATTACTTCTCACTATTCATGTGTAATAGCGAAGTGGTTAGCATTCTGACTCAGTTGAGTCCTCAGTTCAAATACAAAAGTAACTTTTTATGAATCGGGAGTTATTTCGGATTGGGAAGTTACAAGATGATATTGCTAGGAGGAAAGTGTGGGAAGAGGATAGGAGCTAATTACTGCTGCTTGGGGCACAATCCAAGATATCAAGGGACACCTCCATACACTTTTTTAATGTCATGATATTAGGGGTATAAGGCTAATTTAAATCTCAGAAAAAAGACATATTAATATATACTTAACAGTTGCTGTTGTTATATAAACAGTTAAAACATGGCGAGTATAAATACCTCACAATTTATACTTGATGAAAACTAGATTTAATTTCATATTTTAATCCCTATTGTTATACTGTATGTTAGAATTAAAATAACTTTGAATCATAATGTCTATTCTCTCTACTGGGCACTAAAATTATCGAAATAACAAAAAACCCATCACTATTACCTGTCGCACATGAATATCAAGGTCTCTAAGTGGATTCCGTTCCAAATCAGGAGGAGGTTCACTGCCACTAGTCGTACGATGTTTCGGACTTCTGCCTGCAGGTTTGGGGGACCCGGACCGGGGCCCTGCCGGGGACCGCATCTGTGCCAAAATGTCCAAGAAATCCTCCTTGAAGGAACGAGCACGGCGTGCGAGTTTACCGCCACGTGGTCGAGGTGTACTGTCGTTTGTTTCACCTGCACACAACAAAGACCACATAATAAATAAGATGGTCCAACATCATGAGCCAACATTAATAGTCTTAAAATAATAATCTAAACAAGATATATTACAAACTGGATCATTGTCAAATAAGTTGTGTGTTAGTTGTCTGACATTCCACATTTATTTTAGGTACATAAATGAAGTCTCTATCACAGTGACGATGTTGAAACTGCCAGTATAGATATGAAATAAAGGAAAAAAATGTTTAATCCATAATAATTAATTATTACATTTGTTTACATATAAAGGATATTATTTGACAAAGATCTACTCCATTTTTTGTTTTTTGTTTTGTTTACTCATGTTTCTAGAAATACAGTCTAACAAAAAACAAACCGCTGTTACGTATTACTTCATGGATGGAAAAATAAGATAAAGTTATTATTTGGAGTAAATCCGTTCATTCCAGAGTGCATAAAATCGCAGTTCTGATGTTTTGCTAGAATCTCATCTAGTATTAACGAAGTGATGCTATATATATATATATATATATATATATATATATTCGTACAAAGCTGAAATAGCTTAAATTAAGGAGAAACTAATACGAAGGAGGGGGGAAAAATATAAGATTTTCTTGATTTACTACATTTGTAGGGTTTTAAGGAACTAAAAGTTACCAAAAATCTCCAAAAGAAATACATTGCAATGAAAAACAGCTGAATATAATTTTCAAATATTTCAGGTGAGAAACAGCTGTACAAATATTATATTCAAAACAGCTGAGTACAAATTTTTTAACAGTGTTAAAGATTAATTAGATTTATGAACTTGGGATCAGGTGTAGTTAATGGGGTATGTATTATCGTGATAGATATATTTACAAGTGTATTAAATTAGAAATAATCACTGGTTCTGGAAAAGGAAACATCATATTTTTACCAATAATTAAATTAATATCAACAGATCCTAAAATGCCATTTCAAACAAAAAGGAATCAATTTCCTTTAAGACTTACATTTTCAATAACTATAAGTAAGGCTTCAATCGAACAAACCTGTTTTTACACATTATCAACTTTATGTTGCACTAGGTCGAGTAAAATCTCAAGATGGATTAAAGATACATATTCATAATAGAATTGATCAAAAAAATCAAATTGAAAACGTATTTACAAAATATATAGTTTATAAAAAAATGTTGTTATGAAAAACTTGAATTATACTCGTATTCAATTTAATTGTATTAAAAAAATTAAATTGCTAGACAAAATTTTAAAATTTGTTTCAATATGAATAGGGGCATTTTCCCTACAAGCCCAAAGTATATATATATATATATATATATATAACACACACACCTTATTCAAATTTTCAATCATTAATGAAATACTTTTTATTCGCCCACTCAAGTTCAAATGAATTTTTAAACTTGTAGTAGATGACACTTGATGTCAATACAGTTTTTTTCGAATATTAATTCATTAATTAAATATAATAATGAATTACTTTAATTTTATATGGAAGAAAAACCATTCACAAAAGGGGCAAGGTATGCAATATAGTTATTTCGTCCCATTTGGCTTAAAATACGTGATAGCATATGATTTCATAAAACAGCTGATTTTGTTATAGGTTTTGTGGTAGAACAACTGTTTAAACGCATATGTTATGTTACTTTATTTATATTAATTATAAATATTTAATAAAAAGTAACTGAAATAAACTTTTTCTTTGTTGGCTTAAGTAGGAATTGACTTTAAAACGTTTTTGTTTATACTATGTATTTGTTTTTATTTTGTTTTCAAATGTTTCTAGATAATACAGTCTAAACAAAATACAGGGTTTTTCAAGTACCGGAAACCATAAATTACAATTTAATTTCTTTTTTCTAATTTCAACTACAATTAACTACTACATACGATACTGAGTAAAACGAATGTTCCCTTATAAAACAGATGAATACTTTCCACCATGATAAGATATTGCGGTTTTACAATATGCCTAGTTAGGTTAGGATTAGTTATGAAAGAACACAACTTTACTAAATATCATTGAACTCGGTAATGGACTGAAATTGGCAAATACGATACGGTTATGGTAGGCCAGTCGCATTCAATGACTGACCTTGGTCTTGCAACGTACGTATGTTGAAACGACCCGTGACTAACCTAAAAATACTGATAAACCTAGTATTGTATTTTATTAAATAACTAAATTGTAATATAGAAGTGCGTTACATTATAGTGCTCTAATATATTTAAAACTTTGAGTTTAAATAGAACTGCGTCTATGATGTTAACCCAGGTTCAACCTTTATCCTAGTTTAATGTTACAGTTAATAAGCTTTTTTCAATCCTTCTATTAGTCCACACTCTCCGTATATATAAATAAATAAATATATATATATATATATATATATATATATATATATATATGTATGTATATGTATATATATAATCTTGTTCAAATTTTCAGTAGTTCATTCTACTTTTTATTCATCCACTCAAATTAAAAAACGTTTTTTTAAACTTGTAGTTGATGACACTTGATATTAATACAGATTTTTTTCAAGCATTAATTAATTAAATTTAATAATGGATTAATTTTCGTTTAATATGGAAGAAAAACATTTCATAAAAGGTGCAAGGTATGCTGTATAGGTATTTCGTCCCATTTTGCTTAAAATAAGTGATAACATATGATCCATAAAACCGCTGATTTTATGTTATAGGTTATGTAGTAGAACAGCTGTTTTAGCGCATAGGCTATGTAACTTTATTTATATTAATTTCTATTAAATTAAATGTAGTTATTTTTTTACCCAAGAAGGAATTGACTTATAAAAAGTTTTGTTTATATTAGCCTACTTGTTTTTAACGAAACCTATTTTAACTGAACACTTTTTAGGTAAACAGTATTGTAAAATAGCTGTATTTTAAATTACAGTGGAAAATATTTCTCTACAGTATATTATAAAGAAGCATTTACTTTATACAGTTTTATTGGTATATTTAGATTGTTATAATTTTTTTGAAATTTCAGTCATAATTTATAGTTTGTGAGGCTCAAAAATAATTTTTCCTAGTTTATAGTGTATTTATGTGTAAAGTATGTGTAAACGGATAATAATTTGACCAGGCCTGAAATTCATCAAGTATTAACCGTTTAAACTCTCACCATGAAAATAGACTTTCTGGGGGTCGAAAACAAGCCTACAGTAACATCCACAGTAAGAGGGAGAAAACAAGAGTCTTTCCAGTCCCAATGAGAAAATTTTAAAAAGAAAAATTAAACTTTGGGCAATATTTGTACTTTTTTATAAAAAAAAGTACTAGTAAGTATTTATTTTCAAACTTTTTTCCTACAAAAAATCAACATAAATTTAAATATTTTTGTTCTTTAAAATAACGTGGGTCTAAATGTCGAGGTTTTACGGACAAGTAGGACACCCCCGTACACGTTTCAATAGTGTGGGCAGTCATTGCTGTACTGTTTCCTCTATCTTATATTAATGCCCTACAACGTAAATAAACAAACATGTTTGAAATAACACAACGCGACTGCCTCGCGACAAAAAGAGTATAAATAGGACGTAAGAATGTAGACGGCGTTCAGGATATGGTTGCGTGGTGACAAAAAACTTTGCTGTTCGGCAAAAGGGGACAATTACCAAGGCGGCCCACGTAACAGCTGAATCATCAAACAGTCACTCACTCCTAATAGTGTAATATCCGTTGGTTTGTACGGCCTAGATCGTCGCACACAAACCTACTTTAAAGGTTGCAATCTAAACGCCATTCACGATTCTAAATCAATTAATTTTCCAAAAATACTACTAAAACATGTTAACACTGGACCAGATAAACATCAGTTTCATTTTGGAAGATTCCTTGAAGACATCGAGGACACAAAACCAAGATATAAAAAAAATTGTACTTCAGATTAGAGGTAATAATGCCAAAAATAAAATGAATTTTGAAAATGAAAATTTCGTCAAAATTAAAACCAATATTGAGGTCCAACTTAAGTTGGTTTAACGGAATTTATTTTATAAATCTGTTTCTACTGTTTTTATCTATAACCAAGTAAGTAGCCTACTTAATATCTATTTAACGGATAGACTTTATGAATTTATACGTTGGTGTAGGAGATTTGATATTTTAAATCTGTTTCTACTGTTTTTATCTGTAACCAAGTGTGTAGCCTATTTAATATGAATTTAACGGATAGACTATATGAATTTATACGTTGGTGTAAGAGATTTGATATTTTAAATCTGTTTCTACTGTTTTTATCTATTACCAAGTAAGTAGCCTACTTAATATCTATTTAACGGATAGACTTTATGAATTTATACGTTGGTGTAAGAGATTCGATATTTTAAATCTGTTTCTACTGTTTTTATCTATAACCAAGTAAGTAGCCTACTTAATATCTATTTAACGGATAGACTTTATTAATTTATACGTTGGTGTAAGAGATTTGATATTTTAAATCTGTTTCTACTGTTTTTATCTATAACCAAGTAAGTAGCCTACTTAATATCTATTTAACGGATAGACTATATGAATTTATACGTTGGTGTAAGAGATTTGATATTTTAAATCTGTTTCTACTGTTTTTATCTGTAACCAAGTGCGTAGCCTATTTAATATGAATTTAACGTATAGACTATATGAATTTATACGTTGGTGTAGGAGATTTGATATTTTAAATCTGTTTCTACTGTTTTTATCTATAACCAAGTAAGTAGCCTACTTAATATCTATTTTAACGGATAGACTATATGAATTTATACGTTGGTGTAGGAGATTTGATATTTTAAATCTGTTTCTACTGTTTTTATCTATAACCAAGTAAGTAGCCTACTTAATATCTATTTAACGGATAGACTTTATGAATTTATACGTTGGTGTAAGAGATTTGATATTTTAAATCTGTTTCTACTGTTTTTATCTATAACCAAGTAAGTAGCCTACTTAATATCTATTTAACGTATAGACTATATGAATTTATACGTTGGTGTAGGAGATTTGATATTTTAAATCTGTTTCTACTGTTTTTATCTATAACCAAGTAAGTAGCCTACTTAATATCTATTTAACGGATAGACTATATGAATTTATACGTTGGTGTAGGAGATTTGATATTTTAAATCTGTTTCTACTGTTTTTATCTATAACCAAGTAAGTAGCCTACTTAATATCTATTTAACGGATAGACTTTATGAATTTATACGTTGGTGTAAGAGATTTGATATTTTAAATCTGTTTCTACTGTTTTTATCTGTAACCAAGTGCGTAGCCTATTTAATATGAATTTAACGTATAGACTATATGAATTTATACGTTGGTGTAGGAGATTTGATATTTTAAATCTGTTTCTACTGTTTTTATCTATAACCAAGTAAGTAGCCTACTTAATATCTATTTAACGGATAGACTATATGAATTTATACGTTGGTGTAGGAGATTTGATATTTTAAATCTGTTTCTACTGTTTTTATCTGTAACCAAGTGCGTAGCCTATTTAATATGAATTTAACGTATAGACTATATGAATTTATACGTTGGTGTAGGAGATTTGATATTTTAAATCTGTTTCTACTGTTTCATCTGTAACCAAGTGCGTAGCCTATTTAATATGAATTTAACGTATAGACTATATGAATTTATACGTTGGTGTAAGAGATTTGATATTTTAAACCTATTTATACGGTTTTTATCTGTAACCAAGTGCGTAGCCTATTTAATATGAATTTAACGTATAGACTATATGAATTTATACGTTGGTGTAGGGGATTTGATATTTTAAACCTATTTATACGGTTTTTATCTGTAACTAAGATGTATAGGGCATCAAGCAGACGGTGAAGCTAAGTAAAATTGTTGATATTTGTTGATTCCATCTTCGCATGAGCTACTAGTTTTTAACTAAAAATTATTACTAAATTATTACATTTGCCTACAGTAGCACTTACTTTTTATTGTTGAGGACGGCCGTTTGAGGAGGGGATCTCAAGGTTTTTGTAGGTTATGGTGGGGGTGGGATATTAGGGTGGGGATGTGGGTGTATTTTTGTGAGTATTAGGAGTTATGATGTCAAAAGTATATGTGAGCTATAATGTAATTGGGTGTTGAGTATGTATGTTAGATAGTAGCGTGTTGGCCTCGCCGCGCTGGCCCATCGAAATTTCCCTGCACAAGACAGCCGAGCGGTAGCAATTTCACGCGTGAATGCATCCCGGTACCGATTTGATCAGACATCAATATAATTTTTTAAATACTCTGTAACAAATGTATTGGTTTAAATTGTCAATTCATAGCTTAAGAGCTACAATTCAAGCTTTCATTGCTATTTTTATCTTAATCCGATCTCAAAATAAAACACTGACAAAAATCACAACTTTTTTTGTAATTAAGTAAACATTCTGAAATTCATAGGTATGGTATACAAATATATGTGCTACAACCTATTAAATTTTTAACACGATTGGTTTAATAGTTTTTATATTATAAATTTTCAAAGTCTATCATTGTCTGAAAAACTCCAAAAAACTGGTACTTTTTTCATTCAACCCGCTGAAAGACAAAGTTAAAACCGCAAAAAAATTAAGTTTACATTAATAGACGCAAAATTAAATTTATGAAATTTTGGTGCATCTTGTTTTGTTATAAGTATATCGGTTGCATTGTAGTAAAAGCTTAAACTCGAGTATCAACACTTTTTGACCCGATAGTAGGATGTAGTTTGAAATGTGTATTTCATATTGTTCGGCTGTGTATCGTTGGTTATTTTTGTATTCTTTGTGAAGAATATGTAGGTTAGATGTTATGTTTGTGTAGTTGTGGTTTGTGGATAAGACATGTTCGCAAAGTTTGATTGGATGTTTTTGTTGTTATTGCTTTGTGTTCTTGGTAGCGTGTGTGAAACTACGTCCCTGTCTGGCCTACAACAGCGGAGTTGTATGTATCGTTGATGATATTATAGGGTTTAAATTGTTTATTGAGAGTGTTGTGTATGGAGTAGACTATTTTGTGATTGTATTTTTGTAGTATATTGGTTAAATTGTGGGTTTTGGCTTATCTGTTTGGTATTGTTAAGTATTTTATGGGTTTGTCGTGTTGTGTGTTTGTAATTGGGTTATTGAGTTTGTTGTTTAGACGGTTGTATAATTTGCCAATCGTTGTATTGCATTGATTGGTTTGTGCTATATGTTTTATGGTGTTTAATTATTGGCAGTCTTCTTCTATATCTAATGGTGTTTTTAACATGCGATATATCATGGTGTTTTTAGTTAAAATTGTGGCTCTACTATATTTACAGTGCAAAATACTATATAGCATTCGGACAAAAAAATGCTACAAAAAAACCTCAATCCAAACAAGTCATCGGCTCTAGTTTGTTACGAGGTCAGCATCAATCAGAAATGTGCAAAAGGCGACCGTACCCTAGTCAGGGATGGTTCTACCGGCATATTAACTAATCCCAGAAGGCGAAGCAAAGTAGGGCAAATACTGCCTTTTGATTGGTCTGTAGCTCCTCCCACTCCACCAACAACAATTGTCAACATTGTGAATCGTTGAAACATTGTGAAACCTGGCATTCCAGGTTTTGGATTAAATGAAAATACAAAGCCACTTAGTATATATCTTTAATAAATCTGGATTTTTTAAAATTTTTAGCTACCTATTATATATTATATTCTATATAGGTGTGTGTATATATATATATATATATATATATATATATATATATATATAATAATTAATAAATTTAAAATATTTCAAAAACAAGAATACTTTTAATGAATATATTTATTCAAAGCTTTTCGCCGATAAAATAGTACCAGCATCTTCAGGAAAATAATTATCTAATAAAAATTTAATATATATATATATATATATATATATATATATATATATATATATATATATACATACATATATATATATATATATATATATATAATTTAATTTTTTTGTAATGGGGTGGAGTCAAGTTTTATTATTTAAGAGAAAAATGGTAATTATGGTATTTGTTAATGTAAAACATATTATATGTTTCACAACATTATATTATAATATGTCATAGGTACCTATATATATATATATATATATATATATAATTTAATTTTTTTGTAATGGGGTGGAGTCAAGTTTTATTATTTAAGAGAAAAATGGTAATTATGGTATTTGTTAATGTAAAACATATTATATGTTTCACAACATTATATTATAATATGTCATAGGTACCTATATATATATATATATATATATATATATATATAATTTAATTTTTTTGTAATGGGGTGGAGTCAAGTTTTATTATTTAAGAGAAAAATGGTAATTATGGTATTTGTTAATGTAAAACATATTATATGTTTCACAACATTATATTATAATATGTCATAGGTACCTATATTATAGGTATGGAAGTTGTTGTTTAATTACATAGTTCAATTTTCGAGTAAAGTAGGTAAGTACTTATTTGATTTGAAGATCTTAATTAGCAAAGTAATTTTTAAAATACCTACCCTTTCAGCTAAATGCTAATAATTCTAACAAATGATATACAGTAGTTGAAATCACAAACATTTGACGTTTACGTAAAAGTACATGTTATAATATTTTAAGGCGTGAATTAAATGCTCCAATTTTTAAATAATAATATAAACATTCCATTTATTGAGGCCCATGTTATTTATTTTGAGGCTTGCATAACTGAGGACGAAATAATTTTTTCTAAAGGGTCTACGAATTTGACAGTTGCTGGTGGAGTAGGAGGAGCTACAGACCAATCAAAAGGCAGTATGTAAGGCTTACATTGCTTCGCGATAGATAAACAAATCTAAATAGGAGGTTCACGGAAGCGTGCTAATAGGATTGTCTAAGCGCTGGGACGGTAGGCTGCGATTATGGCTCCGATGAGAGATGGCGATAGAGCCTGATGTTTTCTAAACGAAGAATACACAATTTCTTCCTAAGAGCCAAGTGCCAGCTTACAAAGTTTGACCTATGCGCGTGTGGACCTCGATGCTTTCTCTCTGAATTTGTACTTAACGTATTTCTAATTCCCTGTGAATCAGAGCAGAGCCTAACACAATCCCAAAACCCAAGGTCGTTTGAAATATGAATTTCATGAACGTCTAACTATTGGAATAAACGCCAGTTTAGAAGTCAATGGTGATTACAATTGCATAACCTTCCTAATTAGTGGCAACACTCTGTATAGACATAAACCATTGCATTCATTGCTTTACTGTACACGAATGTATCTACTAATTATCTGTGTCGTAAAGAACAAGTAATACAAAAAACTTGCAGTTTTTGTGTTGCATATCTTGAATTTTACATCACTACTATTGGTACCACTTGCTAAAAAATCCACTACCTACTGATATTTTTCAGCAGACGTGTTTCGCACTAGATCAGTGCACTGTATTAATGGAGTCTATGGTGTATTTGCGTTCTGTGTTTTGTGTACTCTGTAATGTGAACACATAAAGGTGACCATCCGTCCCGCTTTCGGCGAGACAGTCCCGCTTTTTAGGTTAGTGTTCCGCTGTCCCCAGATTTACTCGGGGGACGCTATTATGTCCCGCTTTGGCAGGATAAAGATAAACAAATAAACGTCCCGCTTTAAATATTATTTAATATTATAACCCAAAATAAAATGTTCTTGACTGACTGAAGTTGTCAGAATGGTGTGAGCTGAAAACTTCGACCGACCGACGACCGACTGAACAAAAGAACATTCCTTACGAAAACTTACGTCACATCTCTGAATTGCTTCTCTGTCTGCCAGGAACTAATGCTCCAGTTGAACGAGTGTTTACTAACATGAACAATATATGGACTGAAAATAAATCTCAATTGAACGTTCTAACTTTAAGAGTAATGCTTATGCTGAAGTACAATGTTGGACTAACTTGTGATAAGTTTCATGACAAAATAAAAGGAGAACCAGCTCTTCTTAGAGACATACATTCATCAAAAAAGTATGCCAATGAGTGAACGTGTAGGCTAGTGGACATACTGTACTCTTGTTTTTATATTGAAATGTGTTGAGATTGTATTGACAATTTAAACTTTACCAATTTACCAATTAACCTTTTTACAAGTCTGGTAAAAGAAGATGTTTCACAAACTTGTTTACATAGTTTTCCAATTATTTTCTCCTCGCGGTCGGACAGTACACTTCATTCAATTGATTTTACTTTGTAACTTACAATATTTTCAGTTGTTAATGTGTATTTTTGTTTGTTTCATTATTAATAAATTAATTTAACTGATGATCCGATTAGTGTAATTGTGCTACTTTTACTACTTGAACAGTAAAGTTTTTCCTATGCTTATTTCTGTAAATTTAACTGCTAAAATAGATAAAATAATGAGTTTAGGACGTTTAGTTGTGTCAATTTAGAAAATATCTTTCACGCGGTATAGGGGGTGGGTCCACCCTTGACCCTCCTAATGTGTGTCCCGCTTTGTGGTCATTACAAATTTGGTTACCTTAATCTAACCATTACTCTAAGAACACCAATACACCACAGACTCACACCAACACACACCTGGACAACAGGCATGTCAGTGACTCACAGCATTGAACAATCCAATGATCTAGTGCGAAACGCGTCTGCTAACAAATATCATTAAGTAGTGGTTTTTTGCCAAGTGTAAAGTAGTAATAACATAACCGCTTGTACAGACTTTTAAAGTGTATTGGTCACGAAAGGAGACCAAAAAATACGGTGAATGAATATTTATAGCGGCAACTGGTGACGCTACATCCATATGATGTAATTTGCCTAGCAGCTTGATCTGTTGAGACAGGCAGCGACAAGTTTCAACACGCTGGAGCTTGTCAGTTAACTGCCAGAGCCGCTAGAGTGAGGTCGTGTATATCGTGTGTCGCACATCATAGATTTCAAACAACGCATTGACACTAAGTTTTGTTTTTGGTTGCAAAAGTATGCTGAAGAAGCTGAATGTTAAAATCTGTTTATGGCGATAATGTGGTAACTCTGAAGACTGTGTAAAAGTGCCATCACGTTTTTAAAAGCGGAAATGAGTCGGTTGAAGATGAGCAGACGACAATGTGCAAAAAATAGAAACAATTGTTCGTTCAAACAGACTACTCGAGAGCTATCGGAAGATTTTAACATCTCGTACAGTTCCGTTCAAAGCATTTTAACCGATAATTTCCAAATGAGAGTGCAAAATTTGTTCCTAGACTTTTGAATGATGAAGAGAAAGAAATCGTGTCAGTCTGCACAGAGTCGAAGGATCGTTTTCAAGCAGATCCAGACTTCATGCCCAAAATTGTAACTGGATGAAATTTGGGTCTCTGGATATGACTCTGAGACCAAAATACAGAGTTCCCAATGGAAAACCAGTGAATCTCCACGCCCTAAAAAGGCACGTCAGTCAAAATCGAACATCCAGGTCATCCTCATTGTTTTTTTTTCGATAGGGAGGGCGTAGTACGATCGAAGTTCGTTCCAAGGGGAACAGCTATGAACTATGAATTTTATAAGGGCACACTGCAACGTTTGCGAAACAACATACGAAGAAAGAGACCAGAAAATGGGCGTATGGCTTTCTTCTTCATCACGACAATGCGCTGTGTCACACCTCACTTCTTATTCGCGAGTTTTTGGGCGAAAAAATAGTTTAGTTTGTCTGTCCACATTCGCTATACTCACCCGATTTAGCACAATGCGTCTTCTGGCTCTACCCAAAAATTAAAACTCTGCTTAAAGGTAAACGTTTTGACACCATTCCTGACATTGAGAGGGCCATGACCTAGCAGCTAAACGCCCAACTGAAAGAAGCCTTCCAGAAGTTTCCCGTCATGGATTCAACTTTGGGATAAGTGCATTGCCAGCCAAGGATAGTACTTTGAAGGAGATAAAATCGAATCTATGTTTATTACTTTTTGAAATACCAAATTTATCACCGTATTTTTTATCAGAGTGGTATATTAACTCTTGCGCAATGGCTGAATCAAATATTTCTTAAATATGTTACATAAAAATACCTTCCAAACCAGGATCAAGTGTTTTACAGCCTGGTAAGTTTCCGAGAGCAGTGAACAGGCTATCGGGCGACCATTATAATTCTGCTCTCGCACCGCTTAACCTGACCTTTTGGGAACTTAAAAAGGAAACTCAATTTAATTTATTCGCAAAATTTTCAAATTGTAGTTGAAAAACAAACAAAGAAAAATTATACCAAAAAACGAAACCATATTAAGAAATCGTATCAGGTTTAATATAGTACAATGTTAACTATTGTTAACATAATGTTAATATTCCTGAGGTAAAATAGGTTTTCATTTGGAAGGAGTCAAGACTTGTAACGACATACAAAGCAACATAGCCTCACGCTTAAGGTAATTATCCGTTTTCTATAAGTAATCGATATTGGCAAAACTAAAATTATATCTGATGATGCAGAGTGTATTCAGGAATACGACAAAATTAATAAAACTTTGTGGTGAAACAAAACAATCAATGTTGAAACAAAAACAAGTAATATAAGAAGAAAATTGGTAAAGTAAATTTCTACTTAGGCACAAAGAAAAATTTTATTTTCGTTGCTCTTTATTAAATAATTACGATTAATATAAATAAAGTAACATAACCCAATGCATTAAAACAGCTGTTCTGCCACATAATTTATAACATAAAATCAGCTGTTTCATGAAATCATATGTTTGTTACCACTTATTTTAAGCCAAATAAGACGAAATAACTATATTGGATACTTTGTTTTTTTTGTGAAAAGTTTTCCTACCATATAAAACCCAAATTAATTAATATTTGGAAAAACTATATTAGCATTACGTGCCATCCACTAAAGTTTAAAAAAATGTATGTCTATTTGTACTTTGTATATACTACAAAGTATCCTGTCTGCATAGATTTGGATATTAAAAAAGTTTACAATGCAAGGTAAACAGTTGAAAGTGTAAACACGGTCTCCTTATGCCTTGCGGTGATTCAGAAACATATATTTAAATGAAGGCCACTTCATTTCTCAATAAGTTGGCTAAACCTAGCAAAATTTATTTTGTTTTTATTATATCCATAACCAAATCTACCCTTACTAGAATATTTGTAGGAGTATTATAACGTAATATAACTTGGTGCTATGTTTTATAAAAAAAAGTAATTTAAAAAAGGTTTTGGGTGGTAAAATATTGTCTTTTTTCAAAATTTTAAATTATTGAAAAGTCACAATCAAGTATCATATTTTTCGAGTGCCTCAAGAATTTTCTGCATCGCCAATTATAAAATTTATTTTACCGATAACAATTACCTCCAGAAGTCCAATAATTTCCACTATATTAATAAACAGGTACTAGTAATCCGGTCAAGATTGGTTTGTTAACAATACAAAAAAAAAAGAAAAACAATTACATACCTAACTTACTTAACCTATCCTATTGCCGAATTGAACAAGAGTCCTTGATTTCCTAGACCTCGCAACACGAATACATGTTGATAAGTACGTGACACACGGTGATAAACTAAATTTTCCTCTTTTTATGACCAACCCGGATACTTTGTAGCTATAATGTAGTATAGAAATAGTGTAATATAGCGCTCTGTTTTATTAAAGAAAACATTGAAATTATACAATTCTGAGCGCGTTTGTAAATTGAGATTATGTTTGTATTTTATTCAAATACAGCAATCAATTGAAGCTGATTCCGCCTCACCAAGTGTTTTCCTGAACCAAGTAAGATTACGGTAGCAAAAGTATTTTACTAAAATGACACTTTTTTAATGTTAAATAAAATAAGAATAATATTGTTTTAGGCTGTAATTTTATAATATAATAACCAGGTTTTAGAGGCCTACCTAATGTGTTGATACTTACGACTGTATATCCATTTCAATTATACAACGAGAAAACACACCAGCCATAACAAGTCAACACACAAGACTGTTGTTAAGTCAGCTGTCAGTTCAGGAGGGGAGGGACGTCTTAACCTCTCCTCTATGCATTCCTTTGCCATAAATTTCATTCATTCCTGGTGCGACGTCTGGCGCCTACAGCGCTATCTTTGGACAACTTCATTAACTATACACGCCCAAATTCATTTTATAACAGAATTAAATTTTACATTTACACTATTAAATGTAGTTTCAATATAATTACAGTTTAATTACATCGAATTGAATATTTTCAAACGCCTCTTAATTTCACACAAATACACAAGCGCTCTCTCTCTCTCTCACACTCTCTCGCACACCCACTCTCTCTCTCTTTCTCTCTCTCTCTCACTCTCTCTCTCTCTCTCTCTCTCTCTCTCTCTCTCTCTCTCTTACACTATCACACACACGCACTCTCTCTCTCTCACACACACAAACACTCTCTCTCACATACACACGCACATTCTCTCTCACACACACACACACACATTCTCTCTCTCTCTCACACACACACTCTCTCTCTCTCTCACATGCACTCTCTCTCTCACACACACACTCTCTCTCTCACACACACACACTCGGCTTATAAATGAAATGAGTGTCAGGAAATCGGGGTTAAAGATTAAGAAAAAAAATATTTTTCAAGTTAGCAAACAGATTTTTACCATTTTGGCAGCAAACAAATACCTTTTGGTATTAAGTTTGTTTTTTGTAGTTTCTTACAAAGTACTTTGTGTACCGATGAACCGTTGACATTCCATCGTAGTTAATAAAATTCACCGAAAACATTTAAAATTTTGATTTAGAGGCTAGTGCAACCTAACCAGAAGGGGTCTGCATGGAATGGCAGTTGGTGTTGAAGTGGGCGGCAGCTTGTCGTAAACAAACCCAAGTTCCTACTCTGGGGATCTGGCCCTGGAGTGGATAAATGGCTATTTTGTTGTTGTTATTTATTTTATTGATAAAAGTGTTATCAGGAGGTACAGAGGACCCCGCCGTTCTAATGATCTCCAGTACTTCTAGAAAAGTCGAACCGTAAACTCTGGTTGTAGCTCTAGTCTTGTACCGGGCGCAGTCAGTCCACGCCGGTACCTCAGGATCGCTCCACGTACCTGGACTGACACTAGTCACTCAAATGATATGGACACGTAACCAATAGGGGCATGACAAGAGGTGGATGTAAAACTGTATTTTATACGCCCACTTTATTATAGACTGAGAGAGGATATTAAAATGGTTATATAGTTTTCCCTTATCTGCTCTGATTCTACATTGTTGTTTATTTGTTTTCTTTGTCTTTCTGTGTTCGTACTCAGGAAGTGGCCAACAGGGAAATCTAGAGATCCGAAAGAGGTCTACCATCTATGTAAGTCGGAGAGCGAGAAGATTTCAGATCTTCAGAGAAAATTTTAAACAAATTATACTTTGTTCAATAAAAAAATATATAAGTATTTATTTTCGCAGTTTTTCTAGTTTCCTGCAAAAAAATCAACAACAGTAACAATTAAAATATAAATTCACTATAGAGACATTTTTTTATATTGAATACTGAGCTAATAATTAACCCACTTTATTACTAAATAAGAGCAAAATCGATTTTAATGTTTTTATGTGTATTAAAGTGCGTAGGCCTGAAAACGTCGGACACAGAATACAGCCCACGTCTTTTCTCATGTCCGTCAAGATTTCCTCAACAGTTTAGTTGATTTCGTAATGGTTAATTTTATTCAATATTTCTATAGTTGATGAGTCTAGTTTTTGCCTAATCCAAGACGCAAATGTAGTTGTCTAATCAAAGGAATTACAATGAGCCTCGAGGGATTAAACACGGAACCGATAACGTCAAACCCCCTCAAGATGAATGCCAAAACTTACAGCACTTCAGTTATTAAGGCTTTCCAATGACGATGTGACGTCACCCACAATGGCCAGCTATAAATGTCACTGCTTGTATGACTCAGACGCCGAGAACATTACAAGACAACAATGACGTAACTCCAACTGTTGCAAAGTAATAACAAAAACTAGCCGTGCCAACATAACAGACCGTAAGTGCCCACATTGCCGCCAAATAACAATTACATTTTAGCACTTTCTAATGAAACGATAAATAAAACTCATAATTTTTTGTATATTCGCGCAAATCTATGAAGGTCAAACATTTTTGCGTATATATAATATGTATACAGTACTACTAATATCGAATATTTATAATAAAAGAAAAAATAATATGAGATGCATCAGGTTCTACTGGAGGTGCGAGGAGGATTGTCAGGGTTACTACAAATTGCAGTGAAGGCGTGGATTAAAGGAAGAATTAGGATGAGAGACAAGAGGTCCCACTGGAAGTGTGAGGAGGATTGCCAGGCTTACTACACATTGCAGTGAAAACATGGATTAAAGGAAGAATTAGGATGAGAGACATGAGGTCCCGCTGGAGGTACGAGGGGCGTGGCACGTCGATACCCGTTGCAGTGGACACGTGGAATGAAGGAAGAATTAGAATGATAGACATGAGGTCCCACTGCAGGTACGAGGGGCGTGGCACGTTGATACCCTTTGCAGTGGAGACGTGGAATAAAGGAAGAATCAGGATGAGAGACATGAGGTCCCACTGCAGGTGCTAGGAGGATTGCCAGGGTTACTACCCATTGCAGTGAGAGCGTGGATTAAAGGAAGAATTAGGATGAGAGACAAGAGGTCCCACTGGAGGTGCGAGGAGGATTGCCAGGGTTACTAACCATTGCAGTGAAAGCGTGGATTAAAGGAAGAATTAGGATGAGAGACAAGAGGTCCCACTGGAGGTGCGAGGAGGATTGCCAGGGTTACTACACATTGCAGTGAAAGCGTGGATTAAAGGAAGAATTAGGATGAGAGACATGAGGTCCCACTGGAGGTGCGAAGAGGATTGCCAGGGTTACTACACATTGCAGTGAGAGCGTGGATTAATGGAAGAATTAGGATGAGAGACGTGAGGTCCCACTGGAGGTGCGAGGAGGATTGCCAGGGTTACTACACATTGCAGTGAAAGCGTGGAATAAAGGAAGAATTAGGATGAGAGACATGAGGTCCCACTGGAGGTGCGAGGAGGATTTCCAGGGTTACTACACATTGCAGTGAAAGCGTGGATTAAAGGAAGAATTAGGATGAGAGACATGAGGTCCCACTGGAGGTGCGAGGAGGATTGCCAGGCTTTCTACACATTGCAGTGAAAACATGGATTAAAGGAAGAATTAGGATGAGAGACATGAGGTCCCGCTGGAGGTACGAGGGGCGTGGCACGTCGATACCCGTTGCAGTGGACACGTGGATTGAAGGAAGAATTAGAATGATAGACATGAGGTCCCACTGCAGGTACGAGGGGCGTGGCACGTTGATACCCTTTGCAGTGGAGACGTGGAATAAAGGAAGAATCAGGATGAGAGACATGAGGTCCCACTGCAGGTGCTAGGAGGATTGCCAGGGTTACTACCCATTGCAGTGAGAGCGTGGATTAAAGGAAGAATTAGGATGAGAGACAAGAGGTCCCACTGGAGGTGCGAGGAGGATTGCCAGGGTTACTAACCATTGCAGTGAAAGCGTGGATTAAAGGAAGAATTAGGATGAGAGACAAGAGGTCCCACTGGAGGTGCGAGGAGGATTGCCAGGGTTACTACACATTGCAGTGAAAGCGTGGATTAAAGGAAGAATTAGGATGAGAGACATGAGGTCCCACTGGAGGTGCGAGGAGGATTGCCAGGGTTACTACACATTGCAGTGAGAGCGTGGATTAATGGAAGAATTAGGATGAGAGACGTGAGGTCCCACTGGAGGTGCGAGGAGGATTGCCAGGGTTACTACACATTGCAGTGAAAGCGTGGAATAAAGGAAGAATTAGGATGAGAGACATGAGGTCCCACTGGAGGTGCGAGGAGGATTGCCAGGGTTACTACACATTGCAGTGAAAGCGTGGAATAAAGGAAGAATTATAATGAGAGACATGAGGTCCCACTGGAGGTGCGAGGAGGATTGCCAGGGTTACTACACATTGCAGTGAAAGCGTGGAATAAAGGAAGAATTATAATGAGAGACATGAGGTCCCACTGGAGGTGCGAGGAGGATTGCCAGGGTTACTACACATTGCAGTGAAAGCGTGGATTAAAGGCAGAATTAGGATGAGAGCCATGAGGTCCCACTGGAGGTGCGAGGAGGATTGCCAGGGTTACTACACATTGCAGTGATAGCGTGGATTAAAGGAAGAATTAGGATGAGAGACATGAGGTCCCACTGGAGGTGCGAGGAGGATTGCCAGGGTTACTACACATTGCAGTGAAAGCGTGGATTAAAGGAAGAATTAGGATGAGAGACATGAGGTCCCACTGGAGGTGCGAGGAGGATTGCCAGGGTTACTACACATTGCAGTGAAAGCGTGGAATAAAGGAAGAATTAGGATGAGAGACATGAGGTCCCACTGGAGGTGCGAGGAGGATTGCCAGGGTTACTACACATTGCAGTGAAAGCGTGGATTAAAGAAAGAATTAGGATGAGAGACATGAGGTCCCACTGGAGGTGCGAGGAGGATTGCCAGGGTTACTACACATTGCAGTGAAAGCGTGGAATAAAGGAAGAATTAGGATGAGAGACATGAGGTCCCACTGGAGGTGCGAGGAGGATTGCCAGGGTTACTACACATTGCAGTGAAAGCGTGGATTAAAGAAAGAATTAGGATGAGAGACATGAGGTCCCACTGGAGGTGCGAGGAGGATTGCCAGGGTTACTACACATTGCAGTGAGAGCGTGGAATAAAGGAAGAATTAGGATGAGAGACATGAGGTCCCACTGGAGGTGCGAGGAGGATTGCCAGGGTTACTACACATTGCAGTGAAAGCGTGGAATAAAGGAAGAATTAGGATGAGAGACATGAGGTCCCACTGGAGGTGCGAGGAGGATTGCCAGGGATACTACACATTGCAGTAAAAGCGTGGATTAAAGGAAGAATTAGGATGAGAGACAAGAGGTCCCACTGGAGGTACGAGAGGCATGGCACGTTGATACCCCTTGCAGTGGAGACGTGGAATAAAGGAAGAATTAGGATGAGAGACATGAGGTCCCACTGGAGGTGTGAGGAGGATTGCCAGGGTTACTACCCATTGCAGAGAAAGCGTGGATTAAAGGAAGAATTAGGATGAGAGACAAGAGGTCCCACTGGAGGTGTGAGGAGGATTGCCAGGGTTACTACCCATTGCAGTGAAAGCGTGGATTAAAGGAAGAATTAGGATGAGAGACAAAAGGTCCCACTGGATGTACGAGGGGCGTGGCACGTTGATACCCCTTGCAGTGGAGACGTGGAATAAAGGAAGAATTAGGATGAGAGACATGAGGTCCCACTGGAGGTGCGAGAAGGATTGCCAGGGTTACTACACATTGCAGTGAAAGCGAGGATTAAAGGAAGAATTAGGATGAGAGACATGAGGTCCAACTGGAGGTGCGAGGAGGATTGCCAGGGTTACTACCCATTGCAGTGAAAGCGTGGATTAAAGGAAGAATATGGATGAGAGACAAGAGGTCCCACTGGAGGTGCTAGGAGGATTGCCAGGGGTACTACCCATTGCAGGGAGACCGTGGATTAAAGGAAGAATTAAGATGAGAGACAAGAGGTCCCACTGGATGTGTGAGGAGGATTGCCAGGGTTACTACCCATTGCAGTGAAAGCGTGGATTAAAGGAAGAATTAGGATGAGAGACAAAAGGTCCCACTGGATGTACGAGGGGCGTGGCACGTTGATACCCCTTGCAGTGGAGACGTGGAATAAAGGAAGAATTAGGATGAGAGACATGAGGTCCCACTGGAGGTGCGAGAAGGATTGCCAGGGTTACTACACATTGCAGTGAAAGCGTGGATTAAAGGAAGAATTAGGATGAGAGACAAGAGGTCCCACTGGAGGTGTGAGGAGGATTGCCAGGGTTACTACACATTGCAGTGAAAGCGTGGATTAATGGAAGAATTAGGATGAGAGACAAGAGGTCCCACTGGAGGTGTGAGGAGGATTGCCAGGGTTACTACTCATTGCAGTGAAAGCGTGGATTAAAGGAAGAATTAGGATGAGAGACAAGAGGTCCCACTGGAGGTACGAGAGGCATGGCACGTTGATACCCCTTGCAGTGGAGACGTGGAATAAAGGAAGAATTAGGATGAGAGACATGAGGTCCCACTGGAGGTGTGAGGAGGATTGCCAGGGTTACTACACATTGCAGTGAAAGCGTGGATTAAAGGAAGAATTAGGATGAGAGACAAGAGGTCCCACTGGAGGTACGAGAGGCATGGCACGTTGATACCCCTTGCAGTGGAGACGTGGAATAAAGGAAGAATTAGGATGAGAGACATGAGGTCCCACTGGAGGTGCGAGAAGGATTGCCAGGGTTATACACATTGCAGTGAAAGCGTGGATTAATGGAAGAATTAGGATGAGAGACGTGAGGTCCCACTGGAGATGCGAGGAGGATTGCCAGGGTTACTACACATTGCAGTGAAACCGTGGATTAAAGGAAGAATTAGGATGAGAGATATGAGGTCCCACTGGAGGTGCGAGGAGGATTGCCAGGGTTACTACACATTGTAGTGAAGGCGTGGATTAAAGGAAGAATTAGGATGAGAGACGTGAGGTCCCACTGGAGATGCGAGGAGGATTGCCAGGGTTATACACATTGCAGTGACGGCGTGGATTAAAGGAAGAATTAGGATGAGAGACGTGAGGTCCCACTGGAGATGCGAGGAGGATTGCCAGGGTTACTACACATTGCAGTGACGGCGTGGATTAAAGGAAGAATTAGGATGAGAGACGTGAGGTCCCACTGGAGGTGCGAGAAGGATTGCCAGGGTTATACACATTGCAGTGAAAGCGTGGATTAATGGAAGAATTAGGATGAGAGACGTGAGGTCCCACTGGAGATGCGAGGAGGATTGCCAGGGTTACTACACATTGCAGTGAAACCGTGGATTAAAGGAAGAATTAGGATGAGAGATATGACGTCCCACTGGAGGTGCGAGGAGGATTGCCAGAGTTATACACATTGCAGTGAAAGCGTGGATTAATGGAAGAATTAGGATGAGAGACGTGAGGTCCCACTGGAGATGCGAGGAGGATTGCCAGGGTTACTACACATTGCAGTGAAAGCGTGGATTAAAAAGAGAATTAGGATGAGAGACATGAGGTCCCACTGGAGGTGCGAGGAGGATTGCCAGGGTTACTACACATTGCAGTGAAAGCGTGGAATAAAGGTAGAATTAGGATGAGAGATATGAGGTCCCACTGGAGGTGCGAGGAGGATTGCCAGGGTTACTACACATTGCAGTGAAAGCGTGGAATAAAGGTAGAATTAGGATGAGAGATATGAGGTCCCACTGGAGGTGCGAGGAGGATTGCCAGGGTTACTACACATTGCAGTGAAAGCGTGGATTAAAGGTAGAATTAGGATGAGAGATATGAGGTCCCACTGGAGGTGCGAGGATTATTTCCAGGGTTACTACACATTGCAGTGAAACCGTGGATTAAAAAGAGAATTAGGATGAGAGATATGAGGTCGCACTGGAGGTGCGAGGAGGATTGCCAGGGTTACTACACATTGCGGTGAAAGCGTGGATTAAAGGAAGAATTAGGATGAGAGATATGAGGTCCCACTGGAGGTGCGAGGAGGATTGCCAGGGTTACTACACATTGCAGTGAAACCGTGGATTAAAAAGAGAATTAGGATGAGAGATATGAGGTCCCACTGGAGGTGCGAGGAGGATTGCCAGGGTTACTACACATTGCAGTGACAGCGTGGAATAAAGGTAGAATTAGGATGAGAGATATGAGGTCCCACTGGAGGTGCGAGGAGGATTGCCAGGGTTACTACACATTGCAGTGAAAGCGTGGAATAAAGGTAGAATTAGGATGAGAGATATGAGGTCCCACTGGAGGTGCGAGGAGGATTGCCAGGGTTACTACACATTGCAGTGAAAGCGTGGATTAAAGGAAGAATTAGGATGAGAGATATGAGGTCCCACTGGAGGTGCGAGGAGGATTGCCAGGGTTACTACACATTGCAGTGAAAGCGTGGATTAAAGGAAGAATTAGGATGAGAGACATGAGGTCCCACTGGAGGTGCGAGGAGGATTGCCAGGGTTACTACACATTGCAGTGACAGCGTGGAATAAAGGTAGAATTAGGATGAGAGATATGAGGTCCCACTGGAGGTGCGAGGAGGATTGCCAGGGTTACTACACATTGCAGTGAAAGCGTGGAATAAAGGTAGAATTAGGATGAGAGATATGAGGTCCCACTGGAGGTGCGAGGAGGATTGCCAGGGTTACTACACATTGCAGTGAAAGCGTGGATTAAAGGTAGAATTAGGATGAGAGATATGAGGTCCCACTGGAGGTGCGAGGAGGATTGCCAGGGTTACTACACATTGCAGTGAAATCGTGGATTAAAAAGAGAATTAGGATGAGAGATATGAGGTCCCACTGGAGGTGCGAGGAGGATAGCCAGGGTTACTACACATTGCAGTGAAAGCGTGGATTAAAGGAAGAATTAGGATGAGAGATATGAAGTCCCACTGGAGGTGCGAGGAGGATTGCCAGGGATACTAAACATTGCAGTGAAACCGTGGATTAAAAAGAGAATTAGGATGAGAGATATGAGGTCCCACTGGAGGTGCGAGGAGGATTGCCAGGGTTACTACACATTGCAGTGAAAGCGTGGATTAAAGGAAGAATTAGGATAAGAGATATGAGGTCCCACTGGAGGTGCGAGGAGGATTGCCAGGGTTACTACACATTGCAGTGAAAGCGTGGATTAAAGGAAGAATTAGGATGAGAGACATGAGGTCCCACTGGAGGTGCGAGGAGGATTGCCAGGGTTACTACACATTGCAGTGAAAGCGTGGATTAAAGGAAGAATTAGGATGAGAGACATGAGGTCCCACTGGAGGTGCGAGGAGGATTGCCAGGGTTACTACACATTGCAGTGAAAGCGTGGATTAAAGGAAGAATTAGGATGAGAGACAAGAGAGGTCCCACTAGAGGTGCGAGGAGGATTGCCAGGGTTACTACACATTGTAGTGAAGGCGTGGATTAAAGGAAGAATTAGGATGAGAGACATGAGGTCCCACTGGAGGTGCGAGGAGGATTGCCAGGGTTACTACACATTGCAGTGAAAGCGTGGATTAAAGGAAGAATTAGGATGAGAGACATCAGGTCCCACTGGAGGTGCGAGGAGGATTGCCAGGGTTACTACACATTGTAGTGAAGGCGTGGATTAAAGGAAGAATTAGGATGAGAGACAAGAGGTCCCACTGGAGGTGCGAGGAGGATTGCCAGGGTTACTACACATTGTAGTGAAGGCGTGGATTAAAGGAAGAATTAGGATGAGAGACATGAGGTCCCACTGGAGGTGCGAGGAGGATTGCCAGGGTTACTACACATTGTAGTGAAGGCGTGGATTAAAGGAAGAATTAGGATGAGAGACAAGAGGTCCCACTGGAGGTGCGAGGAGGATTGCCAGGGTTACTACACATTGTAGTGAAGGCGTGGATTAAAGGAAGAATTAGGATGAGAGACATGAGGTCCCACTGGAGGTGTGAGGAGGATTGCCAGGGTCACTACCCATTGCAGTGAAAGCGTGGATTAAAGGAAGAATTAGGATGAGAGACAAGAGGTCCCACTGGAGGTGCGAGGAGGATTGCCAGGGTTACTACACATTGCAGTGAAAGCGTGGATTAAAGGAAGAATTAGGATGAGAGACATGAGGTCCCACTGGAGGTGCGAGGAGGATTGCCAGGGTTACTACACATTGTAGTGAAGGCGTGGATTAAAGGAAGAATTAGGATGAGAGACATGAGGTCCCACTGGAGGTGCGAGGAGGATTGCCAGGGTTACTACACATTGTAGTGAAGGCGTGGATTAAAGGAAGAATTAGGATGAGAGACATGAGGTCCCACTGGAGGTGTGAGGAGGATTGCCAGGGTCACTACCCATTGCAGTGAAAGCGTGGATTAAAGGAAGAATTAGGATGAGAGACAAGAGGTCCCACTGGAGGTGCGAGGAGGATTGCCAGGGTTACTACACATTGTAGTGAAGGCGTGGATTAAAGGAAGAATTAGGATGAGAGACAAGAGGTCCCACTGGAGGTGCGAGGAGGATTGCCAGGGTTACTACACATTGTAGTGAAGGCGTGGATTAAAGGAAGAATTAGGATGAGAGACATGAGGTCCCACTGGAGGTGTGAGGAGGATTGCCAGGGTCACTACCCATTGCAGTGAAAGCGTGGATTAAAGGAAGAATTAGGATGAGAGACAAGAGGTCCCACTGGAGGTGCGAGGAGGATTGCCAGGGTTACTACACATTGCAGTGAAAGCGTGGATTAAAGGAAGAATTAGGATGAGAGACATGAGGTCCCACTGGAGGTGCGAGGAGGATTGCCAGGGTTACTACACATTGTAGTGAAGGCGTGGATTAAAGGAAGAATTAGGATGAGAGACATGAGGTCCCACTGGAGGTGCGAGGAGGATTGCCAGGGTTACTACACATTGTAGTGAAGGCGTGGATTAAAGGAAGAATTAGGATGAGAGACATGAGGTCCCACTGGAGGTGCGAGGAGGATTGCCAGGGTTACTACTCATTGCAATGAAAGCGTGGATTAAAGGAAGAATTCGGATGAGAGACATGAGGTCCCACTGGAGGTGCGAGGAGGATTGCCAGGGTTACTACACATTGTAATGAAGGCGTGGATTAAAGGAAGAATTAGGATGAGAGACATGAGGTCCCACTGGAGGTGCGAGGAGGATTGCCAGGGTTACTACACATTGTAGTGAAGGCGTGGATTAAAGGAAGAATTAGGATGAGAGACATGAGGTCCCACTGGAGGTGCGAGGAGGATTGCCAGGGTTACTACACATTGTAGTGAAGGCGTGGATTAAAGGAAGAATTAGGATGAGAGACATGAGGTCCCACTGGAGGTGCGAGGAGGATTGCCAGGGTTACTACACATTGTAGTGAAGGCGTGGATTAAAGGAATAATTAGGATGAGAGACATGAGGTCCCACTGGAGGTGCGAGGAGGATTGCCAGGGTTACTACACATTGTAGTGAAGGCGTGGATTAAAGGAAGAATTAGGATGAGAGACATGAGGTCCCACTGGAGGTGCGAGGAGGATTGCCAGGGTTACTACACATTGTAGTGAAGGCGTGGATTAAAGGAAGAATTAGGATGAGAGACAAGAGGTCCCACTGGAAGTGTGAGGAGGATTGCCAGGGTTACTACTCATTGCAATGAAAGCGTGGATTAAAGGAAGAGTTCGGATGAGAGACGTGAGGTCCCACTGGAGGTGCGAGAAGGATTGCCAGGGTTACTACTCATTGCAGTGAAAGCGTGGATTAAAGGAAGAATTAAGATGAGAGACAAGAGGTCCCACTGGAGGTACGAGGGGCGTGGCACGTTGATACCCCTTGCAGTGGAGACGTGGAATGAAGGAAAAATGACAGGCATGAGGTTCCATTGAAGGTGCAAGATGCGTGGCACTTTGATACCCTTTGCAGTGGAGAAGTGGAATGAAGGAAGAATTAAGATGACAGGCATGAGGTTCCATTGGAGTTGCGACGGGTGTGGCAAGTTCTTTCGCAAATGGAGGAGTAGATTGAAGAAAATATGAAGATGAGCAACAGGACGGTCTATTATACGTTCGAGGTGCGTGGCAAGTTAATACGAATTGCTATCGAAGCGTGGACTGGAGGAAGAATTACCATAGGAGATTAAGATGTATGAGGCTCCTCTGGATGTGCGAGGAATGTTGTAGGGGTTGATACCCAATTCAGTGGAAGCATGTATTGAAGAAGGAATTGAGATGAGGGACATGAGGCCTCACAGGAGGTGCGATCGGTGTGGGAAGCTGATACCTCTTGCAGTGGAGGCGTAGAGAGAATTTAGATAGGACATGAGGGTCCACGAAAGGAACGAGGGGAGTGGGAAGTTGATACCTTTTGTAGTGGCGGCATGGATTGAAGAGAGAATTAAGTTGCGAGACATGAGGGTCTACGGGGGGTACGAGGGTCGTGGGAAATTAATACCCCTTGCATTAGAGGCGTAGAAAAAAATTAAGATTAGAGTCATGAGAGTCCACGAAACGTACGAGGGGCGTAGGAAGTTGATACTCCTTGCAGTGGAGGCATGGATTGAAAAAAGAATTAAAATGAGACATTAGGTTCTACTGGAGGTGCGATGGGCGTGGCCAATTGATACCTCTTGCAGTGGAGGCGTTGATTAAAGGACACTTACAATAAAATTTATAAATTTAAAATATTTTTTTTTTTTTATGAAGCCGGTTGTGGTTTGGCGAACATAAGGCGTCGCGGTACGACGCTTGGGTACAAAGGATTCGGGCGTACATCTAGCATTAGCCTTTGTGGCGATCAGCGTATCGAGAGAGCTTCATTCAAGACACCGAGATTTGGAATAAACAAGCTGTCAAAGTGTAGTAAGAAAACTATCCTGAAAACGTTATACAGAGAGGGGATATAACATTTCAGGAAGCTAGTGTCTCGCCAGAAAAATAAAGAGCGGCTGATTGGTCAAGGCTGCCATTTCTCCTACTAACGCCAGTACTGGTTGTCCCTCTGTGAAGGTCGGAAGGTGAGAATCGGCCAGCCCGATAGGTCGTTTTGGCTTTTAGATAGTTCTAATTGTGACAACTAATGAAAGCAGGGCTAAAGAAAGGTCACAGAATTAGTCAAAAAGGAAAAGGACGTCTTCGAAAACGTTCAGGACTAAAGCTCCTGGGCAAAAAAATACACGGTCACTAAATAAATTTAGGAGTCGAAATGTAAACCGTAAACTATATTTCTAAAACTGGGTGAAAGTATAAACAGTAGGAAAGAAGATAAAACAGAGCAATCCTGATAAAGGCCGTAACAATGGTCGAAACACGTCAACAACTCTAGGAAGGGATCCAAATATAGGCGTCAAATCCAGTATAAAAATCAGAAGTTTTACAAAGAAAAATTTTTAAACGTAAATGTTAGTGTTAGTTTTAACTTTAAAAGAAATACAATTTTTATATTCAACAAGAATATGTAATATACAATATTTGGGTTAAAATAAAATGGGAGGAAATCATTTCAACCGGGGACAAATTAAATGCACACATTTTAACACATTTTTTTTGTTACATAAGTTTGGACCAGTGTTTAACATTATGGCATTACATTGCCTATACAACGCCGTGTATTGTCAGTTCGAGTCTGTTGGTTAGCAGGTAGCGTTTTAGCTGGACGACGAAAAATCGGTCGGTTGTTCGAGCGAGCGAATCCGTCGCAACAAAAAATCTTCAACACATAAACAAGCGGGAGAGCGTCCTAGCTGGGCGAACGACGATGCGACTGACGGCGCCAGACGACCGATCAAAGACAAACATGTTTATCTTTGGTCTTACGGGTCGTCAGACCGACTAGTGCGATTGTAGCCCTCGAACAGTGAACATGTCTGCCGAGTCGTTGATTAGTGTAGTGTAAAGGTACTACAGTTTATGGAATTTGAATCATCCCCAGTACCACAACCTTATTTTAAACAAGTGAATCCTTTACAAAAATTAAAGGTTCGGGCAAAAATTCAACAAGTAGTGATTCATAAATTGACTGTTTGATCGACTACCAGCCCTGTGTCACATTCTTCAGCAGCGGTAGTTACCAGCTCTGTGTCATCAACAGGATCAAATTTTCAAACCTACAATTATGGACATGGTTGTGAAAATCAAGATTATCCCAGATATTAAAGTATGTAACCGCGTCATTCATTCAAACAGGTTTTGTTAATTTTGAAAATTTATGTTTTTTTCATTAGTCAATAATTAGTAATAATAATACCGGTAGAAATATGCTTGCCTACTACTGTTATCGTAGTTTCCTACAAAGCTACAATGTATAATAAAAAGATTTTGAAATAATTATATTTCATATTCATTACCAGTATCATGTCTTTGTACATTACAATATTATGTAATCTTTTTTTTTACTTACTTTAATGTTAAAATGAGACGTTCTTCCACAGAAATTGGACGCATAATGTTTATTGTCTTCAATGTAAAGTCCTTCTTCAATTTGGTGACGATGAAATCAAATGTATCCTAGTGACATCCCTTCAGTGACCCTACACTGACATCCTATCGTAATTTTTAAACATTTCAGAGTACAATCTCAACTTTTCATACAAATGATTAAACTCGCTACCTTGCCTTTCAAATCTCATTTGTAGCGCTTCTGTGGTCCAATGATTTCTTCCTAAGGCAAACATAGTTTATAGAAGAGTTGCCCAGCAGCACGAGCTTGCATCTTTTCTCAACCGAGATGGCATGGTACAATGGTCGAATTGGAGAGGGAACTGTCGTCAGTCGCTGCGACTTCACTGTTCACTAAGGACACTCACTTTCGTCGTCAGACAAGATTCGGTCGCAACAGTCGACCGAACGATTTTTCTGCGTCCAGCTAGGACGCCGCCTAATATACTGTACATGTTACGAACATGATATGTTCAGCCACAGTAACCGCTATACTTGTTATGTAAAAGATTTACTGTCTGATAGTAAAAACTTACTTCAAATACTTTTATATTGCTTATATAACTAAAATAAAATTATTTGTATATATATATTTCAAATACAAGAATAGTTTTAAATTAAATATTAATCAAAGCTTTTTGCCAAAAAAAACTATTCTTGCATTTGAAATATTTTTATTCATTAACTATATTACAAGAAAACGTATCCCACACACATGTATACACACACACACACACACACACACACACACACACACACACACACACACATACACATACACACACACACACACACACACACACACACACATGAAATATGGTTTCTTGTAAATTAATCAAAAACAACTAAAAGAATTCAAAAACAAGAATTACTTATTAATTTTTATTTAAAGGTTTTCATCTTTTTTATTTAAAAGAATGATCCATCTATAAATAGCATTTTATAAAAATTAATAAATAATTCTTGTATTTGAATACCTCAGTTGTTATATATATATATATATATATATATATATATATATATATATATGAAGTTAATATATTACTATTTTTGAGTAATTTTTATAAAGTAACTTCATAAAGTCAGTGCAACGGAAAAACAATGGATAATGTTAAATATCAAGAATATATATATATATATATATATGTGTGTGTGTGTGTGTGTGTGTGTGTGTGTGTTTAAAAACATTTCTTATGTAGAGGAATATTTATCTTAGAATACACCTGCAAGATCGCTCAATGTCTGCAACGTGACACCTGCAACGTCTTAAATTTACATCCATTTTCGTTAAATGTTCTCAAAATTCTATGTCTAGCATTCATTTGCAGAAAAACCATCGTTAAGAATATCAATTTAAAAATACTTTAAGACTTTTTTCACATTATTATTCAGCATTTATAAATTCTGAATCTAATAATGATCCCAATACATTTTCACTTTTTACACTTTCAGCTTGTAAAATTATGCATTCAGTTAGCAATCCGTATTTAAAGTGAATAGTATAAAGAAAAGCCGTTGATAAGTATCGCATTATTGAGGGAGGAGAGGGGTTTAAGTTGAGAAAAAATAAGTTGAAATATGTAATTTTATATAATCCTGATAAGCCTAAACCCTCATAAAAGTTGCTTGATGTAATCATCTTGAATTCATTGATTTTGCTATAATTAAAAGGTACTTAACTAAGTGAATATGTAATGACATACTTGCTGACACGTTTCAAAACATTCATTCCTTTAGCGAAGCTAACCCTTTATTCCAGCAGTAGAGGGTTACCTTCGTAAAAGGAACGAATGTTTTGAAACACGTCAGCAAGTAAGCCATTACGTATTCACTTAGTTAAGTGCTTTTTCATTATAGCTCATAAAAGTACCAGGTTTGAACAAATTTTATAATTAATCGAAATTGAGAAATTGAACTATTATAATCAATAGGATAATCATTATTATGTTCTTTTAATTTAACGAATGTTATATATATTTGTGTGTGGGGGGCTAAATAAGAAAAACTAAAATAAATAAAAGTGAATTTATTAATTTACAAATTATTTGTAACAAAATTTTGTGCTGTAAGATTTAATCAAAGTGTAGTGGTGAGTGTGTGAGTGTTTACGTGTGTTTAAATATATAATACCATGCAATATGTAAACAGTTAGGCAAGAAACCTTGAAAGCAAAGTTTAAAATATACGAGGTTAAACAAGTAAAATGTTTTTTTCATAAGATTTTTTTTCATAAGATGTCATAAATTTCTAAAAGGGTTATCAAAGTTCGAGGACCCAGGGTTGAGCATTTTCAAGGAATTAAGTTGTTGTACCATCAGGGATGGGAAATATTTGAGAATGTTCCTACAGGCTGAATTTGTGAAAAAAGGGAGACAGAATAAACATGAAGTTTAAGGAGGAGACATCTACAAATATAAAAAGCATTATATGTAAACATAGCCACATATCACACTAATCTAGATTATACCTGTATCAGAATACGATTCATCTTCATGGATATGAAGTATGGATAGTAATGCTGGTGTTAGAGAATGGCTGACCGAGTGACCATTGCTAACTTGATAACATCGATGCCTATAGTCACAAACGTTCAAGAAGTTTTCATCAAATTGTGGCATTGTTCATTACTGATTTACACACATTTGCACAATTTTTTTTATTAAATAAATTAAAACAGAACATCACAAATAATTTTTTTAAATCACCACTTTCAAATTGTTTACCGGGCAAAAGACTATGAAGTAAGTTGAAAAAGATAATTACAGGCTTATAATATTTCATACTTTTCCACCACAGCGTCGATTTTTTTACAAATTTATATTTTATTTAAACAATATTTTAATACTCAAAAACATATAACCAAAATTAATTATTTGACATATTTTAGTGCTTTTTTTACTTTTATTAACTAAAGCTAAAATTGTATCCCATAAAATTGCAACTTTTATTTTCTAAAGAAAGCTCAACCATCATTACTTACAAAAAAAATTATCTTATTGTATAAATTTCCATAAAAAAAACAATTTAATATTTTACAAGTTACAATTTCAACATTATTGATAGAAAATATCATCATGAGTGATAGATATGGCACAAATTTGAGCTACAAGTGGCATTATACTACTTAGGGGAATTATCAAGACAAGAAAGATTAAAGAAAACATTTTTGTTAGTTAACTATGTACGAGCCACAGAACTTAAAAACAACTCTAAGCTCAACTCAATGTAAACGATTTCCAAAACCTTAAATTTCCAGGAAAGAGCTAAATAGAAAACTGGCAGGAAAAACTAGAATAAGTGAAAGAATACAAAAAAATTAAAGATCAGTGTCAAGAAAAAAACGGCTAAATTATCTGCAATATTGTTAATCAGTGAATATTATTAACATTCAGAAAACATTAAGCAATAACTAAGAACATTATCACATAACTAAGGTTATAGAGGGTATATGCCAAGAGTCCTAATAACGTACAGCAGTTAACGAAAACTTTCAAAGGTTTCTGTAAAAATATATACGATTTATATTGTCAAGTAACCAGTTCTTCAAAGAAACCTTCAAGAGCAGAGGAAGTATTAAGTCTTTAATTTTTTGTAAAGAGGCAATAACAGCTGTTTAAGGATGGTCTTGTTACATACAATAATCTAAATATACTTTCTAAACAAGAATTCAGTCATTTTAAGTGTCGCAAACCATAAATAGTGGTTAAAAATGGTAATTATTGTCATGAGAACATAACATCGGACTTAAAACAATCTTCTTTATCAAATAATTCTTCAAAAATTGCCTTAATATATGATATTACATTATTATCAAGTTATAATAAAATATAACTGTAAGGTAACTGGCTAGGAGAGATTTGGTTACAAATAAAATTGAAAAATTGAGGTGTCTATGTAACGCAACAACCGTCTTGAACAGGTGACTTCGTTATTCCAATAAAATAGCAATGCTGATCTTGAGACATACCAAAAATAGTTTTTTTTTCATAACCTAAAGTAGCCTTACTGAACACTTGCTTGTTATATTGTAATGTAATGGTACAATACAGTAATACCCTGTACTTACGCGATAGGTGGGACCAAGCGATAACCTCATAAGTCGAATTTGCGTAAGTCGGGGTATAATTTTACATACAATCACATAGGAATCATGTTTAATTAGGACCAAAGACTAAATAAACTAATGATTTAAAAGAAAAATGTGAATGTATTAAAATCCTAAATATATGATACAACAAAAAATTATATTATATACATACATATTGCAAAGAAGTAAGTAGAAAGAAGTTATTTTGACACAGATGACGTCATAATCTAGTAAATTCGTTTGAAGAATTGAAGATTTTTGCTTCTCAAGCAGAATTTTCTAATTTTGCTAATTTTTTTTGTTTTGTGGCAGAAATAAGCCTTGTTCAATTAAAATAAGGCTGTTTGTCAAGTTTCGAACGGCCATTTCGTCTTCTACGTCAACTGGACCTAAAGAGTCTGCGTTTTTAAGGTATTGCTTTTGCTCACGAATTTCTGGGCTCATCAATTAATTGTCCGCTTCTGGTTGTGTAAATCCAGCAGTTTTTTAACGTCATCACTATCTACTTTTAAATTTAGTTGTCTGACAAAATCGACAACTTCTTCAATCACATCAGCAATTTCATAATACTCTGGCACTAATTCCGCTTGAGTTTCAGTGGTGAAACAAATAGATACACTTTTTTCCAAACGAGATTCAAAGTTTCTTGTGAAATTTCATTCCTAGATTGTCCAATGATTCTCAAAGCATTCAAAACATTGAATTGTTTCAGAAAATCTTCAACAGAGAGATCGTTCTGTCTTATAGCTCCATGCAGATGCACAAATGATCTTCTTGTGTAATAAGCTTTAAATATTTTTATGACTCCCTGATCCATCTGTTGATGCAAATTATTTGTGTTTGGTAGTATGACTATCATTTTCAAGCGGGTGTAGAAATTAGTTAAAGTAGTAGAAGGATGGCCAGGTGCATTGTCAAATAATAGGAATTACTTTAAAAGGAATTTGTTTAGACTGAAAATAACGTTTGTTTTGAGATATAAAATGATGACCAAACTAGTCGTCAAAAAAAAAAGTTGTCCCCAAAGCCTTCCAATTAGACTTCAAAATCACAGGCAAGGTAGCTTTACAAATATCTTTTTAAGCCCTTCGATTTTCTGAGCGATAAAGCTATGAGAGGTTGCAACTTACAGTAAACAGCTGTATTTGTACCAGATATCACTGTCAATTGGTCTTTGGCGGCCTTAAAACCTGAAAATATTTTGTCTTCATGAGCTATAAAAGTTCTCATAGGCGTTTTTTTTCCAGAACAAGCCAAGTTTCTGCTGTATTTGTACCAGATATCACTGTCAATTGGTCTTTGGCGGCCTTAAAACCTGAAAATATTTTCTCTTCATGAGCTATAAAAGTTCTTATAGGCATTTTTTTTCCAGAACAAGCCAAGTTTCTGCGTAAGTCGGACAGTATGATTAAAAACCGTGTAACTTGGGAATCGCATAAGACGGGGTAGCGTAAGTCGAGATATTACTGTATAGTATTCTGTGTTATTACCATACTTAAGTATTGTGAGTAAAGTAATATCATTTTAGGTGTGTTCAATGTAAAAGTTAAATCATGGATCAACTATGCGAGAGTACAGCAGAATTCTATACATGGTGTTCAATGATAGAGCTGTCACAGACAAGCGTTAGTCGAGTAAACGTATGTATTTTTTTAGTAACTAAGTCTACCCTCGCCAGATACATCCTCACTATTATAATGTGCTACAAAAAAGTAGTCTGTGTCATTAACATAGAGTAGAGTCTCAAAATTCCGAGTCCGATATTTCGAGCTTCTGTTAAATTCGAGCCCAATTCTATCTGTGCCTACTTTATCTGTTTAAAAGAAAATGATGTTATTTCGGACTTTCAAGAAATATTTATGCCCATACGGTATGCATAGGAAATGAGTCAAACTTACAATACATCTTCATATCAATATGGTATGCAAAGAAAATGAGTCGGGCTTCAAAGAAATGTTTATATCAATATGGTATACAGAGGAAGTGAGTTGGGCTTCCAAGAAATGTTTATAGCCATAAGTATGCAAGGAAAATGAGTCGGGCTTCCAAGAAATGTTTATATCTATACGGTATGCAAAGAAAATCAATCGGGGTTCCAAAAAATATTCATATCAATATGACATGCAAAGGAAATTAGTCGAGCTTTTAAGAAATGTTAATATTAATATGGTATGCAAAGTAAATGAGTTGGGTTTCAAAGAAATCCCCATGTAAACTATAATTAAAAGATACTTGACTAAGTATAAAGTTCTATAAAGTTATGTTGTCCATTCTTAATTACAGTACTGTATTAGGGTTCATTAAAACTCTTATTTTTTCTAATGCACATGAACGTATTTCTGTGTAATGTGAGTTTTCAGTAATCGGAGGTGTGCTCAGTCCCATTCACCTCGAACTATCATCTCTACTGTACTTCAGGAATACAGGTAAAGTTATGTCTTGTTTGCTTATTTCAATGATAATGTTCATTAACTAATTTTTTATAATCAATACTATCATAACTTGGTAACTGTAAGGTAAACAATGCTATATATATTACCATTAAAAGATTTTTTTTAAAAAAACATTTACTTAATACAAATAAATAGTTTTACCTAGTATACCTGGTATCACTGAACATAAAGTTTACTGTGTCTATTAAATTTTAGTCTTTACATAAAGACTAGTGTCTATTAAATTCAATGGTACTGGAAATGCCGGTTATCAAATATCCTGTTGGTGAATGGGCCCATGTTAAAAATGACCGACCGACCATGGAAGCTAGGTTCTTCACAACCGACACTATTCCAGAATAGTTCCAGTTGATTAACCCTAGAAAGCTAATCTATCAAAAAATTACGTTAAAGCTAAACTATCGTAAAATTTACGAATGTGGAAAAAAATAAATAATAAAAATATTTTTGGATACAAATTAAAACTTTAATGAACACAATTGGATTAGTTATATCATTACAAACATGTTTGTGTGAAATTTGAATATTTACAAGTCCTCTACGCAGTTAACGCAGCACTTTCCGCGATGCTCTGCACATATTGGTTTGTTGCAGCGGCAGCAGTAGACTGTGGTCATTCTTCTCTTCATCGATGGGCAAATCCCACAAATTGTTCTTGGTGTGTTTTGAGGAAGGTCTTGGGCCCTATTTGGCACTGGAACTTTCAAGATATCGACAATAGATTCCTTGAGTTTCCGGGTCAAAGTTGGGTATTGGAGCCGCTCTTGAAGCCAGGACTCAATAAGGCTGTGGTGAATTTCCATAGCAAATTTTCTTCTTGAAAGTGGTTTTTGTCCCCTTTTTACCAGATTTGTAACATAAATGACATAGGCATTCACTAATATAATGTTCAGGATGCCATAAAATACACACAAAGGCCACCGTTTAGTCTTACGACTACAAGAAATCTGGTGGCACATTTGATCTAACGTGTCAACTGCTCCTTTTGTAGCATTGTAGGTTTCAATTATTTGAGGTTTTTTGGAGTCTTGATCGATGACAGGTTTTTCATGGCAGGTTGATAGTAGTAAAACCACTTTTGAGTTTTTTACTTTGTAAGAAACCATAGTTTTTTGCCCGTCAAAACAGAATATACTCGTCCCTATGGCTCTGCCCTTAGGATTTTTCATTTCAGGAGGGATTTCTCGCTTATCTCTTCTTAGTGTGCCTACTATAGTGAGTTTATATGGATCTTCTAAGAGTGAGGTTGCCAATGGAACAGACGTGAACCAATTGTCCATAGTTATATTACGATTGGATCCATGACAAGCCGTTGACAACTTCTTCACAAAGAATTCTGCTTGAGGTAAACCTTCGGTGGACATCGTTTTTCCTGTGTACGGTATAGCATCAACCATGTATTTTGTAGAATTGTCGCACATTAAAACTAACTTGAGGCCGTATTTATCAGGTATGTTTGGAATATACATCCTGAACTTACATCTCCCACGAAATGCAAGTAGTTGTTCATCAATAGTTAAGAATGAACCAGGTTTGTAAGAACTTCGGCAGGCATTAATAAATAAATCCCAAGTTTCTCTCATAGGAGCAAAATTGTCTGTTTCCCTCCTATCAGCTCTAGTACCAGAATCATCAAAACGTAAACACTCCAACAGAAAATCAAATCTGTCACAGCTCATGGTCGCATGGTATCTCTCCCCACTGATTTCTGGGTTGAACATCTCAGAAGATGGTAGATGGTTGTCTTTTTGGGCAGCTGAAAGAATAAGTAACCCTAATAGAGCATCAAACTCAGTACCACTCATAGCACCAACAGTTTTTGTCTGAGTTTTATACTTGGTACTTCTTTCTTGGATTTTCAAGTTAGTGTAATTAACAATTTTAGATTTGATTTCGTGAGTTAAAAAAAGTCTGAAAATATTCACCGGTATTAGTTGGTTTTTTGCAGTATCAGTGCATCCAGGTGATATATGAATAATATTTCTGGCTACTGAAGATCTATTTCCGTGAGTTGTTGGTTTGTTTGTCCAACGATGTCCATCTTTCCCTCGGAGGCTAACTGTACTGCAAACTACCAAGTGTGAATCATCTGTTGAGGTTGAGGGCCTATCTGCTTTGTTACTAGGCATACCAAATTTTTGGGTGGTTGTGATAGGTTGACTGACAGGTGAAGATGTGTTAGTAGGAATTGAAATTGGTTGCATTGCTTCTGATGAGTGAGGAACAACAGGATTTAATTCAGCAGCCTTCTTCTTTTTCCTTGCCGGTGGTAGAGGTTCTTCTTCATCCGAATTAGAAATTTCTGACAGCAATTGGTCTGCACCAGGGTTGTAGTCTGCATCGGTATCATCACTATTTATAATGTTCTCATACTCAACTTGGTCCACTTCATAATCTGATTCAGAATCATTGTGAGATTCATCACTTGCACTCTGTTGTAAGTATTTATCAATTTCACTTGCATTAAGTTTCCAACTCATTTTTTTAAACTTATTAACTTTTAAACTTAATAACTTTTTTAAACTTAGCACTAAAAATACTCAGAAAAACAAAATTCTATCACTATTCAACCAAAAACAATCCATCATGCATAGAACGGTATGCGAAAAAATCCGAACATCAAAGCTAAACTATCGTAATTTTTACGAATGACTTGTAGCTGAGCTGAAATGACAAGCCGCATCAGTACAAAACGATGACTAATGCGTAAGCATACCACAGTAAGGCACGGAACTGGTTGGGCGAGTCTATTAACGCAGAAAAAGGGGAGTAGCCAAACAAAAACAAAACGCGCTCGTAATTTTTACGATAGATTAGCTTTCTAGGGTTAATGGTGAAATAATTTGATGGTGTAGTAGCAGCCATTTGTCATGCTGGTGAAATCCTGTTAACTTACACTGATATTATAGGTGGTCTTCAGGCTCTATCTCACCGCTGCAGACTATTACCTCTTCACTACTCCAAAAAAGATCCTATTAGAGAATGCAAAACAATCCTATTCAAGTTACTGACCAGAAACCCCATCTGTTTAGAATAGGATCCCCGACATTGTGATCACGATGGCAATGAGTTTGTTGACAAATTTGTTAAAGCTGATTCTGGCCTTTCCCAAGAAGATCTCCTCATAAGTTACCCAGCTTCATGCAACTTAATAACACATATTATCAACCATAAGATGAACACCCTAGGAAGCAGCAGCTTCTGACAAATGTTGGGAGCTGATTGTAAGTTTAAATGGCATTCCTAGTGGTCTGCCAAGGGACATTACAGTTGCTATCTTTAGGAGGGTAATCGCCGTGCCTATCTCCAGAGCCACCTGCACTGAATGGGTCTCGGAGACTCCTCTACTTGCCCAGAAGATAAAGGTAAAGCTGATTATATCAGCCACCTAATGTTCAAGATCACTCTAAAAATTATGATAAAATGTATAAGTGAAACCTTGGTGTCACATTGGTTGAGTATAAATATGATTGTTTTTATAATCAAATCTATCCTTACCAGATACTTTCCCATTATATTGTAATGTATAAATGTGGTACAAAATAGTAGTCCATGTCATTAACATATGGGTAAACTTATGTACTTCAATGTTACTGTTAGTAAACTTAATTTTTATAACCAATTCCATTTCAACTGCACAATTTGTAGAGAAAAAAGCTATATTTTATTGATGTTCTGCTTTATAAATAAACATTTGTTTTAAACATTTTGTGTGTGTTAGTACATTACAGCAAGGTTTCAATTTTATCAATATTTAACCACTATTTATGGTTTGCTCTACTTCAAATCACTTGTTCTTGTTTACAATGTATTTTGAATATTACTATATCAAGTAATACCCATTTTAACTTTTCACATGATGTACAATGTAGATAAAGAAGACACTTTCGAAGAAAATTCACATTTTGTAAAGTTCTCTTAAGTTTAATACTTACTTAAGGCAAAGGAAATTAAACTGATAAAAAAACTTTTATTTGATAATAGTCTGACAACTGACATCTTAAAAGGTTTCATGTAGGCTAAGTGTTTATTATGATTAATTATTCTTCATTGTTTTGTTTTACCTAAACCCAATAATAATTTAATATATCGACATATGCTCTTGCTCGACAAAAGTATAAGCTCTATAAGGACTATCAAAATATACTTTTGTTTTTTCTCACCATTTAGGTTTCCAGTCCTTATAGACTGTGCCTTTTATAATAAACTCATGTTACTGGCTTAATTATAACTTGGTCTAGGATGAGGGAGTAGAAAATATCCCAGGTGCCATTACAGAAATATCCCTACAGAAATAACTTACTTCTGAGTAAGTAAAACAAAATGGATATAACTTAACGGTTGTAGTTTATAAAATGTAGGTCTTAACATAAATTTCTATTTTACAGAATAAATTTTGAATCTATAAAAAGTTTTGTAACATTCTTTCATTTAAAAACACTTGAACATATTGATATGTTACACTTGCCTATAGTAGAACTTTCGTTTTTGTTTACTGACGAAGGCCATTTCAAGAGATGTATTCCATTTTCACCTCAGACCATAAAGATACAATTCCCTAAATGGTCATCCTCAGTAATATAAAAAAGTAAGTTGTACCATTGGCAATATATGTTCTAGGGTTTCAGTGTAAATCTAGCAGCTCAAGTTGAAGATGTAATCAAATCATATTCATTCACTTTTTTCTAATTATTTTTATTTTTCCTGTTCCTTGCATCATTGTGTACATGAGAAAAATGAAAAGGTTTTTTTTCATTTTTCTAAATTGAGCTCCGAAAAAAAAATTTTTATTAATGAAAAAGCAATGAACTAATTTTTTAAAGATAAGAATCAAATGCATACACAAATTCATGACAAAAACTCGATTGTTCTCTAAAATGGAAAACGGTAATTTACATTCAAAAATAATAAAAATATAGGAAAATGAACTTCTAGGTCAAATATTTAGTGTTAAAAGATGATAATAGAAAACACAGAAAGCTACGCTAGGAACTAGATGTGTTATTTCTATTAAATATAGAAAACTGCTCTGCCTAAAATCAAACAGAAATTGAAAATTTTGTATCTGTTAGTGTTTTCTCAACATCCTCACATTTTCTTTAACAAAATAAATTGTCTATGTTCCTCGATTTACAAATAAACTTCTTGTAAATTTGACACTATTTATATTAACTTTTCATTTAAAAAATAGTATTAACTTTTCAAAAGTATTAAAATAATCCTATCTTCAAAATGTGTAAAAGAAGCCTATTTTCTTTAACAATGATAAACGTAATCATACAAGAACACCAATTCACATTCACCTTTTTTAACATGACTCTACAAATTTAAAAAACACTTCATTAACACTCAATTATCACTCTATGCCAAGAAACCACTTCAATATAAAAATGTTAAATTATATCATTAAATCAATCACTTTTAACAAACTATTAATGAACACATTAAACTGCTACAATCTATAGAGCGAAAGGTGCCAAGCAAAGGTGTTTATTTTGAGATTATTTGGCTTGGAGCCCTAAACTACTTTTAACACAGATTAATCATAATCAGTTTTACATTTTGTTTATTTACATGTAAAAAAATGTTAAAAACTAAATACCTATTCCAGTATTATTTGTGAAATATCTCATATTATAGGAAAATGTAATTAACTATACAAACACTTGTACAATGTTACATTTGCGAATGGTAGCACTTACATTTATGATTGTTAAGGACGGACATTTCGGGAGATGTGTCCCATTGTCAACTCAGACCGTAAAAGCTAGTAGCTCACATGAAAATGGAATCAATTTATATGAAAGGTAATTATTTTAAAAAATATATTTAAGAATGTCAAAAATTAGCATAAATAAGGAAGTGTTATTCTGATCCATAATAAAAAAATCAATTTTATACAGAATTTAAGGCAAGGGTTCAGACAA
This sequence comes from Prosapia bicincta, assembly GCA_036971475.1. Classification (NCBI taxonomy): domain Eukaryota; kingdom Metazoa; phylum Arthropoda; class Insecta; order Hemiptera; family Cercopidae; genus Prosapia; species Prosapia bicincta. Next base: position 74,706,861 of record JBAIZL010000003.1, read on the forward strand.
TGGTCAAAATACTACTATTGGTATACTTGGGAAAAATCACTACTTACTGATATTTTTCAGCAGAGCGTTTCACACTAGATCAGTGCATTGTTCAATGCTGTGAGTCATAGACAAGCCTCATTTCGCAATAGATCAGTGCATTGTTCAATGGTATGAGTCATGTACACGACTGTTGCTCTGGTGTGTTGTATTACTGTGAGGCTGTGTTCTGTGAGGTGTTATTGACAGGAACACTAATACACAACTGACACACTAATCCAACACACCTAATAGTGTTGTCCATGACTCAGCATTGAACAATGCACTTATCTAGAGTGAAATATGTCTGCTGAAAAATATCAGTAAGTAGTAGTATTTTGCTAAGTGATACCAATAGTAGTAAATTAGAAAAACCTCAAGATGTACAACACAAATCTTAAAATTGTCACCGCCTAACCTAAAACACCACCTAGTTAGGTTGTACAAAAGGTTGATCAAGCTTAGGTTACTGTTTTCAAGTTTTGCATGGTTTCTAATTAGTTTCTTTATAGATAGTTATATTATATATTCGAGTGTTGAGCTTTTGTATCTTATTAGTAACGATGAGAGTCCAATTTCTCACAAAATACAAAAGCAAATGTCTGTACACATATCAAGCTTTTATCTAGTTCATTGCACTATTTTATCTAGTTCATTGCACTGCCTCCAATGGCAGATCTTGTCATCAGGACTTTTGGAGGAATCTGAACTTTTTGCACTTTGCACATCAATAGACCTGACAACAACAACTAGTTCATTTCTCAAAGCATTGAACTGGCTTAAAATGCTACTACAGAGAATCTTCAATAAATGGTTCAATTTAGGAATCTTAATCATAAAAAATTAACTAGTTGACACAGTACGTTTTACATATCCACTATTTCAGAAATATTATACATAAGTGGCCAATGACACAAATAGAGCTCTGAAGATCCTGAGCACAAGGAAATGTAGGACACCCTTGCTACCATCGGATCAATTCCACAATATCTGGAAAGAAGTAAAGTTTTGGTCCACTTTTGCTTAGCTACAACAGGGCATGACTACTTGCTAATCCATCTCCACAGCATTGGCCTCTCTGCTGATGAACCCTGCACATTGTTCAGTCTTGCCAGGTTCTAAACTTATCCTACTGATGACATCAAAAATCGCTACTGGGAAGGCTGGTGTCAAATGGTTGAAGAACCAAGCACAGGGGTTAGATAAAGTAAAATAAAGTAAGTACATATCAGACCATCATAACCATGGTATCTTTTTCATCACTCTCCCTAGTTGCAAGAAAGGGATAAGCAGATCTTTTACCTCTACTAGTAAGTGAACTCTCTCCTGCATTTCTTATTTCTCTTACAATCTCTCGCGAGTTATATAAAAACCATAAATTAATCATATGTAAATAACTTGTGAATCAATAAACCAAAAAATATTATCAAGTTTAACCAATCAAAGCTAACTATATCTTATTTTTACTGCTTGGTTATATCAGAGGAATATATTTGTAAACACTCAGTCATTCATTATTAATAATAAGCTGAATATTTATAGCTTTTGTTTTTAAATCATTTTTGTTTTGTTTTTGAAACAAGATCCAATCATTTTTTTAAAATCCTTAGGTGAGCTCCTCTATTTGATCAAGGTATCACATAGTGAGCCCTTATGAGCCATGATTTTTCCTGATCTTCAAATTCCAAGAAATATATTCCCTATATGAATTCTAACCAGTTGATTGTTTACCTCCTATATCCAAATTTGTATATTTTAAATGAAAACAAACAAATTCTTTTTTTTTAAACTTTGATGCAAATGAAAAAACAACTTGATGGAAACTGTAAACCTGTTTAATATTGTTCTGACATGTTAAAGATAACAAGTAAGCCTAATTTAAGATAAGATATAATAGCTTACATACACAGCATCAACAACTTATCATATATGTAATATATACAATGTGGAAAAATATGACCAGTAGCATTATTCAGTAAACAAAATGCTATATTTTATTTTATTTTGTAAACAAAAAGTTGGATATAGATCATTTATTAATCATTACATATGCTTAATTTTGTACAAAGCACAAATAAATTATATTTTATATTAACACAAATAAATTTTGTTTACATATTTTCTAGGTTTCATATATTTTAGAAGCATATTTCTTTTTAAAAGGTTTATTTAATAATCTGTGTTCCTTATTTTGTAGCAATTAACATGACTCAAATTTACCCTCAATTACAAATTGTGATTGCAACTACAGATTTGAATATATCCCCCCTCCCATCCATTTCCATAGCATTTAAACTGTGAAAGGAAACAGCATAGAATTTTCTGAGGGAAACTTTGAAATTTTATTAATCACTTAAACAATAGTTTGTGACTATCCGACTTTGAATTTAGTAAATTTGTTAAAACTTACTGAGACAGAACGTTTTCGATCGCTATGTGCCGATCTTCATCAGTGTCTTCTGCTTGGAGATGTTGAGTCAAGCGGTGACGGTTTTAAAGGTAGGTTTTCGATAGTATCACACGCTTGGAGATGTTGGGTCAAGCGGTGGCGGTTTTAAAGGTAGGTTTTCGATAGTATCACACCTTTGATACTATCGAAAACCTACCTTTAAAACCGTCACCGCTTGACCTAACATCTCCAAGCGAAAGACACTGATGAAGATCGGCACATAGCGATGGAAAACGTTCTGTCTCAGTAAGTTTTAACAAATTTACTAAATTCAAAGTTCGGAAAGCCTAGTCATAAACTATTGTTTAAGTGATTAATAAGATTCAACCGAACGTAATGGACTATAAAATTCAAGATTTGAAATTTTATTTCTATGAAAACTAAATATTTTGTTTTATTTATTACATGTTCAACGAGTTAATTACATAATGAATTTTCTCCAAACCTGCCTGATATGACTTTGTGTCCAGATACAACTGTTCTGTCCAGTTAAGATGAGCATCTGGAGCTTAGCTGCTAAGTCACTGTTCATTTTTAAATGGCCTTGGACTTGGGAGAGGGAATACCAGATCCCAAAAGCCTTCAAAGGCAGTTGTAAAGATTTGCCTACACAAAACTAAACCTTGGACCTAGCATGAGGGATAGTTATGCCATACAAAACATCCTTAACTCTTTAAGTTCAGGTTCCTGGAAATAGATCTTGGACGAAACCATGCATTACATGAATCAGCATAAATTAAGGGTTAATTCTAGACATTACTAACTCATTAGTGGGAAAAGAAAACTACATGTATGTTTAGGAAAGAAACTTCAACCCTCTATTGAATTCGCCTTTCTAGCAATGTATTTAAGAACAAATCTGTCTTATGGTACATCTATGGATTGTTCTATATGTTTATATATGGAACTATTACAAGGCCAATATATGTATTTATATATGATTCCATCATACATGGTTTCTACTGTACCCTGTCATTCTATAATTGAAAATAATACCTAGGCCTAAATACTCTAATGTTTTTAAATTCTTAATCATCTATCTAAATCTTAAAACTTAAGAGATAATTACAAGTCGTATAAACTTTTGTCTCAAAGTATAATGATAAATTATTTTTAGCTGTCATCAGCAAAAGAGAAATAAAAAGATTTATAGAATAAATAGTAAAGGCCACAAAATGTCATTCCTTTCTATATTAATAACTTTTTGTATTAAATGTGTTAAATATGACATATCAAATATTCTCATACTTCAAGCTTAACTTAACCTCAATAACACTGGAAAATACCTTGATATGTGGTCAAGTTAGCTATAAAAAGATGTTTTATTCCTACATTTTTTATAACACAATTTTTCTCAAATAACATGTGTTACTACTTCACCAAAGTAAGTAGTTTACATGTAGAATTTTTAATACAGTTGTTAATAATTATACAGGTGAACATTAATTCTTTTTTAAATTTTGTTTCACTTTTTGTGAAAAACCATAGACAAAGTTATTACCAATCCTTAAGCAAGGTTTAAGATTCCCTGAGGGTTGTATAAAACGTTTTCAATTCAAAATATACATAAAAGAAAATTCAATTTCCTAAATCAGTTTATAGCTTCCTAATAATAAATTTGGTTGTTAATAGACAGTGTTAATGTTAAAACCAAAATAAAATTTAGATTTTGAATAATCCAAGTTGAATTCCAGAATTTTATAGATACACTATCTAATTATAATTAGCTAACTAAATTCAGATGTTAAACTTTTGAAATTAATAACTAAATTTCTATTACTTCAAAATATTTGAAAAGTAGTAGCTAAAATCAATATAAAAATGTTTGAAAAGCTCAATGTTATCATTACATCTTCAACTTCCATTCATTATTGCTGGACCAAAACGTCCGGCTGGTAGCCTAATATCTGGGGGCGTAAAATAAAAACATTACTCACTTTGGGCGTTTTTATCCGGTCTCGGTGTTGTCGACATAGCTGACACCTTTTTCTCACAACTAAATAATTATCTGTAGCAATACACATAACTTACACATGATAAATTACTTAGATAAACAAAATGTCAAGAGATTGACTGTAAATTTACTAAACCACTAACCACCATTTTTTTACTATTCCTCAGCAAGTACGCGCCAAGCGGATCAAATTAGAAGCAATCTTTAAATAATTAACAATGTTGGTGATTTGAAAATCAGCTGATTTTAAAGTAAGATTTTAATTTTATTACAATTTCTTAGTTAAATATAGAGACAAATATAATGTTCAAAATAATCTGCAGATTTTCAAAAAATACACAAGTACGTAACATTATATATGAGTTATTAAACAACAAAAATTAAATTTTATTATAAATAAATTCCTGATTTTAATTATTTGGAGTTGGGTTATCTATATTAAACGTATTAATTTAACCTAATGTTTGGATTTGATCTTAAATTTTTGTTTGAATATTGAAAATATATATGTCAAATACATATTTATATCCATTACATTTACAATGACATGCAGAAACATTTGCACTGTATACGTGCATAATTATACAATAATATACACACACGCGCTCACACAGCATATATATATATATATATATATATATACATATGTGTGGGTAACAGAAACAATTCCCTGAAAAGCGTATAACTATCATTATATATATATATATATATATATATATATATATATATATATATATATATATATATATATATATAATATATATATATATATTTCAAATAAAACAATAGTTTTAATTTATATATTATTCTATACAAAGATGCAAATGTGAACCATTTTATTAAAACGCGACGTCTAGAAAGGTTGGGTCACATCATAAGAATGCCCACCAATAGAATGCTAAACAAACTTTTACATGGTACCATGATTGGCAAAAGAAGAGTTGGCGAACCAAGAAAACGACGGCTACAGGACCTTGAGGAAGATTTAAGGGTACTCGGCATTACTGCATGGAATCAGAAGTATATGGCGGGACATTGTTAACGAAGCCAAGGCCCACCCCGGGCTGTAGCGCTACGTAGTAGTAGTATATTATTCTATAATAACATGTATATAAAAACTATCTTGTATTTGAAATATTGTTATTCATTAACTACATTACTAGAAAACGTATCACTATATTGAATATATATATATATATATATATATATATATATGTGTGTGTATACATATATATATATATATATATATATATATATATATATATATATATATATATATATATATATATATATATATATATATCAGATTCGAATCATCCAACCTAGTGTTCGCTATGATACATAGATGAAACCAATGAAACCCAGATAATACGACACATCTGCTTTATCTAACCTATGTTTTTGTGTAAACAGATATAAAAACTATGAAAAAATTTCAATAACTTTTTTTAAGACTGTGAAAACTAATAATTTCTAATTGCTATAAAAAGATAGAGACGGTATTAACAATCTGTTAAATGTTTTACAAGTTGTGATTTGGACGGATAAATAAAGTGAAGCACAAAAGAAGGCGCAATTATGGAAGGTCTGAAATTGACGATTTCATTGTGTAACACATATTTCACAAATTCTCAATTTTCATTGGTGTAACTGTTTTCTGTAAAGATCAAACTAAAATGGGTAATTCAGCATTGAAGAGACATTTTGAAACTGCTGAAAAAACAGGTGTTTTAAATATTTCCAGTAGTAAATTATGTGAATTTCCACCTAAACTCTTGTCCTTGCAAAATGTTTTACGTACATTAGATTTATCCGATAATCGATTTACTACTCTTTCTTCAGACATAGGAAAATTTCGTCAGTTAAAATCTATATCTATTAACAAAAATAGGTTGAATAGTTTACCATCAGAAATTGGTGAATTAAGTAAACTTGAAAATTTAAGTGTTGCAACAAATAAACTGTCTGCATTGCCAAATTCATTATCTGATCTGTCAAACTTGAAACAAATTTATCTAAATGAAAATGAGTTGACCCTATTTCCCATAATGTTGTGTAAATTAAAACATTTAGATGTTATTGATCTCTCTAGAAATAAAATAACTAATATACCTAAAGAGGTGGAAACTCTTCATGTTATAGAATTAAATTTAAATCAGAACCAGATTTCAGTGATAGCTCATGAAATATCCAAGTGTCCACGGTTAAAAACACTTAGGTTAGAGGAGAACTGCCTTCATCTGTCATCCATACCCTCATCTCTTCTCAAAGATTCTAAAGTCTCAGTAATTACTTTGGAGGGTAACTTGTTTGAAATTAAACAGTTTTCAGATTTGGATGGTTATGATAAGTACATGGAAAGGTATACAGAGGTCAAAAAAAAACTGTTTTAAGTTAAGGTTAGTAATATTATGTTTGATTTCAAATATTCTAAGTTTGTTATTGTAATTGCAAATGTTATTTAAATAGTTATGTGTGTGTCAAATTTTCCCACAATTGAATACACATTCCCGCTTTATAAGTGATGTCCTCGTTTTATATTGAGTAAATGCACATAGCTTAATTAAAAATAATGTTACATTTTTTCATGTTTACTTGATAATTACATTTAGGACTTATTTAGACATGTGTATAAAGCCATTCCTAAACACATCCTATATTGATTTTTTTTGGGTAATTGTTTACTTTAGCCGCGTAAGGAATTTCGGGCGAATAATTTTGTCGGCTGATGCAGAAACTCATAACGAATACAAAAAATAATTTTAAAAACTTTTGCTGACGTCCCAAACAATTACAATTTTAGAAACCAAATCTATTCTGACTGGATTTTTCATAGGTGTATAAAAATGTTATATAAAATTACAACCAAATCTAACCTGACTAGATACTTTATAGGTATAGTCATCTCTAGTGTAGTACAGTGTAGTTTACACCTATATTGAAATATACCTAAGAAGTATCCAGTCAGGCTATACATTTGGTTATGATTTTATTCAACATTACTATCTACCTGTATTAAAGTATACTTATGAAGTATACAGTCATGATAGATTTGGTTGTAATTTTGGTAAATATTTAGACTTATAGTCAATGCAGTAAATTACAACCAAATCTATCCTGATCGGTTCACCCTATACATGCTATTACAGACTAAGGTTGAAATGCAGTAGCTCGGCACGATACGATATTTTGGGAAATTGTTCAAAACCACCAAATTGGACGATATCCACAAGAATTTTTTTTTAATTGAAATAGGAAAGTTACTTTTTTTCAATTTAAAGTAGGGTAATAAATTCAGCGCTGATGTAGAAGTTGTGAATATGCGCGGAGTGATACTTACGTCACAGTGCTGCGCATAAGGTTGTGGGTATTGTCCGCGGTACGTCACACAACCTTACGTTTGTAGATATTTGAGAAACAACTTCTCCAGTTAGGATAGATTTGGTTTTAAATTTATACAATACTGTATATCTATATTAAAATATACCAAAAAAGTGTCAAGTCAGGTTAGATTTGGTTTTAATTTTAAACATTGAAATTCAGTTGTAAAATCACGAAGCATTTGTATAACTCTGCTCCTATTCATAACTTCGCTTAATTTTTATACATATATTTAAATATACTTATAAAGTCTCCAGTTAGGATAGATTTGGTTTTAAATTTATACAATACTGTATACCTATATTAAAATATACCTAAAAAGTGTTAAGTCAGGTTAGATTTGGTTTTAATTTTATACATTGAAATACAGTTGTAACATCACGAAGCATTTGTATCACTCCGCGCCTATTCACAACTTCTACATCAGCGCTGAATTTTTTACGCTACTTTAAATTGAAAAAAGTAACTTTTCAAGGTCAATTTTAAAAAAATTCTTGTAGATATCGTCCTATTTGGTGGTGTTAAACCATTTCCTAAAATATCGTATGGCGCCGAGCTTGTGCATTTTTACCCAGACAAACATTAAAAATGTGCAGAAAAATTAACTTTTTGTATCTTCCGCGGAAAAAAGTTTATATTAGTGTTCTATACATTGAAATGAGTAATTGAAAAAAAAAAATTTTTTTAACCATTTCAATAAGACTCATTTACACTATACATGCCATTACAACCTAACATTTTAAAATGTAAAAAAAGTAACTTTCCGTATTTTCCGCGGAAAGAAAAGTTGATATTCGTGTTCTACAAATTAAAACGAGTAATTTAAGATGAACAAAAAATTAATACCATCGTCATTAAGACTATATTTTTACCCAAATCTGTTCTGACTGGATACTTCGTAGGTATACTTTAATGTAGGTAGATAATAATGTTAAATAAAATTATAACCAAATCTATCCTGACTTGATACTTCATAGGTATATAGTAATGTTGTATAAAATTAGAACCAAAAGTTAAATATATAGATTTTAAGTTTAGTATTAAAATAAATTTACTTTGACGTAGTGCAGTGCGCTGTAGCTACTACGCGGCCGATTCATGCTATGCATACCATTACAGCCTAACTTTTAAAATGTGAGAAAGTAACTTTCCGTATTTTCTGCGGAAAAAAAAATTATATTCATGTTCTACACATTGAAACAAGTAATTTTAAAACAAAAAATGTTTTTTAAACCAACGTCATTAAGACTATACTTTTACCTAGTTTTATTTTTTAACAAAATTTTATTTGCAAAATAAAATTCATTGTATATTTTACAATATTAATATTTATATAATATATGTTTATATAATATATTATATAATATAATATTTACTATTAATATTACTACTTTTTTATTTACAAACTAATATGATTATGGTTTCTATTTGAAGAATTTATAATATATCTAACTATATTTTTTTTATTTATGAACTAATGTGATTATGTAAGTAATTATTCTTAATCCTAAGCTCCTCATACATCAATACCCTGTTCCACTTCTTCTAACCATTATCATGAAAATTGAAACAATCGTATTGTAAAAAATGAATTCTATTGTGTTTTGGAACAGAGTATGTAAAAGCATTCAAATAGTGGTTTTATGCCTAGTTTAGGAACAGATATAGTTTATAAAACTGAAACAGTGGCTTAAAGTCAAAGATGTGAAAACAATTACAATACTAATTGTTTATTTCATTTCAAACAATTTTTATTATTATGACAGTGACTTAGATTTTCATACATAGGCATATATGAATTGATCCATGCTGTTCAGAATTTTATTGGATATTAACCCTAGAGTGAACGGGCAAATAAAAGTTACATAAGTAGACGGGCTGGGTCTCACAGACCCAAAACGTAAAAAATCAGTAAAAAATTTTTAACAATTGTAATTGAGTCAAACATATTTTTATACTACTTCTAGGAATGTTTTCAGTATTTCAACAATAAATTCCCAAAATAATATTGCTAAAAAAAATTCATAACTATTTATTTACTTTTTTAAAAATTTTACTCAAAAGAATTGCAATAATTTTATCAAAGTTACACTAAGAAGCTAAAAGTTGAACAAAAATACTGTGGTTGTTTTACACGCACAATTTAAGAGTAGTTCTAACATTAAAACAATAACAATTACTGAAAATTGAAAAAAACAAGTTTCTATAGAGTTCCAAAGTTTTACTTTTTCCAGCATTGGCTACACAACATTTCAGAGTGGCCTAGACATAACCAAACTTCACACTCTTTACAAAAGTACTTTGTTTTGTTGTCTTTACACAAGGAACATCTACCACGCTTACCTGGAGCCGGATTCTGTTTAGGTTCAGCTTCATACCCGGAAAATTTAGTTGCTAACTGCCGAATCTCTCGTGATAGGTTATCTTGCTGAGCCCGGATGATCAAGAAGGGCTGCAGCATCTCTTTTTTTCTAAGTCCTTGAGAAAAGCTCTCCTGGTTATGGACTGACCATTTGATTTAAACACAATGAAAGCGTTTAGAGCAGCAATGTTCATTGAAGGAAAAAACAAAGTTAATGGCCAACGTCTCGATCCTCTTACAACGCTGTATTCAGCACACATAGCATCAGCCACATCAACACCTCCTTTAGTTGAATTATAATAAGTTATGATGCTGAGCTTCTTCTTTTCCTCAGTAGATGGGTCGATTTCACTGTCATGGTGCATAGATGAGAGTAATATAACACTTTTCGTTTACTTGGGTACGTAAGATACCATTGTAAAATCTTCGTGGAATCCAAAAAGACTGGAATATTGTTCCTTGTTTCTTGTTGGAAGAAAGATTGGAGGTATTTGAGGCTTATTCTTCCGCAGGGTACCCACAAGTGTTAGCTTGTATTCTTTCAACAGAGTCTTAGCAGCGTTATAAGAAGTAAACCGATTACCAAATGTCACGTTATGCCCACTACCTTTGATAGGCTCAACTAACCGGAAGATAACATCATTGGCCTTGTTACTTATCTTGTAAGGACCGTTGGGTTGAGTACCACAGTACACTTCAAAGTTTTTTACATAATATGTCTTTGAACAAGCCAGTATAAAGACCTTATTATCATACTTGGCTGGCTTGTTCGGAATGTATATTCGAAATTTTCATCGTCCTCGGAAGGGAACAAGCATCTCGTCCAATGTTGTGCATTCATATGTAGAAAAGTATTTTCTACAATTTGAGACAAGTATGTCTAAAAGCTGTCTGACTGCTGCAAGGTTGGCATAGGGTTTTCGGACATTTCTTGTTGTTACGTCATCAAAACATATACATCTGGAAAGGAACCTAAAACATCTAAAAGCCATTCCAGCCCTGAACATCTCAACTCCTGTTCCATCAGTCGCCCAAAATTCCCTTATATTCATCCGTCCACCATGTAAAACTCCAGCCAAGTATAAAAGTCCTAAATAGGCTTTCATTTCTACAGCCGAGGTCGGTCGTGCCAGATTGGGATCATCAGTATAATTGTCCTTTACAGAATTGATGAAAATATTAGTTGATTTAACAATCAACTCAAGTAGTGGCTCATTAAAAAATAACGACCAAGAATCTAGTGCAGTTTGAACATTCCTAGCTTCCCTTAGGTTTCCAGGTAAATGAGATACTATATTGTGAGACCAGGTTCTAACAGTTTGTGTTGGTAAGTTTTTTTGCCATTTTGTCTTTTTATCTTTACCAAGGAAATAATTGTGGGCTCTAAGTATACCTGCTGGTGTTGAACTTGAGTCACCAGAACCTTCAGGTATGTGTAGGTCATCACATTCCTCACAGAGTTCTCTCACATAACCAAATGAATTATTCTCAAGTTCATCATTGTCTACTAGTTTAATATCACTATTTGTGTCATGATCACTACAATTGAAAGTCAGGGTCTGCGTCTGAGACACTTACTTCACTTTCAGATAATTCCTCTAATAAATTACACTCAATTTCACTCGGTGTTTCCACTCTTTTGCTACTCATAATGATAAAAAAAGCACTACACTATACAATTCTTGAAACACGTTAATACACTTAACAGACGTTAAGTAAATAACAAAAAAGTAACATAAAACAATAATTGGTGAGTGTTGAAAAAAAGTCACTCAAGTGAACGGGCCGGGTCTAACTGACCCACACTATACTTTATCGCGTGACAAATGATGACTAAGAGTCAAGTTGGCAAAAACAATGACACTATCGCTATCTGTGGACTATTTTGGGAAGGTAAAGAGGAAACCAGCTATCTACAATACAACTGACTTTATAAATAACCTAATATAGAAACGCTCGGGTCTCACAGACCCAGCCCGTTCACTGTAGGGTTAAGATTGCTTTTGAAAACAAATATTTTTACTCTGAAATATGCCATGATATTGGTTCTTACAATCTGCCCAACCTGTATAAAAAAATTAAGTATTATTGGCTCCCATCTTGAATCTTAGCTACTAAGTATACACTTTTACACTTATAAAAATATTATATTATCAAAAGTTATACTTTTTTTTTTTAATAAGGATGGAAATTCCAGAAGATTTTTTGTATAAGTGTTGCATTTGTGCATGGGGGAATTTCAATTGTTTATAAATTTCATTTTGTTTTGTTGTGTAGTTTTTATTTATTTACAAGTGCAGGCATTTGATACGGACTTTTTTTTAAATAGTCCTATGTATTGGGTTTGAGTTACAGCCTTCATTTTATGATAAGTTTAAATCACTACGTACTCACTATGAAAAAGTTGTATAGAAAAATAATGTTCTGTATTTTATGATGTTTCAATAAGTTTTCCGTTTAATTTTGGTTTTAATCATTCCTTCTTGTATGTGTAAACTTTATTCACCATCTGTGTCTTTTTATTAAATGTGTTACAATTTTTAAACTCTTTCTTTTAATATATAAATACAAGTTTCGATTAAAAGTTATGTAAATAATTTTATCACAAAAAATGAATTAATGTGTTCTTGCATATAAAATTACTAATTATGCACATGTACAAGGATAATATATAGATAAAAATATCACAAATTTTTAAGTTTCTAATGTATTGATAAAATGTATTTTTAATGTTCTAGTTTGTTAATATGGAACTTAAATTTATTATTCTTTGTAAAATGTAATTATTTTTTGTTAATAAAAATCATAAATATTATCTCTTTGATTTTATTCCTGTCACGATCAGCCAAACTTTTATGTACACTCTACACTAAATGTGTTACAAAAATCATTTTCAACTGCACTAAATAATCTTTATGAGTGTTTATTTTAGCTCCTAGGCAGAAACTATTTTAAAAGCAGGTTTTTTAAAATTTAGTAAAAAAGTATGAGATTTTTATTGATTTAGTATGTTTTTGTTTTATGTTTTGTTGTACTTGTAAATTTTACCTAGTTTTAGTTTTATGAAATATGTTTTTTTTTTTTTTGTTGATGTGAAGAATTTAAGGTTTTGACACTTTAGCTGCCGTGTCAGGCCAATGGGCCCAGTAGGCTGAACCGAATACCATTGGTCCACTAGGCCCGACATAGTTATATATTTATTAGTACTACTCAACCAGTGTTGCTACTTTCGAAAAATAAATGCACAGTATTAAACAAAAAGCTTCATACTACTTACAAATATAATAATGATAGTTTTTGTTTAATAGATAAATACCAACGGTATTATAAATATGATGTTATTTTAAGAGCTTTTTGTCAGGATTTACGGCCCGACACATATTTTTTAATTTTAGTAAAGTTGAGTCGATTATTCCAATCAAAAAAATTGGTTCATGGAAAGAAGTTTATCTTTATATACTTTCATAATAAAATTAATAATTTTTAATGACGTAAAATATTGATTTTCACTATTGTTTTCAAAATTTCACAAAACCTAAAAAATAAGTCAGAAATATTGAGTAAATATTTAGTTGTAAAATAATTCTTACAAAAACTGTCTTGGTTGAAGTTAAGTACAAACATTGATATACCAAGATAAACCCATCCTTACTAGGAAGTAAATTATAACATAATTTCCTTAAAAAGTAAATTACTATGTTTCAAAACTTTTGCTTGTTATGAATCTTGTGTAGTATTTGCTGGATCTGAAGCATTACTTATCAGACAGAATATGTTTACACACCTGTATATAAAAAATACTTATAAACTCACAAATCAATCACATGTGACACCTTTACATCTCTTTGTAATAAGCGCAAAACACTTGACTCACCAGTCAGCTTATTATGTGGGTAACCAGAACATGATATTGTAGTTTTGTTGTTTATTGTTTACACACAAAGCCCAAAAAATAATAAGAGAGTGTTGCAGAGGTAAAAAAATATAAATACCTCAAAAACAATCAAGTCTAGGTATCATTTCGCTTTAAAAAAACTATGTTGGGCCAATTTGGTAAATAAAAAGTGTGTTTTTATTTATACTATGAACCGTATAAGAAACGTATTTTTGTACTTAGATATGATAGGGAAACAAAAAGGTGTTTTTGTTGTGTAAAATGCGGTTTTGTTCAATATGGTGTATGAATATTTCTGCTAAGATAGCTATGGGGGAACTTCTACACACGTTACCAAGAACATATAAAAGCACTAACAAACAATAACTACCAATCAAACTTCGCCGATCATCTCAACTCCACAAAACATGACTGCATAGACATAACATGTAACCTACAAATTCTTCATAAACAACACGGAAGTAACCAACGCTACACAACCGAACAATACAAAATATGCAGACACTTTAAACTACACCCAATACATATACTCAATACACAATTACATTACAACTCACACACTCTTTTTGACACCATAACTCCTAATACTCACAAAATACACCCACACCACAATAATATCCCACACCCACCCTAACCCCCTAACCTATGTAAACCTTGAGATCAGTTATGGTCTGAGTTGACAATGGGACACATCTCCTGAAACGGCCGTCCTCAACAAATTTAAGTAAGTGCTACTATAGGCAAGTTTGTAAATATTTACAAGTGTTTATTGATTATTAAGAGTTATGATGTCTAAAAGTGTGTGTAAGTTATAATGTAATTGCGTGTTGAGTATGTGTGTAGGGTGTAGTTTGAAATGTCTGTATATTTCGTATTGTTTAATTGTGTAACGTTGGTTATTTCTGTGTTGTTTATAAAGAATTTGTAGGTTAGATGTTATGTCTATGTAGTCATGTTTTGTGGAGTTGAGATGATCGGCAAAGTTAGATCGGTAATTATTGTTTGTTTGTGCGTTTATATGTTCTTGGTAGCGTGTGTAGAAAGACCTCTTTGTTTGGGCTATGTAAAAATTGGGGCACGAACTGCAAGTTAGTTTCTAAACTCCAGCGGCATTGAAAATGTCGTTGATTTTGTTGTTAGGTTTAAATTGTTTATTGAGAGTGGAATAGGCTATTTTGTAATTGTATTTTTATAGCGTGTTGGCTTTTGGATGATCTGTATGGTATTGTTAAATATTGTATGGGGTTTTTGTGTTTATATTTGGGTTATTGAGTTGTTTCTTAGGCGATTGTATAATTTTTCAATCATCGTTGTGTTGTGTCCATTAGTTTGTGTTATATGTTTTATGGTGTTTAACTCTTAGCAGTGTTCTTTTTTTTCTAACGGCGTTTTAAGCAGGCAATATGTCATGCCGTTTTAAGCAGCTAGTTTATGTTGGTGTGGGTGGTTTAAGGAGATGTGAATGGTAGTATTGGTATTGGTGGGTTTTCGGTATATGTTAAATTTATGAGTTTGTTTGTCTGTACGTTTAATTGTAAGATCTAGGAAGTTGAGAGAGTTTTGTTGTTCTGTTTCGATGGTGTATGTTAGTTTTGGGTGTATGGAATTGAGGTGTTTTAAAAATATGTGTGCTCGGGGTGTGTTACCTTTGTATAATGTTATGATATCGTAGACATCATATCTATACCAGTAAATTATGTTATCTGAGTATTTATTGTTTTGTAAAATGTGGTTTTTTTCAATATAGTGTATGAATATTTCTGCTAAGATGCAAGCTATGGGGGAACCCATAGGTAGGCCATCGTTTTGGTTATAGAAAGTGTTATTGTAGGTAAAATAATTTTGAGATGTGATTAATTTTGTAAGGTAGATGATTTCAGCAATGTGCTTATGTGTCTATAAGCATGTTTTGAGGATGTTGATGGTTTCTGGAATGGGGATGTTGGTATATAGATTTGATATATCGAAAGGGACTAAAGTGGAATTGTGTGGGATATTTACGTTTTTCATTTTATTAGATTTAGGCTATTTTTTATGCTACAATGATTATTAAATTTATACGGTCTCACATAGTTTTGTCGAGAAATTAAGCTAGAAGATGAGAAGGGGTCCTTTAATGGTTGATTAGTGGACGTATTGGGATGTCTGTTTTGTGAAGTTTGGGCAAGGCGTTTAGTTTATTGGCTATTGGTTTTATTTATTTTAGGTGCTCTCTGGTGTAGTGTGGGATAATGAGTTTTGTTTTGTTGATTGCTTCTTTGATTTGATCATTGTATTTTGTTGTTGAGTCTTTCTTTAGTATAGTGATGTTATTTTAAACAAAGTTGTGTTCTTTTTTGTTGAGGCCGTTATTGTCAATAATTACTGTTAAGTTGCCTTTTTTAGCTTTTGTTATGGTTTAATTTTGTTTTGTTATTTATTAAATAGTCAAATCTATCAATAACTTAAGACTATCTGAAAGACTAGAGTTATACAAAATACTTTAATAATGTTCCTAATTATTTTTCAGAGGGTACAGATGTCTTCTTATTCAAATAATTTTTTGACTTTTTGTGCTGTCATGTTAATAATAGTTATTTTGGCCAAAGACTTGTAATAGGTTAATAAACAAATTTTATGGGATTATAAAATATAATTAATGCTCTATGATTAAAAATGAATTAAATATATTATTTTAAAATTCATCCATTCAAGTTCAAATACATTTTTTTTAAATTTTTAGTGAATGACACTAAATGTTAATTCAGTTTTTTCAAATATGAATTCATTAATTGATAATTAAATTTAATAAATTAATTTTAATTTTATAGAGGAGAAAAACTTTTCACAAAAGTAGCAAGGTATTCAACATAGTTAACCATTCCTTTTGGCTTAAAATAAGCGATAACATGTGATTTCACAAAACAGCTGATTTTGTAATAGGTTATATATGTTAGGTAGAACGGCTGATTTTATGTTATAGGTTATGTTACTTTATTTTTATTACTGTAATTATTTTTAAAAAAGTAGCCAGAATAAAATGTTCCTTTATTAACGTAAGTAGGACTTGAACTGAATTTAAATATATCTTTTTAGCAACTTAATATCAATATGTGAAAACTAGTAGCTCACGTGAAGATGGAATCAACAAATATTATATAGATAAAAAGAGTTTACTAATGAATAGAGAGAAAGATTTTTGTTATATAAAAGTAAAATGAATTCGTCACTTGTACTAAATTGTTTAAAATTTTAAATTTTCATTATTGACGAAGTCACAAAAGATTAATTAATCACTTTGACATTAGTTTATGGCTATCCGAACTTTAAATTTTGTAAAAACTTACTGAGACAGAACGTTTTCGATCGCTATGTGGCGATCTTCATCAGTGTTTCAAGATTAATATATGTATCTAGAAAAATAAAAAAAATTTCCGTAAAGGAAAATATTATATTTTAACGTTTGTGCATTTAGATCGAGTCAATTATTCAACGCCTATATATTTTATTTGTATTTGTACTCTAAACGTATAAATTAACCACCGATCCAGCTATTCAATTGAGAAGGCTTTGACATTTTACTAACAAAGTTTCCTCAGTTGAGGGGGGCAAAACATTTTCTCAATAAATTATTTTTGTTTAATTTATTGAAAAATAAAACAATTTTTTTCTCGTTGCATGTGACCAAATAGTTTAGTTAAATACGTGGTCATAATGTGGTATAATTTTAAGTGTTAAATGGTGTTTTAAGAGCTTATGAATGGTGCTAAATTTAAATGATTTATTCTCTCTAAGGTTATGTGACTAATAGGCATTTGACAGAAGAACAGTTCTTTGTGTAGTCCTATGATTTTGTGCTAAGATTTGTTCAAATATATTGGTTAATCCGTTAACTCGCCAAAAATATTTATAAAAGTTTTATTTTAATTCTAAGTACTATTCAATTTTATTTAAAGGTACTCTAAGCCTATGACAAACTTTTGAAAATGATGCAACAAGTGTATAAAACACTACCTGATGATAAGCCAATTACTGCAATTTGTATAGTAGAAGACATTTCTAAGTGTCCTCCAGGATTTTATGTGGTAGGTTTTTATAGCAATTCTCAAACTCCAAAGATATTACATAACTTAGTTTGTACATATTAGTAAGCTCCACTTGTAAGTTTTAACAGATGGACAGTAGTAGGTAAGACATTTTTCATTTATTATTGACGATTAGCTTTTTTTAAGGAAAACTACAGTATATTATTTTCTTAATCACTTGAAACAATATTAAGTATATTTTGATTAATATATTCTACAAATAATAAACTCATTTTAAAGGTCAGAAACAATAAATAGTGCTTCAGTTTTTGAAAAATTCAAACCTAATCTGAACATATGAAACTATATAAACTGAATGTTTTATTATAAAACAGACATTTTGGTCAAATGATATATGACCAAATACTACTCAACTTCAAGTTTTGTCTTTTCTTACCTTTTTAAGGAAAAACGAAATTTTAGGTGTTGGAAACCAAAACTTATAGTCATAGCGGTTAAAACTTATAACATATCACCTTGATAGTACTAGTAGTATTAGTCCTAAAATTAATTCCTTAACACTAAATGCATCGTTTTACCACATTAAAATACACTTATATAACGACATTGGTTCAAATAATCTTGTTATGATGGATTTGTTTAGAAATTTAAAGACTATGTTAACTTGGTAAATACTAAATAAATCATTGCAGGGTTTGTACAATTCTTGAAAGTCTTGAATATATTAAAAGGGTCGTTAAAGCATTGAAAAGTCTTTAAATTAATTTCAAGTTTTTGAAAAGTACAGGTATTTTATAATTATTTAATTCCATTACATTTAAAACAGTCAATGATAAAGTTGTTTGATGTAATTAAGCAAGTAGCCATTACGTCAGCAAGTAAGCCATTACGTATTCACTTAGTTAAGTACTTTTTAATTACACTCAATGATAATTTACTGTTCACTAGAAAAATGCACTAAAGTATAAAGTAGACCACAGGTTATTAGACAGAAAAAATTGGTTTAAAGCAGTATCATTTCTAAGACTAAACTCTTTTAAGACCATCCATTTTTGTCAAATAGCACGCGAGAATGACCTCGCAATTTTTCCAGTTTTTATAGTACTTCTTTCAATGTTGCATAAATTCCATATAAGCAAAGATAGAAATTTGATTCTTGTGTTATTTGTTCCATAATTACTAGGGTAATAAATATTACTTTTACATTAGTTTATGACTATCCGGATTTTAATTTTGCAAATTTGTAAAGACAGAATGTTTTCGATCGCTCCGCGGCGATCTTCATCAGTGTCTCTTTTTTAGGTTGTTTGTATTAATAATTACTGTCGTGTTGCCTTTGCCTGGTTTGGTGAGTGTGATGTTGTTTAGTTGTGATTTTTGTTTTATGTTGGCAGCGATTTTAATTTCATTGTTTACATTTTTGTTGGTTATGCTTTTGTGTTTGGTTAGGTTTTTTCTCTCATGTCGAATTGAGTCTTGGTCTTTGTTGTCTGTTTTTTGTATGACTGTTTCAGTTTGTAGTATAATGTTTTTATTTGTTATGTTATTTGATTTATAATGTGGGTTGTATTTTAGGCCTTTGTTTATTAAATTCATTTCGTGTTGTGAGAATTTGGTATTAATGAGGTTAATTGTATGAAGGTAAAATTTTTGTATTGGTTGAGAGTTTGTTATGTTTTTTGTTTTACATAATAGTTGATTAATCTTTATGTTGTGTTTATTTTTAATGCTTATTAGTTTATTTGTAGCCCAGTTATTAGTGTCTAGTATGATTTGTAGTTTGAGTTTATGTCCGTTCTTGTTGACGAGATTTAAGTGAAGTTGGAATAGCCTGTGGTTTAGTGAGTCTTATAGAGCTTACAAAGCTTAGTCTTTGTATAGAGTTTTAATGCTTTGTTTTATGTAAATGATTTATACTTTTAGTTTAGTGATTGTAGCTGCTTTTGTGTTATTATTAATGTTTATTTTCGCGTATGCGGGTGGTATGTTATGAATTAGGCTTTGTTTGTTGAATTGTATGTGTGCTTGTGTTTTTCTAACCTTTAAAACCGTCTCCCTGAATTCGTGGACTGCAGCCTGTCTTGCTGTGTTAAACTCTTGAATTGAGTAGTTCATTAAGTTTTTACAAAATTAAAGTTCAGATAGTCATAAACAAATGTTAAAGTGATTAAAGGTTTCACCAAACGTAATGGACTACAAAATTCAAGAGTAATAAATATTGTTGTTTTAAACCATTCGTTTTAAAAAATTTGCATGCATATAGTCAATAACTCCTACTTATCATCATAAGTTTTCTTGATTTTTCCAACCATATAAAATCTTTTAAAAATCCTGTCACCCTAAAACTCTCACACATTATTATCTACATATGTTGTGAATTTCAATTGTGTACAGTGATAAAAACCTTACTGTTTAAAAATTTTAATCTTTATTTGCTACAATTTTATTCTTTATTTGCTATATATCGGCACACAGTCTTTTTCTATTAAAAATCAGAGAGCCGATATATCAGCTCATCGTCTTAAAAGGGTTAAGATGGTCTGTGAGAGCATATGTTAGGTACAAACCCACTTCAAGTGTCTGCTTGATTTATGATTTTTGCAATACAATATCATTACTGTGTAGATTTATTTTACTGCAGTTTAATGTAAAGTTATGAATAAAAAACTAGTTTCACTCTGAATCTCGAATATGAAAATGTAGATGTTTTAAATACAAACCTTAGAAATAAATGTCTAATTGGTTTTTTAGAAAGAAACTGCAACTTTGTATAATAACAAGCATGTATTTAAAATCACTACAGTTAAAATGTTAATGGATGAATATATGACAAGTTGCCTGGTTTTGTCATCTGACTCCAGTCCTGTGATTTATTTTTGTCCTGTGTTAGTAAAGTGCCTGTGGAGTCAAAACAAGAATGTTTTAGATACCAGGTTCAAATGACTGTTGTTTTAAAAACTTGCTCTGTAAGTGCTATAATAGATAAGACCATATTGCTATATATCATGTAGATTGAGGGGAAAGGAATCATGTTTTAGGTAAAAGAATAACAAATATAAGCAAAAAGTGGATTCTCATTAAGATTTTGAAAGTGAATGTAAAAAAATTCTGCGAATGAAGCCGCCTTCTCAAGCATGAACACACTTTACTAAAATTTGGGATAATGGTATAATGTGTAGGTTTATGGTAGATATTGGGTCTATGCTGACATTTCCCTTAGAAAGTGGGGAGATTTTTAGATTAAAAAGAGAAGCAGTGATCACTAAATTATCACATTCTGAATTTGAAACTCCTGCAGCTCCTAAAGTTAAAAAAAGTCGGTTGATAGGCTTTTGTGGTAAGTACAAGGTAACAACAAATCAGATGTGTTTGGTTGTCCAACACCCAATTCCAAGTGTAGATTGTATGGTACCTTGTATAAGTGGAAGACAAATTTATTCCAAACTTGATATATCGAAAGCCTTCATTGATATTGAAGTAAGAGAAGAGGACGGGAAAACCGTATTATTAGCAGCACTCAAAAACCATTATACCAAATGAATCCATATACTCGTAAGGCATATACTCCATTTGATATATCATCAGTGCTTGGAGTTTGGCAGGAGGCAATAAAAAAATTCTTCCAGATATACCCAATGTAGTCATGCTTGATGTTATTAGGCTTGGGAACTGATTACAAAAGGGACCATTACAAAACGTTAGAGATAATATTCTCCAAATTGAGTGAAAATTGTATAAGAAATATTGAAAATACCAATCTTTTAAAAGTAGAATTGAATATTGTGGGTATCATGTCAACAAAAATGGCTTCGGTAAATGTAAAGACAAAGTTGATGCAATACTTGCAGCACAGCCAATTAATGTAGCAAAAATAAAGTATTTTCTTGGACGGGTTAATTTTATGGAAAATGTGGTCATAAATTAAATAACTAGCTTCACCATTATTTAATTTACTAAGGAAGGTTGTACTATTTGTACTTGGTAAAGAATGTAAGCAAGCATTTCATAAGATGAAAATGATGTCTTATATCGTATTACAAGGGTTTGATCTGATTAACTACTGATACGTGTCCAAAGGGAATTTGACCTATTTTATCACATGCAGATGAAGGAATTGAACGATTCATACATTTTGCAAGTCATACCTTAAGCATAGTTGAAAAAAATACTCTCATAATAGACTGTAAGGCATTAGCAATTATATAAAGAGTAAAAAAATGTTTAGAATGATTTAATGGATAGAAATTTACCCTAATTAAAGGATACAGTTTCATTTAATTGTAAAGGATTGACAATGATTTTCAGTCCTATCAAAAAGTATATTTGTATTTTCCGCCATGAAAATATAACACTATTATTATAGCGCATTACGAAAACATAACGCATTGTATGAATGGCATTAGATACATGAAGAGTTCAGACAATGATAATGTTCACAGTTTGTCTTGATTTCCTTTAGAAGAACCTTTATAAAATAAATATGATACACTAGTTCGATACGGAATTAAAATTAATGAAATAGGAACAATCTCTCCTGTAACAGCCAAGCAAGTCAGGAATGAACTTTATGTTGAAGCTAAGGAATTATACTTAGCTTTTATGAATGGTATCAATATAGATAAATATCCTATATCATAGATCCTGAAGACATAATCAAGAAGATTGTCATATACTTGATGTTTGTTTTTTCTTAGGGCAACAGGTATATATTCGCCACAAATATTGCAAACAAATCGTAACAGAACTCTATTGGGGTCAACAAGGAATTGATAAAACTAAGGCTTTAGTATGTAATTATATGTGGTCAAAAATTGATATTGATATTGGAAAAAAATTATTCTGTGGTAAGAACTCACATTGTTACACAGATCCCTACAGTAACCATTTTTATTTAATTATCGATGCTGCATATAGCCACTGGGCTGATGTTTATGTGACAAATCAAATAACTAATGCCATTACAATGAACTGTTTTAACAGCATTTTTTATCGTGTTTGGTATACTCCAAATATTAGTTTCAGAGAATGGGATTCAATGTACAAGTGGAATGTTTCAGAATTGTTAAAAGAAGCTAAGTATACAACACAAGTTGTACATGCTACTGAAAAATGTGTTCAGACTCTAAACAACTCTATAAAAGGAATGTTTAAAGAAAGTAGAACATTTACTGAGCTAAAAAATGTAGTGTATGATTGTTTAGTGATGTAGGTGTATCCTATAACTCTACATCCTGCAAGCAGTCAGCTTCCACCAGTTTTATTTTTAGGCAGGAATATTATATCTAACCTTGATCTTGTTAGACCTACCTTTGCCTAAATATGATCTAATTATGACATTTGTTAAAAGAAATTGTTATTGATGTTTCAGTACAATTTTATAATGAAGCTAAATGGAATTAGAGAATGTAATAAAAAAACGAGATGTTTTCACTATGGGAAAATAGAATTTTTCTAGTAAATGGGAATTTACATCATAAACAAGAGGACCTGCTAGAACTATTGGATATATCAAGACAAGTATTTGGAAAGGAAGAACTAACTGAAAAAGAAAATGTTAGCCATTGAAAAAAACATGAGCTTAAATAAATTGAAAACTAAATAGGACATGAATATTTCCTTGGTTTTAATCTACACATTCATTATTTTTAATTAGATTTCAACTAATGAGACCAATTTACAAAGACAATACTAAAACATTCTCAGACTATATCGCTCGCTTACTAACCAGATTAGTTTCAATCATCAGGGATGGGCTTACACCTAAAATGATCACATCATTGGGACTTACACATCACTGATAGTTACAGCATAGTTGTTGAAAATAGTTTGATTTGTAAACTAGCGATTAGTTGAAGTATGAGTCTAATTTTTTTAGTTTTACTTTTATACATTTACTAGCTGTACTGTGCCACATTTTATTGTAATTGATGAGAAATGAACAAAGCATACAATATAAAGTTTCATAGAAAATTAATTTTGTATTACTTCATGGGCTAAGGCAAGCCTCAAACTTACATAATACTTTTGCATATACTGATTATGTATGGCGAGAGTTCCACTTCCTTGGAGCATATATATGGTTACTGGTACACAGCTGGCCGTTGAAAACCTTTTTTCTTGTGGTCGCAAGTTTGACACTGATGTGAAAATTAGAAAAAACAATCTTTGAAGCGGGTTATATGTTGTGTCAAAATTTGACCTAAATTGCTGCACAACTTTCTGGGTTTTTTAAGTATACACAAACCACCATAACATTTTTACATATAAAGATTAAGTATGAGGAGGGATCCCTTCGCTTGCGGCAGATGGCACAGTTGCTGGTACACAGCTGACCCTTAAAACAGCTGTTGTTTTGCAGTAGCACGTATGTTATTCAACCGAAAAATTGGTAAAAATAATCATTGAAGAGGGTGATTATATTAAATTTTTGTATTATTTAGAATTTATTTCAGTTTGAATCTAAAATTTTTATTTTACCAGAATAGCAACAGTTCCTAGGCCTTGTAGAAGCTTGGTTGAAAAGTGTACATTGCAATCAAGCTGTGCTGTTTATTAAAACTAATGAGTTCTTTTCAGTTCACAATTTCTTCTCAATAATATGAGTTTTAATATTATTCTGGTCAAATTTGTAAGGAGCCATTTCCTCTAGCAAACTATATAATTACCTAGTTTAGTTTTTATATTTAAAATTCCTGTGTTAAAAACCTCTTATTATAGTTCACATTTAACAATAAGTGATATAGTTATATACGATTATAAAAATGTATATTTTAAACTGTAATTATTCTTGTATATCATATAATTACAATATTAATGTTTGTTTTACAATTGCAAACACTATTAATGTTTGCTTTACAATTACTAATAATCTAATGATGTAGAATAATATTATACTTTGATTCAGTATTGTGTTATTTATTAACAGGTAATCTTGTTTATCTGATACAGGTGCAGCAAATATTAGTTTAATCCATTTCTTTGAAATTTTTAATCAAATAGATTAGTATTGACACAAACATTCAGATAACATGTAATTCATTTTAATTGATTCCATCTTCATGTGAGCTACTAGTTTTTAACTAAAAGCACTTGTACATGAGTTTTATGCGTTTTACATGTGATGTTACATTTGCCTAATGTAGCACTTACTTCAAGTCAGACTGAGTTACTGTCTAAGTTAACAATGGGACACATCCCCCAAAACGGCCATAAAAGTGTAAGGGTTGCTATAGGCAAGTGTAACATACCAACACATGTACATGTGTTTTTAGTTTAATTCATATTTCTTTCCCATTTCTTTATATACCTTGGTAATGAATAGAGCTGGGTTGTTCATCCCAATTTCGAGCAGGTCTATTCAGAATAGCAACTCTGACCATATTAGCACATTTTCTCCAACTCTGAAAAGCACAGGTTATTATGTAATTTTTTTATTCCTTTTTATATTATTTCAAAGGGATGTAACAAGTAGACAGTTCCAGTTACCCCAGCAGAAGGGTATATTCTGTTAAGTATTTAACCCTGCAAACTTTATGATGTTTCTTTGTATCCCAGGATAGAGTTTTTAAGCCTCTATCTTAAATATAATATTGAAGAGAACTGTGGGCAAAAGTATAATTGTGCCAGAGATGGTTAGTTATAGATTTCAGTTTTATTACCTTCTGTATAGTCTCTTGCAATTTTATTTTCCTTTTAATAAGCATCATGTGAAATCATCAATCCCTAATTAACAACCCTAATTATAATTTATTTATTAAAGTTTTATTTTGATTTGGCTTAAAAACAATAGTTTCTTCACAAGATATATATATAAAGAGAATTGAAGGTACTTTGGTATTATACTGACCACACACCTATAGAGAATGTAGGTTGATATAATTATCAAGTTATACCAACCAAAGGTGGAATGTATATAAACCAACATTACAGAATAAAAATATGACTCTTTAATGTAAAATAAACAAGTTTTAAAATATTTTTTATTAGAGGGTTGACTGTGACCTGGCCCAAAACAAACGATGCCGGCCCTCATCCGTTACTGCCAACCACCACATGCAATCTACTAGGTAGGATTCTAGATGGTGACGGGTTGTACCTCGGTGTCTGTTTTCTGAAAATCACATATAGTGAAGCACGGCATGACACATCTAGACAAGCACTGTCTGTTATCGGGTCTACAGAGGGGGATCGAGATAAGATATTGACAGAAAAGAGAGGGGTGTTCATATCTGATATAAACATAATCCTCGGAGTTACCATCTCTTCGATACACTATATTACACCAAAGTACCGAATTGGCTAACTCATGACTATACACACTTCTGGTTTCTTACATTTAATACTCAAAAGGTCCAAACTGTTTAGGAAGTTAAAAGCATATTCTGGCTGTGACTCTACTATTAATAGCCTGCAAATTTAAATGCAAAATTGATAGCATTCAGGACTCTACATAGATTACAGCCTGATAAAGGCAACAGTTTGCTTCAAATGATTTAATTATAAGCCTAAAATATATTTATTACATTCAGCAGTAAATCTATTATTTTTCGGAAAGCGCTCGTAACCAGTTTGTTTGCAAAAGTTGATTAGAAATGTTTGTTTGCTGTATTAACTACTAACATTGTTTGTAATTTGTTCAGGTATCCCGAACTCATGATCAGGACTCTGATGCAGATCTTTGGAGAGAAAACAGCTTTTTTGGCAGAAAGTTTACTCGATATTTATGTATCAGTAAAACTGAAGGTATTGGAGATTATATTGTAGAATTTATAAAGGTTGTAACAGAAAAAGAAATGCCGTCTGATGGATACTGCTTGATTGCACGCACTATAGATTCTGGTAAATTGTTAATTTTTTCTTTAACAATTCCTTTTAAAGTAGTAATTATTTAAAGTAATTGTTAGAAAAGTATAGTAGCAATAACTTCCTCAAGTTGCAGGATTCTTTTGGTGAATTTGTTTAGTGCAAATTTTAATGTTATCTTCATATTCAACAGTAATTTTACCATGTTTAGAAGTAAAATGAAATTATCTTGAAGGTCTTATGCTATCACTAATTACTTGGAATAATTTACTGTGGTTTATTATTAATTAACAATATAAACAAAAAAAGCTCTAACCACAAATATTTTTATTCTAGTCTTATGTACATTTAGGTTACCAAGTAACCATCCTCAGACACATGATAATATATACTAGTTAACTCTACACAGTCTACTTATTTATAATGAACCAAACTATTTACTCCCACCCATAACTCCAAGTTTTCTACTCTCAACAAAGCACGACCACACCCTCCGAGTAAAAGCAAGGAATCACATCGTCTTAACTCATACATAACAATTAAACAAATCCTTGTAAATTCTTTTCTAAGAAAGGGGAAAGGAAAAATAGTAACCAACCCAAAATTGTATATAAAAATCATACCATTACTTTAAAAGTTAATAATGAATGTTTATTTTCCTTATATTTCCTTATTTATAATAAACCAAACTACTTAAATTAACTCCACATTTTCTACTCTTAACAATACACGACTACACTCTCCGAGTAAAAGCAAGAAGTCGCATCGTCTTAACTTATACATAACATTAAAACAAATCCTTGTAAATTAACTTCTATAAAAGGGGATATAAATAATAGTAATCAACCCAAAATCGTATATAAAAATCACACCATTACTTTAAAAGTTAATACAAAATAGAATTTGGAATAGGGTCTCTATCAGAATTTAATAAAATCTCAGGATTATATTTATTAATATATAAACTTTCAAAACTATTCAACAGTTTATTGTTCCTAACAGTCGTAATTAATTTAACATTATTACCATATAAATTAAGATTAGCCTCTAATATATTAGCAGCAATACTTGACTTATCTAACCTTTTATATTTTATATCTCTAATATCCTGTAAAAATCTCATTAAAATTTTTCTTCTAGTCTGTCCAAAAACATCAAAGTGTCTTTAGTTATTCCTCTCCTAGAATCCAAATCCTGTCCCTGGAATTTGCTTTTCATTTTTGGAGGTTTGAAGTTATGTGAGGTAAAAAATAATAATTTTTGTTTCATAATTTCTTAACCCTTTACACTCCAGTGTCAGGTATAAATCGACAATGGTGATATGTGTTTTAGCTCCAACAAACTGAGCAACAACATTGGCACAGTTCTCCAAAACCGGGCAATACCCAGCAATTTTGTTGTTGTATCTACTCAGTAATCCGGCTTTATTTTTCTGGCATTTCACTTCAAAATCAATATAGCTTGGCATTTTTATGTTATGGCGCACCAATCTTTTTTTGTGTGTTAACTTTGCACAAAACCTTATTTTTTTCCTAAGTTGGTAGTTCAAGTTAAATGTAATAATATACAAGTCCCGCCATTTCACATTGTCACAAAATGTCTTGGTTTCTCGTACGCAAGTACTAAGTTTCATCTGATTTCACACGCTTTGTACATTACATTGTTTTTGAAGATGGCCATTCCCAGTAACACAGATAAAAGCCGTTCCCTTGATCATGCAAGTCGTTCAGTAGCCAAGTTTTTACAGTATGAAGGACACCATTTAAGTGTATACTTCAAACAAATTTTTTCATTAGAATATTTACTAAATGTCGGCTGCCTTCAGAGACCAATAGTCCCTGTAGATTAATATCTGTTGGCTGTAGTCATTCCTGGCTAATTCCACATTCACATTCTAAGAGCCCAGCTCTGAAATGCCATATAGAAAGGCCGAAAAAGGATGGATAATGGTCCGATCCCAAGAACTAGATTGAACTGATCAAAAGGGTTATTCTTGTACTCGTAGTACGGGAAAAAGTAGGAAATTTGGAAAATTCTACTTCTATAAAATACAATATAAAGAGCACAGTAGCAATATTGCAATAAAAATATTGACAATAATCTCCAATACCACTAAAAATAACTAATATAAAAGTTACCAAAGATTGACCTTAAGTATATTTCCTTGATTGACCATGTCATCATCATCAGAGAGTCCTCTTACAATATAGAAAGCTTACTGAAATAAAATTGCAAATTAGACTGAGAGAGGGTTGAATCTTAAATCACTTTTGTATTAGTTATTTTTGACTACTTTTTGTGGTATTGGGGATCATGGTCAATATTTTTATTCAACTTCTACAGTCTGGAAAATCAGTCAAAATTAGTTAATAGTTGAAGACTCACCTCATCCTAGGGACAAGCTGCTGACAAATCTAGGCCCACAGTAAGACCCTTGAGCTGTTAAAAAGTGTTATCATAGTTCTTGACACCAGGCCGAGAGTTTAAGGTTGGATTCATAGAGTAGCAGATTTATTACATATAAATAATCTTCCGCAGGATACCTGGCAGTATGGAGCAGGTCGAGTACCGAAAGGGTTAAAGAAGCTGGCTCCATTTAGTTACAAGTCAACTCAAAAATTTAACTCTGTAAGTCGGCCGAAAAGATGTTTTTTGTACTGCTACAGTAAGGCTTTGGCCCATTGTGTGAACCAATGAATACATTTGGTGCTATTTATTAGTATTTGGTATGGTCTTATGATAATAGTCTTACATTAACACTATTTTTTAGTAATAAAGAATGTTTTTCTGTCTGAACTTTGATTCTAAACAAGGTCTGTTTCTATAAAAACAACATGTTTCATGACCCATTTTTATTAGCATATGCACCAACTACATATATCAGGTTTAGGTTCCTATCTAATGACCATCTTCAGAACAACTCCTCTTTTTGCGTCTTATTAAGGTCATCAACGTCTCACAGAAAGCTTTCAAAGGTAACATATGAAGTGCAATAATAAAGTAATGAGACTATTTTTGTTTTGTAATATCTATCATTACTGGAGCTTGTATATTCATTAAATCTTTGACCTTGATCTCTAAGCTACTCCTATTCAATGTCCTAATGAGTAAGTAGTTACTCATGACAACCATTGAGTGTTGAGGGAACATCTGTTTTTGTCTCCTTACAGAAATGGAATTAGAAATGATTGTCCATTTTGGCCAGGTTGCATGAAATCAACTAAAGTCATCTGTGTATATTATTCCCAACATCGAT
This sequence comes from Prosapia bicincta, assembly GCA_036971475.1. Lineage (NCBI taxonomy): Eukaryota > Metazoa > Arthropoda > Insecta > Hemiptera > Cercopidae > Prosapia > Prosapia bicincta. The sequence continues at coordinate 74,737,003 of JBAIZL010000003.1, forward strand.
TAGGAAATTGTTTGCCAAATGTTGTTTCCGTTATCTTTTGACTTTCCTGTTTACAAATTATTTTTTTTTTCAATTTCAGAACAAAAGGCATGGCGCAAGAAACAGTTATGTTACAGACTGACTAGACACAGTTTAGCTATATCTATGGTAACTGACATCATAGTTCTTGGTAGAGCAAAGAAGGCTCCTGATGGATTCCGTTTGGCAGGGTAAGCATTTCTAAATGTTTCACATATTTTATAAAGATTTTGTTTAAATAAATAATTTGTCTAATTTTGTTTACAAATCAAACTCAAATATTCTTTCCAATATTTTGTCTTATACCAATAATAGTATATATTTCTCTTTTTATCAGTATGTTAATCTATAAATTACAAATATTTATTAAGAATCATAAATGTCATGTTTTATGTTACTACTTCTATCAGATTGGCAAAGAGTGTCCACTTTGTTCATTAATTTGACATCGTAAATACACTGTATTTTATTTTTGCCAATTTATTTTAAATTGTGTTAAAGCCTATATATATATATATATATATATATATATGAAGTTAATACATTACTATTGTAAGTAATTTTATCCATCATTAAGTGCAATGATTTTACCTTGTGTGATGAGGCGCCTTTCAGTCACTTGACCATTGTAGAATCACTGATTACTTTACTGAGAAAAAGTAATCAGTGATTCGACAATGGTCAAGTGACCGAAAGGCGTCTCATCCCACAAGGTAAAATCATTGCACTTAATGGTGGATAAAATTACTTACAATAGTAATATATTAACTTCATAAAGTCAGTGCAACGGAAAAACAATGGATAACATAAAATATCAACAATATATATATATATATATATATATATATATATATATATATATATATATTCTTGATATTTAACATTATCCATTGTTTTTCCGTTGCACTGACTTTATGAAGTTAATATATTACTATTTTTGAGTAATTTTATCCACCATTAAGTGCAATAATTTTACCTTGAGTGATGAGGCACCTTTCGGTCTTTGACCATTGTCGAATCACTGATTGTTCTCTGCTGTGGATGCTACGTCCGTGAAGCCGGTGTTTCTTGAAGTTACGCGCACTATTTCTTGATCTGTGTGTATGATGTTTCTGTATAGTATGTCTTCTGTATATGTTGTTTGTAAATTCATTAAGTTGTTGTGTATGTTTTTATAAATGTGGTATTTTTCTAGTGAGTTTAGTTCTATTGGGTTGTTATTTATTTCCAGTATGGTTAGGTTATTTTCGTAATTTGTAATTTCGTGTTTATGGGATATTAGGTGTGCTGCAACATTTGATACTTTAGAATTTTTGTTTTTGAATGCTCTATAATGTTCTTCAAATCTTATTTTAAATGTTCTGGATGTTTTTCCTATGTAAAAAGCGTTACAGTTGTTGCATGTGATTTTGTAAATTCCTGATAGGTTATGTTTTTCTGAATTTGTTATGTGGTTTTTGTTACTAAGATATTTTATTATTTTGTTGTTTGGTTTGTAAGTTGGAGTGTAGTATTCTTTGTTGTATATATTTGTTATTTTTTCTATTTTGTTATTGGTATATTTATATTTTAGGTAGATTTTTTTATTTTTATTGTTTTCGTGTTCCGGTTGTAGTGTTGTGTTGAGGTTAGGTTTTTTTGTGAATTTATTGTATATATTTTTTATAATGTGTTTGTTGTATCCATTTTCTATTGCTATTTTTGTAATGTTGTCTAATTCTTCATTTAATTTTTGTTTGTTATCCTGTGTGTATTTTATTGCTTTATTTATCATGTTACTGTAAGTGTTAATTTTGTGTGTCCAGGGGTGGTTAGATTTGTAGTGTATTGTGGTGTTGTTGGAAGTAGGTTTCCTGTATACTGTAGTTTCTATTTTATTATCATTTATATTTAAAGTAATGTCGAGGAAGTTGATTGTTCTATTTGTTTCTGTTTCAACGGTGAATTGTATGTTTTCGTTGTATGTATTTAGTTTGTTTAATATTATGACGTGTTCGTTGTGATGGTAGGTTGGTTACATATGTGTTTGGTTAGCGTAATGATACTATCTATTATGTTTCTTTTTTCGTTATTGTGTATCAGTTTGTTTTTTATTATTTCTATGGTTTCTTCTATTGGGATACTAGGGTACATGTTAGTTATGTCATAACTTATTATTTTTGTGTTACTGTTTGTTTTTATCGTTTTTATTTTATTAATTAATTCGTATCCATTTTTTATATTGTATGTGTTGTTGATGTGTATTTTAGACCTTAGGATTTTGTCTAGAATTTTTGCGATTATGTAAGATGGTGCTGTTGTGAAATTTATTAGTGGTCTAAATGGTGTGTTAGGTTTATGGATTTTAGGTATCCCTGATAATACGGGTGCGCATGGTTTAAATGGGTATAATCTTGTGTGGTATTTTAATTTATTGTTATAGTTTAGGGTGTTACGGTGAGTGACTATTAAGTTTTTTATTGTAATAAGGTATTTGTTAGTTGGGTCTGGGATTTGTTCGTATTTATTTTCTTTTATGTAGTTAGTCCTTCCAATTTAACAATAAATATTATAAACAAACAACAGGACTCCCCATGGGTTCACCCATATCATCTGTCATGTCAGAAATATATTTACAACACTTTGAACAAATAATAATTAAACCTATAATAAACACACACAATATCTCACTATGGACAAGATATGTAGACGATATACTTGTAATATACCAACCTACCATTCACAACGAACACGTCATAATATTAAACAAACTAAATACATACAACGAAAACATACAATTCACCGTTGAAACAGAAACAAATAGAACAATCAACTTCCTCGACATTACTTTAAATATAAATGATAATAAAATAGAAACTACAGTATACAGGAAACCTACTTCCAACAACACCACAATACACTACAAATCTAACCACCCCTGGACACACAAAATTAACACTTACAGTAACATGATAAATAAAGCAATAAAATACACACAGGATAACAAACAAAAATTAAATGAAGAATTAGATAACATTACAAAAATAGCAATAGAAAATGGATACAACAAACACATTATAAAAAATAAATACAATAAATTCACAAAAAACCTAACCTCAACACAACACTACACCCGGAACACGAAAACAATAAAAATAAAAAAATCTACCTAAAATATAAATATACCAATAACAAAATAGAAAAAATAACAAATATATACAACAAAGAATACTACACTCCAACTTACAAACCAAACAACAAAATAATAAAATATCTTAGTAACAAAAACCACATAACAAATTCAGAAAAACATAACCTATCAGGAATTTACAAAATCACATGCAACAACTGTAACGCTTTTTACATAGGAAAAACATCCAGAACATTTAAAATAAGATTTGAAGAACATTATAGAGCATTCAAAAACAAAAATTCTAAAGTATCAAATGTTGCAGCACACCTAATATCCCATAAACACGAAATTACAAATTACGAAAATAACCTAACCATACTGGAAATAAATAACAACCCAATAGAACTAAACTCACTAGAAAAATACCACATTTATAAAAACATACACAACAACTTAATGAATTTACAAACAACATATACAGAAGACATCTATACAGAAACATCATACACACAGATCAAGATATAGTGCGCGTAACTTCAACAAACACCGGCTTCACGGACGTAGCATCCACAGCAGAGAACAATCAGTGATTCGACAATGGTCAAAGACCGAAAGGTGCCTCATCACTCAAGGTAAAATTATTGCACTTAATGGTGGATAAAATTACTCAAAAATAGTAATATATTAACTTCATATATATATATATATATATATATATATATATATATATATATATATATATATATATTTAGGTTAGTTTTGGTTGGTAAAGGAATCCATGGGTAAGAGAATCTGTTCGAATGATAGGGAATTGGAAGATTTCAATAGAAAGATATCAACAGCCTTCCAGAGAAGAGGATACCCAAAAAAACTCATTGAAAACCAAATTCATTCAGCACAATCCTCGGTTCACCATAAACCACAAACAGAACAAAATAAACTGTCTTTAATAACAGACTACCATCCTGGTCTACATAAACTCAACAAGATATTGAGAGATGGCTTCAAAATTCTTCAAGCTTCTGTCCACACCAAAAATCTTTTCACCGATCCACCGCAAATTTGGTACAAGCAACCTCCCAACTTCAAAAACATCCTAGTACATCCTAAACTACCAGACCCTGATGCAGAGAAACCACACAAACTTCCTCATGGCTCCTTCCCATGCAATAGACCTAGATGCAAGACGTGTCCAATACACCCCTCAGCAAATAGTTTCAACAGCCAAACAACAAAAATGGTCTTAAAAATACAGGGTCATCATAATTGTACATCGAAAAATGTCATATACCAGCTACAATGTAAACTTTGCTCAGCACAGTACATAGGCCTGACCATAGATGGTCTGAATATCAGAATGAATGGCCACAGACATGATGTTAAAATTATGAATATGGATAGACCAACAGCTCAACATGCTGCGAGTCACAACATCACAACTTTTGATGACTGCTATACCACAAAAATAATTAAATCACTCCCCCCTGATTGCAATCCCTCAGAACTGAGAAGGTGGGAACTATCATACCAGTGGTATACCAAGTCCAGAGAATCCCCTAACCTCAACATCAGATAAATCCATTCATTTTTTTTTTCTCCTAATAGCCTTATCTCTTTTCCCCTGACAGACTTATATAAACTATAAGCACTCATATGTTCATGGAAACATATATATCTTTAATCTGTGCATCTGTGACATCTGATTTCTACTCTACACAATCTGTGATTACAATTATTTTATTTCATTCTCTCATATTTCTTTTTGTGTTTTCTCTTCGATTGACAAAGACCACTGTGTGGTTGAAATATATCATTGTTTAAGTGCTTTTATGTGTTTCTATTTCAAGACTACAGAGTGGACTCTGGATCTGAAATCGGAGAAATTCATTAAGAGATTGGTTAGATTAAATTACAACTAATTTTAGGTGAAGGCCTAGAAAAGGTTTTAACATATAAAAAAAAAACTGAACGGGAAAGAATGCATTAAGAAATTTGTTGGATCAAATAACCTAACGAATTAAATTAGAACAAGATAATCTAATAATAATAAAATATAAAAAATTCAAAACTGTGTTAACATAGGGCATAAGTAATTACTTGAAAGAGAAGGTAAAACACGATTGTAAACAATGAGATAGAGGTTATGTTTGTATTAATCCATGCCAAACACACACATTTTGGAATTATTACAAAAGTAAAAAGCAAAGACACTGCACACACAAATAATAGTAATTAAATAAACACTGGAAGGTTTGTTAAGGATAGGAAAGGTGAAGCAGTATGTTAACCAAATTAAAACGGGTGAAAACAATTTCGTTAGTTAATCAAAAGTAATGCCAAGAAAATAGGTCAGTGTTGCAGTCGACTCTAGTGGGAAAACATGGAACTTCATTACATGAAAGCAAAGGTTTATGGGTAATTAATATGGAGTTTGGAGAAGGAATCGGCGCCATGTTTTAAACATTTTTAAAAATAAAAACAACGCGTTAGTCTAGCGTGGGGAGCCGAACGAAGCGAAGCCATTCTTAGAAGCCAAAATCCTGTTTGAAGCATCTCATCAAAATTATATGAATTTGTGAAGAAACTTGGCCAAATTAAAACGAGAATAAGTGAATTTAAAATCTATAATACAGTATTATTATAATTAAAGTAACCAAAAAGAATTTAATTGTGTGTGAAACATAAAATTTAAAGAGAACTGAATCCTATATGAACAACCAGCAAAACTCCGAAAATTGATAAGTACATAGCGCTATAAAACTAACCTTTAGTAAACTTTTAAAATTATAAGAAAATCTAAAATTGTAAATTATTAGAATATCTTGAAATAATATAATAGTTTAGTAGTAAGAAAGCTAATCCAGTTCAAACAGGTAAGGAACCTTTTTCTTATTCCAAATTTAAGATTTTACATCAGGAAGCTAATTATTAAAACTTTTTTCTAAAATTAATCTTGTTTATTAAAATTTATTTAATTAACCAAAGAGTTAAAGGATATAGCCCATGCATAAAATCCCGAGATATTAAGAGATCTTAGATAATAGCCTTATAAAATCTTGTAGGTAAAATATTAAGGATTGAGTTTAGTCTATTGTGTTAAAACTTGTTAAGTTTTATTTTTTTGTTCTGTTTATTGTGTAAATTAAAAAATTGTTAAAATTAAAAGAATTTAAATCATTCATTCATTCAAGAAATAATTCTCCTTTATAAAAAAATAATAATTATATATATATATATATATATATATATATATATATATATATATATATTTAGGTTAGTTTTGGTTGGTAAAGATTATTTAGATTTTTTGGACTAGGAGACTGACAGACTTACCTTGGTAAGAGTCCACTCTGTAGTCTTGAAATAGAAACACATAAAAGCACTTAAACAATGATATGTTTCAACCACACAGTGGTCTTTGTCAATCGAAGAGAAAACACAAAAAGAAATATGAGAGAATGAAATAAAATAATTGTAATCACAGATTGTGTAGAGTAGAAATCAGATGTCACAGATGCACAGATTAAAGATATATATGTTTCCATGAACATATGAGTGATTATAGTTTATATAAGTCTGTCAGGGGAAAAGAGATAAGGCTATTAGGGAAAAAAAAATGAATGGATTTATCTGATGTTGAGGTTAGGGGATTCTCTGGACTTGGTATACCACTGGTATGATAGTTCCCACCTTCTCAGTTCTGAGGGATTGCAATCAGGGGGAGTGATTTAATTATTTTTGTGGTATAGCAGTCATCAAAAGTTGTGATGTTGTGACTCGCAGCATGTTGAGCTGTTGGTCTATCCATATTCATAATTTTAACATCATGTCTGTGGCCATTCATTCTGATATTCAGACCATCTATGGTCAGGCCTATGTACTGTGCTGAGCAAAGTTTACATTGTAGCTGGTATATGACATTTTTCGATGTACAATTATGATGACCCTGTATTTTTAAGACCATTTTTGTTGTTTGGCTGTTGAAACTATTTGCTGAGGGGTGTATTGGACACGTCTTGCATCTAGGTCTATTGCATGGGAAGGAGCCATGAGGAAGTTTGTGTGGTTTCTCTGCATAAGGGTCTGGTAGTTTAGGATGTACTAGGATGTTTTTGAAGTTGGGAGGTTGCTTGTACCAAATTTGCGGTGGATCGGTGAAAAGATTTTTGGTGTGGACGGAAGCTTGAAGAATTTTGAAGCCATCTCTCAATATCTTGTTGAGTTTATGTAGACCAGGATGGTAGTCTGTTATTAAAGACAGTTTATTTTGTTCTGTTTGTGGTTTATGGTGAACCGAGGATTGTGCTGAATGAATTTGGTTTTCAATGAGTTTTTTTGGGTATCCTCTTCTCTGGAAGGCTGTTGATATCTTTCTATTAAAATCTTCCAATTCCCTATCATTCGAACAGATTCTCTTACCCCTGATTGCTTGACTGTATGGAATGGATCGTTTTATGTTTATTGGGTGGTTGCTGTCGAAATGGAGATATTGTAGGTGGTCTGTAGGTTTGATGTGAATTCCTGTGTTGATATTTCCATTCTGGAGTGTTACCTCTACATCCAAAAAGGTGATGGCTGATGTAGATTTCTCCCAGGTAAATTGAAGTGTGGAGAATTGTGTCAGGCTGTCTAAAAATGTCTCAAGTGTTGAAGCACCCTGTGTCCAAATTAGGAAGATGTCATCTATATATCTATACCAACATAATGACTGGTGTGTTGGTGTCTATAGAAAACTTTCTTCCAACAATCCCATGTACAGATTTGCGTACGATGGTGCCATTCTGGTACCCATTGCTGTTCCCTTTATTTGAAGGTAGTTCCTTCCCTCAAACTGAAAGTTGTTCTTCTCGAGGATGAACCTGGTCAGGTTCACAAGAAAAGGTGTAGTGGGAGAAGGCTTGCCTGGGCGTTTGTTTAGAAAATTCTCTATTGCAGATAGGCCATGTGCATGAGGGATGTTGGTATAGAGAGAGGTGACATCTATGGTGACCAAAATAGTTACCGGGGGTAGAGGTACAGATATTTGTGAGAGTCGATCTATGAAGTGATTGGTGTCCTGGGTATGTGATGGAAGGTTCTTTACTAAGGGTTGAAGGTGTGAGTCGAGGAAAGCTGAAATTCTTTCCGTTACTGAATTGCAGCCAGCAATTATTGGTCTACCAGGTGGAGGGATTATGTTTTTGTGGATCTTTGGTAATATATAGAATTGAGGAGTAGAGGGGTTTTCATTATATAATAATTTTAAAGATGTTTCCGAAATATTTTGTTCAGGAGCTGTATATTTGAGTAGGTCCGAGAGTAAATTGTTGAATTCTGTAGTAGGGTTATCTGTAAGTATTTTGTATGTTGTGATGTCTGACAGTTTATATAAACTGTCTGACAGACTTATATAAACTATAATCACTCATATGTTCATGGAAACATATATATCTTTAATCTGTGCATCTGTGACATCTGATTTCTACTCTACACAATCTGTGATTACAATTATTTTATTTCATTCTCTCAAATTTCTTTTTGTGTTTTCTCTTCGATTGACAAAGACCACTGTGTGGTTGAAATATATCATTGTTTAAGTGATTTTATGTGTTTCTATTTCAAGACTACAGAGTGGACTCTTACCAAGGTAAGTCTGTCAGTCTACTAGTCCAAAAAAAAAAAAAAAAAAAAAATTATATATATATATATATATAAAGATGATTACAAATATAAGAATATATCTATAACAATGAAAATGTTTGAAGCATTTCCCAAATATAGTAGTAACATCTTCAAAGATAAATTCATTACATTCTTGAATTTTGTAGTCCACTACATTCGGTGAATACTAATTATAACATTATAAATAACATCCATTAAAATTAACACTACAGACAGGGAAAACAAATACGTCACATTACCATACATAAACAAAACAACAAATAAAATAGCCCGCAAATTTCAAAAACCAGGATACAAAATAGCATACCAAACTAATAACAAGTTACAATACAAAATACAACACAACACCAACAACAAAGATAAACTACAAGCACCAGCCATATACAAACGGAACTGTGATAAAGTACAGTTTTATTACTAGATCATTACTCATTTGTAAAATTTATTTATTATTTACAAAAATTCCAGAACTCGTAAATAAGATCTGAACCAACTGTATTTTTTTAATACGCTCCTGTCATTATTATTAGAGATAATGTCTCATTGTCACTTCTACAGGTATTATGGTTTTTACTGAATTTATTTTATTTTGTAGCTTTCATGAATGACTAGTGTTTACAGAAGTTTTTACTAATTAGTTTGTGAATATTTTCTTCATATTTTAGTAAGGTGTTTAATGGTTTGTGCTTATATTAGAGTAGTGTGTAAATAATAGTTTTAATGTTAGTGTATTGTATACTTATTACAATAACCTATTATTTTCATTGGGAAACATGAATGAGGGATTATACATTGTCTCTAAATGGTGCAGCTCAATATCTGTCCGATGAGTTGCACTAAATGTCAGGACTATTTGCTAAAATGTGTCAATGCTAATTCTAAGGGGTATAAATTGTCGATAACTGTCAATTTTATGTATCAGTGCTAAATGTTTAGACCATGAATTGGCACTAAAGGTCGGGACTATTCGTCACTGCTAGATATCAGGACCATGTGTTTATTGTAATTGTCAGCAGTATCCTTGGCCCTGAATGTCTAAATTTTGTGTCTGCATTATCTTTGGCCCTGAATGTCGAGATTTTGTGTCAGCACTATCCCTTGCCCCTGAATGTCGAGATTTTGTGTCAGCACTATCCGTCGCCTTTGAATGTGGATATTTTGTATCAGCACTATCTGTCGTCCCTGAATTTGGAGATTTTATCACCGCTACCTGTCACCCCTGAATGTGGACATTTTGTGTCAGCACTATCAGTCGCCCCCTGAATGTCGAGATTTTGTGTTAGCACTAACTGCTTTTTAAAGTTATTAATATGTAGTTTTTAGATGACTGTATTGCAGTACAAATATGTTTTAAAACTACAGATCATAATAACCTTTGTTAACCAATTAAGCATAAGAGTTTTACAAAACTATCTTTCAAATATCACCACGGAATTCGCTTCAAGAGGTGTGATTCTTCATGATGATATGTCACCAAAATCGTAAAATTGAACTTTCTGCACATTATACTTTATATAGTTATTGTTTTCTAGATAACTAATGTTTTTTATGTATGTTTGGCAAATTTGTGCTATAATATATATATATATATATATATATATATATATATATATATATATATATATATATATATATATAATTATTGCACTTAATGGTGGATAAAATTACTTACAATAGTAATATATTAACTTCATAAAGTCAGTGCAACGGAAAAACAATGGATAACGTTAAATATCAAGAATATATATATATATATATTCTTGATATTTAACGTTATCCATTGTTTTTCCGTTGCACTGACTTTATGAAGTTAATATATTACTATTTTTGAGTAGTTTTATCCACCTTAAGTGCAATAATTTTACCTTGAGTGATGAGGCACCTTTCGGTCTTTGACCATTGTCGAATCACTGATTGTTCTCTGCTGTGGATGCTACGTCCGTGAAGCCGGTGTTTGTTGAAGTTACGCGCACTATTTCTTGATCTGTGTGTATGATGTTTCTGTATAGTATGTCTTCTGTATATGTTGTTTGTAAATTCATTAAGTTGTTGTGTATGTTTTTATAAATGTGGTATTTTTTTAGTGAGTTTAGTTCTATTGGGTTGTTATTTATTTCCAGTATGGTTAGGTTATTTTTGTAATTTGTAATTTCGTGTTTATGGGATATTAGGTGTGCTGCAACATTTGATACTTTAGAATTTTTGTTTTTGAATGCTCTATAATGTTCTTCAAATCTTATTTTAAATGTTCTGGATGTTTTTCCTATGTAAAAAGCGTTACAGTTGTTGCATGTGATTTTGTAAATTCCTGATAGGTTATGTTTTTCTGAATTTGTTATGTGGTTTTTGTTATTAAGATATTTTATTATTTGGTTTGTAAGTTGGAGTGTAGTATTCTTTGTTGTATATATTTGTTATTTTTTCTATTTTGTTATTGGTATATTTATATTTTAGGTAGATTTTTTTATTTTTATTATTTTCGTGTTCCGGTTGTAGTGTTGTGTTGAGGTTAGGTTTTTTTGTGAATTTATTGTATATATTTTTTATAATGTGTTTGTTGTATCCATTTTCTATTGCTATTTTTGTAATGTTATCTAATTCTTCATTTAATTTTTGTTTGTTATCCTGTGTGTGTTTTATTGCTTTATTTATCATGTTACTGTAAGTGTTAATTTTGTGTATCCAGGGGTGGTTAGATTTGTAGTGTATTGTGGTGTTGTTGGAAGTAGGTTTCCTGTATACTGTAGTTTCTATTTTATTATCATTTATATTTAAAGTAATGTCGAGGAAGTTGATTGTTCTATTTGTTTCTGTTTCAACGGTGAATTGTATGTTTTCGTTGTATGTATTTAGTTTGTTTAATATTATGACGTGTTCGTTGTGAATGGTAGGTTGGTATATTACAAGTATATCGTCTACATATCTTGTCCATAGTGAGATATTGTGTGTGTTTATTATAGGTTTAGTTATTATTTGTTCAAAGTGTTGTAAATATATTTCTGACATGACAGATGATATGGGTGAACCCATGGGGAGTCCTGTTGTTTGTTTATAATATTTATTGTTAAATTGGAAGTAATTTTGGTTACATATGTGTTTGGTTAGCGTAATGATACTATCTATTATGTTTCTTTTTTCGTTATTGTGTATCAGTTTGTTTTTTATTATTTCTATGGTTTCTTCTATTGGGATACTAGGGTACATGTTAGTTATGTCATAACTTATTATTTTTGTGTTGCTGTTTGTTTTTATCGTTTTTATTTTATTAATTAATTCGTATCCATTTTTTATATTGTATGTGTTGTTGATGTGTATTTTAGACCTTAGGATTTTGTCTAGAATTTTTGCGATTATGTAAGATGGTGCTGTTGTGAAATTTATTAGTGGTCTAAATGGTGTGTTAGGTTTATGGATTTTAGGTATCCCTGATAATACGGGTGCGCATGGTTTAAATGGGTATAATCTTGTGTGGTATTTTAATTTATTGTTATAGTTTAGGGTGTTACGGTGAGTGACTATTAAGTTTTTTATTGTAATAAGGTATTTGTTAGTTGGGTCTGGGATTTGTTCGTATTTATTTTCTTTTATGTAGTTAGTCATTGAATCGATATATTTGGTATTTTCTATTATTACTGGAGTATTTGTTTTATCTGATTTTAATATTAAGTAATCGTTGTTTTCTAGTTTTTCTCTGAGTTTTATAATTTCTTTTTTATTAATATATTGTTCCGTTTTTTTGTTTTTTTCCGTTTTTATTAGGTTAATTTTATTATTAATGTTATTTCTTATGTGTTCAGTATTTTGGTGGGTAATTTTGTGGATGTTAGATTCTGTGTCAACTATTAGGTTTTTTATTATTTGTTTTTTGTTGAAGTTAGGTAGGTTATATTTGAAGGAATTTGTTATTATTATTTTTTCTTTTTCAGTAAATTCTGTTTTAGTTAAGTTTATGAATTTATTATTGTTAGAGGTGTGGGTTGGTTCTAGGCTATTTTTTAGGTTATGTTGTTGTTTTGATGTGTGGATTGGTGCTAGGCTATTTTTTAGGTTAAGTTGTTTTGATAAATTTTCGATTTTTTTTGTTTTGTCTGTTAATAGTGTTTGTTTTATGTTTTATTATAATTTGTTGTGTTTTTTCGTGAATAATAGGTGTGAGAGTGTCAAAAGTTTTCATTAATTCCAAATTGGTTGTGTATAGTTGTAAATTGATTTGGCTTTTTTTATGGTAGGCAGCTTTAATGTTTTGTTTAATAATGTGTGATTCTGCTATTTTTGGTGGATAAAACTACTCAAAAATAGTAATATATTAACTTCATATATATATATATATATATATATATATATATATATATATATATATATATATATATATTAAATATGGTGATATGTTTTCTTGTAATATTGTTAATAAATTTAAAATATTTCAAAAACAAGAATACTTTTAATAAATATATTCATTAAAAGTATTCTTGTTTTTGAAATATTTTTAATTTATTAATTATATATATATAGACATCATTAACGCTTTTGCCACGCCTCTTTCACTATCCAACCAATTACATAGCAACAATGTTCACCTCTTTCCTATCAGCCGACCAATACCACCACAGTAAGGTCCAGTCCATCAACTTGATGTGCTAAGGACGTTAACTTTACAATATTTTAATTTACAGCTTTTTAATTATTGTAAAACTATTTTACAAAAACTAATAAGACTACTAATATCACTTAACTAACGAATATAATACAGAATTTACGATAGGCCCTTTGTCAGAATTTAATAAGTCGTTTTTTTTATTATATGTATTAATAATCAGACTTTCAAAACTATTTAACATGGTTTTTTATTTGACGTTTTTAACTAATTTTAGGTCATTTATTTTTAATTTATGTTTTGTTTTAAGGATATGTTCAACAATGTTTGATTTTTCTGGTCTTTGAAATTTTATGTGATAATTTTTAATCTGAAATGCAAGAAAATTAATTAAAAACTATAAAGCAGTAAATTTTAAGGATAAAAAAGGACACATATCAATGAACTAAGAGAAATAACATTTAAAAATATTAAATTATCTTTCAAATCTATTCCCAGTCCAAGATAGGGACACAGACACTGCCGTATGTACACATGTTACTATGAGACATAAACTCTTGTTTTTGCAAACAAGTTCCCTTGGTAAACTGCAAAGAAAAAAAGTTGTAAAGAATGAGAAATAGAAATAACTTTTTAGGGTTATAGAACTTGAGTTGCAAAAAATCCAAATACTTTTAAATCTATAGTAACAAGCATTGTTGCTTGGTAGCAATTATTTATTTAGTCAACTTTGTTCCTAATTATGGTCCATTTCCCATGTGTAAATCCTTACAAGCCATCTCATATATAAACCTGTTTTAGGCTAATTCCATTTCCCAGTACAATTGAAATATGAAGACACTTGAAATTGTTCAGATAAGGAGATAACAATTGTTGTTGAGTGGATGACAAAATTTAATTTTATAAATTGCACACAATACTCAGTGCTATTTTAAATTATATAACTTTTATATAATATTTTGTTATATAGTACTTGCTGTTAAAATAATTATAATTCAAATTTGTATATAAGATAAATTTAAGCTTAAAAAAATCATAACTGGGTCTCAAGAATTAAAAAAAAACTATATTCTGAAATAAAAATCTATCTATGCTTTAACAGCCACAAACCAAAGACTAGGTATACTGTTTACTCTTCTGGTTTTAAATTTGAAATGTAATTTTAAAAATTAACACAATAATTTTTTTATAGAACTCAGAATCATTTGTAAGAATAATACTAACCTGTTCAAGTGAATACAAGGAAATATTTATGGTCACATAAGCTTACTTAATTCTATTTAAGAACAAATATATATATATTACTATTGTAAGTAATTTTATCCACCATTAAGTGCAATGATTTTACCTTGTGTGATGAGGCGCCTTTTGGTCACTTGACCATTGTCGAATCACCGAGTGTTTAAATTTAGTTCTCTGTGACCCATTTTAAAATTTTTTTCTATCAAATAATAAGTTAATGTAACAAGAATAAAGTATTACAAAGACTGTAATAAAACCACACTGGGTCTGTTCTTCAGATATTTGACAATGAGACTCGCTGTTCATTCAACACCATATATTAAATCGTATCAGAAATGGTTACTTACACTTTTAGAATGTTTTAAAATTTAGTTAATCTTTAATTTAGTATAGTTAACTTAATTCTTTTATATATATTTTAGAACTATGAACTATAAAAAAATTGTGAAGAAATTATTTCAGATTTATGTTATAATTATTTCGAGTACCAATTGTTTCAGAGATATAAATGGTATGTCCCTCTGCTTTAAATGTGAAGCTACAACACTCACACCCACTCCTCAGCCACAGTTAAGATACAGGTAAGTAAATAATATTTATTACCTTATAATGAAGGTTTTTGTTTTTGTTTTCATTTGATGACTTTTGAACTTTGATACAACAGTCTTCTGTTATCTCCATTCAAGTTTATTAGATTCTTTCTCTTCTAGTGATAAGTGGCAAGTCTCTAAATTTTTTTGAAACTATTTTGGTAGAGGTCTAGGCAATTATTTTTTATAAAACGAAACACTTTGTTTTTATTAAACTTTTCATATTATTTACTGCTCTTTTTTATAAATACTTGTATTCATTAAACATGTCCTTCTTGTAATTAATTAAGTAATGCATTAAGGTATTATTTTTGTGTGATTTATTATTATTTTGTTAGCTTAAGTCCCCAAGGAAATGGAGAATTAAGGCCAGCCCCACCTCCTCCTCCACCTGCAGTGAATGGTTCTCCATATCCCAAATTGGATTCACCTTCAAGTAATGATTATGAAAATATGTTGCGTGTTCCTGTTAGGCCTGCACCTCCACGGCCACCTGCTCCTGCGCACACAACTTATGCTACAATCACTTCTTATCAAGGTATCTAAATTCAACATTAAATTATTGTATAAGACTGCGTAATATTAGCAAGTGCCTTAGGTTGTGTACATATTTATATGTACACAACCTAAGGTACTTGTTATTATACTTATATAATATAATATTATGTATATATGTGTATATATATATATATATTAGGTTAGTTCTAGTAGAGCTTAAAGATTATTTAGAAATTTTTGGACTAGATAGGAGACTGTCAGACTTGCCTAATGGCAATAGTCCAAAACTGCAATCTCTTGGAAATAAATAAATAGACATATATAAAAATTTATCACACTATTAAAATATTTCGATCACACAATGATCTTTGTCAATCAAAAAAAAAAGGGAGAGAGAGGGAGAGAAAGTTCTTTTGTCTTTTTTTGACAAAGATCATTGTGCAATCGAAATATTGTAATAGTGTGATAAGTTTTTATATGTGTCTATTTATTTCCAAGAGAATCCAGTTTTGGACTACTGTCACTAGGTAAGTCTGTTAGTCTCCTATCTAGTCCAAAAATTACTAAATAAGCTATACTAGAACTAACCTAAATATATATATAGTGATATTTCGCGTTGTCCATTATTTTTTTGTTTCACTGACTTTATGAAGTTATTAATATTACTAATGAATAATTTTTTCCACCACTAAGTGCAATAATTTTACCTTGTGTGATGAGGCACCTTTCGGTCACTTGACCATTGTCGAATCTGATTATTTTTCTGATGTGAATGTTCGGTCAGTGATGTTGGTATTTGTTGACGTCATACATACTTCTTAATATTGGGAAATAAATAATAACCCAATAGAACTAAACTCACTAGAAAAGTACCACATTTATAAAAACATACACAATAATTTAATGAACCTACAGACAACATATGCAGACGATTTACTATTTAAAAACATTATACACGAGATTCAAGAAGAAGTATGTATGACGTCAACAAATACCAACATTACAGATCGAACATTCGCATCAGAAAAATTGAGAAAAATAATCAGTGATTCGACAATGGTCAAGTGACCGAAAGGTGCCTCATCACACAAGGTAAAATTATTGCACTTAGTGGTGGAAAAATTATTCTTATATATATATATATATATATATATATATATATATATATATATATATATATATATATATATATATATATATATATATATATAATATTCTTAATATTATAATTCTATATATTCTTAAATATATATATTTATATATAATATATTTTATTATATATATATATACCGGTCAAGTGACCGAAAGGTGTGTCATCACACAAGGTAAAATCATTGTACTTAATGGTGGATAAAATGACTTACAATAGTAATATATTAACTTCATAAAGTCAGTGCAACGGAAAAACAATGGATAACATGAAATATCAAGAATATATATATATATATATATATATATATATATATATATATATATATATATATATATATAAAGAACTAAGTCAAAATACAAATACAAGAATTATAATTGAATTTACAATTCAAAGCTTTTCGTTGGCTAACAGTACCAACATCATCAGGAATATTGCTGATACTGTTAGCCAACGAAAAGCTTTGAATTGTAAATTCAATTATAATTCTTGTATTTGTATTTTGACTTAGTTCTTTATTAATACACAAGAATACATATTGCGATATTTATATATATATATATATATATATATATATATATATATATATATATATAGGAATTTTTAGACTAGATAGGAGACTGACAGACTTACCTAATGACAATAGTCCAAAACTGCAATCTCTTGGGAATAAACACATATAAAAACTTAACACACTATTGAAATATTTCGATCAAAAATGATCTTCATCAATCAAAAAAGATAAACACAAAAGACTGAAGTGAACCACAGATGTGTATAAATATCCAAATGTCACAGATTTATAGTTAATGATATAGTGCTATATGTGATTTGTGTAAATATTGTTACAATATTCAGTATAGTACAATTATATTGTTATAGTACATAACAATGCTTACATACTTTACTGTAATATTTAAAGCACTTATGGTATATAAAATACACTTATCCAATTCACGTATTTATGTACATGTACTACTGTATACTGTAAATGTCTGTAGGTATAGTATTTGTGTGTTAACGCGGATAACACACCCTGTCCTTATTATTCGCGGTTTCATGTTACTAGTAATTTTGGACCCCATTAACAGCAGATACGGATGTACAACTGTACATAAAAGGAAAATTGTTGAAAAGTGGATAGAAGAAATTAATACTCGTATTTATATTTATTAGAATTAAATGCAAGTTTATTGTCTTTAAAGACAAATTTTTTTTTCAATTATAAAGAGTGTAAAATAGACCAGTAAGTCTGATGTTTTGTTACATAAATAAATATAGAATATATTATTATACTAAAGCCAAAAATGGCAAATTAATTGCTTATAGTACCAGGTCATCAAGGGATAGACCTCTCTTCACAAGCCAAGTAGCTACTGATAGTCCTCAGGTAATATTTTTGTAAAATTTTTAACAAAACTAAGTGCTTTCTTTAAGCCTCAAGATTTTTTCCATTCCACTCTACCTTTTTTTGTTTAAAAAAAAAATTACTATTATTGGTAAGTTACAAATTAATTATTGACTAATTTGGTTTGTTATTGATTACTATTTGTAATCATTATAAAACATTTTATAAAGTCACTGTCAAACATATTTAATGCAGGTCTAACTTGATGGAGGCATCAAAAATACTGACATTTTGTTTGAAACTTAAAAGTTTTAATTGGAATTAGGTTATAATTACCATAAAATTATTTTTAGTGTAATTACTAACTTACATTTTTGGGGTTTTAGAATTTCATTCACAGCTGTGTCAACTGTAACTAGGACTCTGTATACATTTTTTGTTTGAACATTTAGCTACAGATATCTTTGAGCTAGCTAATAATAAGATAAATAAAAAAATCAATCTGGTTTATTAGGGCACTATCTTCGTCTTGCATGACTCTTTAGGTGTGTAAGTACATAAATGTGCTTCAATTATCTTCTGAGTGATTACTTATGATATTTGATCCAGGGGAAAGATAAAAGTGTTTCGTGGACCCATTTCTGATAACTTGTCAACAGATAAATATTATACATGTATGAGTAATATAGATTAGTTGACAACAGGCATAACACAGAGATAAAAATTAAAACTGAATCTCAGCACTAGTCTTGCATCGTTTGAATTTTCGACCCCTCCCAGCCAACGTGCTAAACTCATTCTCAACATGTATAAAATACAAATTGTATGCTATTTTGCTCTTAGATTAGAAAATAATAATAATAGTGTGTACGTCCTAATTATCTGCAAGAGATGATGGTTTTCATAGTAAAATTTTCTGGGGACCATGACAAAATTGGAAAACCTTTTTATGTATTGGATTTTAGAATGTCATTTTTTCAGAAAATGTATAAGTATTAAATTTTTTAATGTATACCCATATAGTACCCAAAAATGTAACATTTGTAAATTCTTACTACCAAACTATTTGTAATTCACCAGTCTACCATGTTATAAGAGAGAAAAAACCTTGGAAACCAGAAAACAAATATTTTTTTAACAAATTTTTATTTTAAAAAATTGTGAAAATTAGAGTTTGAGATTTTATAACTTCATGTTTAATAATATTTTTGTTTTTGAAAGTTAATTTTTTTTTAATATATATTTTATTATAAGTTAGCAAAAACGTAAGGCTAGTAACAAAAAATTATTAAACATTTTGTTGACGTTTGAAATAATTTTGTCAGTGCATAAAAATAGTAGGGGCTATAACAATTGTACAACATAAGTAAGTATATAGCCCTACTTACCAATCTTTTACTTTGTTGACCCTAGAACTGGTTCAGCTGTACTTCCCTTACTCATCTGCCAGTCAAGTGGTCATAATAGTCTCGTAACACATTCAGGATTAAATTATTTGCATTAAAAGCGACCTAACAGGTACAAATTAATTGTTTGCATAAATTTATTTGTATTTTGGTATAAAAATATTCTCACTTATAAAGCACTAAATATTATATATTTTATGTAGATGCAATTATTTATTCATTGTTGTGTATCTTAATTAGTTTATTTTTTGTCAATTGATTACTATTTGTAATTATAACTAGTAAAACAAATTCAAAGTTGCTTAGGGTTTGAAGTTTGCTTTAGATTCTAGGCTCCCACTTTCTCTTCAGATATATACAAAAATACTCTAATTATAAAAAAGTATTTAGATATATTTCACTAAGCCGTCTTTAAATTTAGAATTTCACTAAACTCTGTAGACAACCGCAGATTTTCTATGTTCGTACAGTACGACATACAACAAACAACTATATATGTTATTTCGAGTAACATTTATATTGAGCAAGAAAGTCCTTTTGACATGAAAACTGATGACAGGACATATCTAGAACATAAAAGGACAACTTATGGAGTACAAATGTCTTATATTTTTGTATGTTACAAGTTTTGAGAGGCGATAAATATCCTTTAGACAGCACAGACTTGGACAACAATCTTGGATGTTACATATCAACAAATAAACTCTCTTGAAGGAAATAGATGATGATGAGCTAATGAAGTCTGTATGATCTCTACCACTAATGTGTATTTGTTTTTTTCAGGTTTAGAAGGAATTCCATTTGTATTAAATCCAAAAATTTCTGCTTCCATTACCAACACAGTAAGTATGGTTCATTTACAACTTTACATTAGTAACTATTTTAAACGTTCTTACTGTGAATAGAGTATATAGTCATTCATCGCTTCATTGTTTGTAAAGCCCCCCTTTGGGCTACTAAGTTTAAATTGAAACAATGGTAGATGATTTACGTCCATTGGATCAAGTGGGCATTCAGTTCTACCTTCATGTGTTGTTTGTCTTCCCTTCCAAATGAGATAATGAATAACGCCACAAATTTTGGATTTGGTGCTAGATTGGATTGTCATTTTTCACAAAACATGCTACGTTGACAGTTATCAATATACTGACCTCGAATCGGTCTTATTGCGGAGGGGATAAGTCAGTCTAAACAGAAGTTTAGCCTACATGTTGAAAATAAAATTCCTCCGGCCGTAAAAGCCTCAGTACACTTATTTTCCGGATATGTCTCATATAGTAAGGTTCTCCAAATTCTGTGTCATCTTTAAATAATAAGAACATAAACAATAGAGAATTTCTACATGATACTATTATTATTCTACAATACTATGATTTAGGGTGATTCATATCTTCTAACATAGTAGTCTATTTAAAGGAATTTTATTTTTTCATTCTTAACATAAAATTTTGCATACATATGGAACAAAATTATTTTAATTTTATGACTGAATATAACATAGTATTGTCCTTTTTTAAATTCCTTCTGTAGGCTCAGACTCTCCTGATAACTATCTTGTACAAATTTTCCATCTCTAATAAAATATGTTTTTATTCATCCAATCAAGTTCAAATACATTTTATTTAACCTATAGTGGATGACAATTGATGTTAATAAAGTTTTTTCAAATATGTATTCTATAATTAAATTATAATAATTTGGGGGGCCTACCAAGATTCGAACTGCCAATCTTCGTGTTTAGAGTCTAGCGTGTTTTGTCACTGTGCCAATTTTCAAATACCTAGACATCTATTTCTCAAAGATATGTATGCATTGTACTAGCTTAGACTGTTGCCATGATTATCACACAATGTCATAAATAGTACTTTAAGGTTAAAAATTTATGTATAGAATAAAATAAAGAAACAAACTGGAAATAAGCAAACAATGATAACATTTTTCTTTGAATTTACTTGAAAATTTTTATTTATATTGTTAGGAATGTCTGTTTAAGAGATTTATTACCATATGGTCCAAAATAAACACTACTGGAACTGAATCAGCTGTATTAGAATGATCGATATAAGCTCATTCTTGGTCGTATTATAGGATACTTTAGGAAATTTTGTTGTCCACGAAACTTGCCTTTTCATTCACAATGGATTCAGCAAGATGAAACAACCAGCTACACTGCCTTAGACAACATTACTTTCCTTCATAAAACTTTTGGCAACTACCTTATCTCCCTTAGAACAAACTTCCCTTACCCAACCCACTCCTCCAATCTTACACCATCTGACGCCTACGTCTGGGGATGATGAAGGAGAAGATTTTCCGTGATAACCCAACAACCACTATCGTCCAACTACAGGAAAAAATAACCATGTGTATAACGATCATGAAACAACCCCTCTTCACCAAAATGAAAAATCTTCAAGAACGGTACAAGTGTTGCCTCAAATTCAGTGAAGGTCATATAGAACATGTTTATACCCAAGTCTAACTGATTTAGCTTCTTTTTACTTTTATGTGTTTATAAAACTATGTAAATAAAATAAAATCATACAACTGTTTCAGTACTGTTTATTTTGGCGCTTACGTTAATAGTTCCCTTTCTTATAGGACTGGGAATTGAAAATTAGTCCATAAAATAGATAATTCCTCAAAAACATTTTCTATAATGGAGCGTAGAATGCTTCTATATGGTGATTCATATGGACCTCATGATTTTCATTTTGTTTATTTTAAGAAGAAAAATACAAATAACATGTTATTGTGCTCTACGTGTACATATTATCTGGGAGATTAATTGGTCATCAAAAGTTGTGTTGAAAATTACCTCCGCCCACTAGACACAGCTGAACATGTCGTTCCATATTGTTGGCAGTTCACTGGAGCATTGCGTTGTCAGTACTGTTGATCTCTAGTGTAATCTATCAGATCATCCGAGGCCGTGTAGTGTAAACTCTTCCCTTTAGGTAACCCCATAGAAAGAAGTTCGGTGTGGTCAAGTCAAGACAAGTAATGTTGCCACAAATTTCTGAAAGTTATGCATTATTAAAAGTAATTTTGGATCAGCCATATTCTGGCCAGTTTCACTCACAACATGTTCTGTTGTTTCCAACTTGTGTACCATTTTCAGTATTGTGTTTCCGTTTGGACTATTGCAAACACTAAATTCCCTCTGCTGTGCTCTTTGTGTGCCTATGAACGGTTGGGTTATCCAATAGTTTTTAAACTAGAGACATTGCAGTAACATGTATTGTATCGCGAACGACAAAGCAATAAACTAACTCAAACAAACAAAACGTGAATGACAAAACAATAAACCGATTCAAACAAATGAAAAAGCAATAAACTGACTTTAACAAACAACAATGAACAATTTCAAGTTGAAACTCCAAGGGCTCCTGCGTCATTTCATAGGCAAATGAGACTTTTTGGCTTATTCCTATTAAAAAAATGGACTAATGAAAACCATGAGTTTTATATGAATCACGCTTTATAATGAAACATAAAAATAAATAGACTCATTTTGTAAAGATTGTGTGCTTTAATAGTATTTTCTTGTGATATAATCCAAAGGATGGTATATTTAAAGTACACTTGTTAGTTGTTACCTGTTACTGATTATTAAGTCCTTGTAGCTATGAATCATTCTAATGGTTAGTTCTGGAGACGTTTTCTCACACAGATATTTACCATAGTAAATGTTGTCATTCTTTATGTTTCTAAGATGAGATTTAAAAAACTCTACTTTTAAAAATGAATGTTCTCTGTAGCATTTTTTCTATATATAAATAAGTCATTAAAAAGTATACTTTTTATTTCAGCCTCAAGTTCCAATGATAAATGGAAAGACAAAGTTCCAGATATATAAAGAGGTAAGTGTTGAGTATACTATTTTCTAGACTTTATAATAGCATTTATTTCAGATTGCCACATCACAAAAAGTCAACAAAATTGTCGTATTCTCGTTAAATGTCGTCAGCATAAAGAGTATAAGGAACCCACCCTTTCGCTCACACTGTGAAGATTTGGTGGTGGCGGATTTGACTTTCATATATTTCAGCATCGTCAAGAAATCGTTCAGGCTATGTCCTGATTTTGCTGGACCCCTGTTAAATGCAACCACTAAATGTAAGAAACAATTGAATAGCAGTAACGATCAAATTTTGTATTGTCCGTTATAGAGATGTTGAGCATGATTCGCCTAGTTTTCAAAAATGGCTAAAAGAGTGTGAGCCTTGTCGCAAAAGGGGTAGGAAAAAGATACCTAGGGAGTGATCCCCTACGACTTTGCAGGAAGTGAACAGTGCTTTTTACATAAAAGTGCTAAAAAGGCTGAAGTTTGACGTCAACAATGTGATGCCAGTTATTGGTGGAAATTATAAATTTCATTACGACATTACACTGACCCATACCTGTTTTTATGTAACTGAGGGGAAATGACATTGCGGTGATTCCTCTGTGATGGACACCATCATAGCCGATATATATTTAGCACCCGTCCAGGAAAAGTTAAAAAAACTTTAACCAATACTGTTAAAAATAGGAAAATTGATTTTTTTAGAACTTCAAATAGAAAATACTCATCTAATTTTACTTCGAATTAAAGAGAATTTAAAATCATAGAATTTTCTCATTAGTTATACTATTATAGAGTTTTCACTATAGTCAAAGGGTTAATAACTGCTCTAAGTTTAACTTTTGTAGTGCATTGTTGGTGGTTTTATAAAATGCAAAATATTTGTAAATAAAAGGCTTTTTTGTTACAGTTTGACTACGATTTTCGTCTTGAGAGAGATATTAAGACATGATGGGAAATGTTTCGACGGCAAAAAAGAATACGTATACCTATTAAAGTAAAAAAAATATTGTGAACGTAAGTTGTTCAAACCAATTTCAAGTTGATTTTAATATTATCGTAAATTATTTTAAATTGCAAGTGAATCGTTTATTTGTGAAATAATTATAGAAAATGAAATCACAAATTGTTAGCCTGTGCTAAGACTGATAGGATAAATAATTGTTAAAAGAAATGTCTTTTTTACATATTTACATTTCAATGTAATGTTAAGAATGTTATAGTAAATGAGTAATTTATGTGCATGCACTTTTTTCTAAGCAGGCATGACAATGTTAAATTTAAATATTGATCTTTAAAATTACTGTTGGAAACATTTTTGAATTTTCTCCAAATGTGAGAGACTAACTGAGTATAACTCTTGCAATATAGGATCATTTTATAAAAGAATAAATATTTGTTAATGTGTCATTGTCATCCTTCCTCAATTTAATCTTTATATAGTTTTTATGTTTTTACAACAGAGAGCTATAAGTACGTTGTACCTACAACACATAAAGTATTGTACCATTTACAGATATAATTGTTGGCTCAGTGAATAATGTTCTGTACTCTTATCCACTTTTATCTTAAAATTTTCTTTTGTATTTGACAGGATAGTTTGGAATTATGCAAAACAATTAAACATCGGTTTTGCGCAATAACAACTATAAATTATACAATCCTGATCAACCAGAACCTGGCTTAATCAAAGTGTATTCATACTGTAATTAAATTTAAGTACTCATAGTTTTTAAGGCAAAAATGGTTGAAAAACCACCGGTTTCCAATCCTGGCATTTAGCGACATAACATAGATCGGCAAAAAAAATTGTGAAAACTATAAGACTTTCTTAGAACTTTTTTACTAATTTGTATACAATATCTGTTGGAATATTTTGAGGAGTGTATGAATTAATAATTAAACAACAATAATTCTAGCTACAAATATTTAAACAACCTTGATGTACATTTTACTAATAAAGTTAGCATCATCAGAAGGTTACAAACATACTGGGATATAAAAACCAAAGACCTAAGAACTACTCAGAATAAGCATCACTCCCACTCCTTCGCCCAGCGACCGGTTTAACCAATACCAGTGCTACATGTTGAAACAAGACCATGTCTATTGCTGACCTAACGTAACAGGTCTAACTTGAAAGCAAATATATAAAACAATGTGAATACAAAATAAAATAATAATAAATATAATATCATTAACAATAATAAAATATCATGTCCATACCGCCTATAATTACAAGTGAAGAAAAATGTCATGTATTTGGTTGTAACATAAATATTTGTATCAAGAATTATTGTTGTTTGGTTATTATACAGTGATCCCTTGTTATTCGCTGGGGTTGTTACGCTCCCCAAACATACCACCAGTACTGAAACCAGAATATACTGAAGCCAGTATATTGAAAGAGGAGGGTTACGTTCCAAATCAAAAATGATAACACTAATTACAGCTATACTATATACTTATAAAACAGTATGGTATATATAAGTACTGCATAATTACATAGAAATTTTTTATTGTTTACTAACGTTTTTCAATTCGAAAACATTAAAATGCTATTAACATTTCGTCGAGCGCAATATGTTGTAGAACACGATCGGGCGCATTGAGCCTGGGAAGCACACTTTGATCTACTAATCTTTTTTACACATGTTCACATTTTCTTACGAGAAAATTAACTACAAACACCAAAGAAGAGAAATAAAACAGTTTGTCATGATTTCGAAAATAACATAAGTTTATTTGAGAAATGAATATACATTTTTTCATGAGCTATAATAATGAAAATTGCATTGAATTAGAACAAGAATATAAGGGACTGGAAAATTGGTCATTAATCTGATTCATCATCGATATGTCCTTCTACCTCTCTTTTTTAGCATTGAGGACACATGAAAACAGCAAGTGAGAGGCAGGTAGCAGTATGGCACTTTTTGCATTCATATTGACTTAATCTCCTGTGATGAGTTTCTGAAGTGCAAGTTTCACATCTGAGTCTTTTCGGAGGTAATTGTTGTTCTGTTTCATTCAGTTGTTCTTGAGTCGGAGCGATTCTCTTCAATTTTTGTTGAAGGTTTAACGGCATCCCAATTGACTTGAGACTTCGTCGAGCAAGTTGACCTAGCACAAGTTTGTTAGAGAGTTGTTTTATGAACAGTCTCCTTCTCAGATATGCAAAACCATTGCCGATATATATGATCTGGGAATTTGATTGAAGCAATATTTAGCATTGTGAAAAAAAAACCATGGGCCACCGTTTTGTGTTTCGAGACACATTATATGCATCACACATTTTGTCTACAATATCTACTCCCAACTTAGTTGAATTATAGAAACTGATTACGTCTGGTTTTTGTTTTTCGCTAGTAGAAACACCAATTGATTCGTCTGCATGCAATGATGATGCAAGGAGGACATTTTTGTTCTTTCTTGGAACATAGGATACCAATGTATCATCATCACTACTGAAACCAAAAATACTAGAGTGTTGTGTTCTGACTTTGGTGGCTATGAAATCATTTGGTAGCTCTTTCCTGTTTTTCCTGATGGTTCCAACGTAGGAAAGTTTCTTTAGTTTCAATTCATTTAGAAGACTCACTTGTGTGAACCAGTTGTCTGCCGTTATGTTTCTTCCCGAGCCAAACAAAGGTT
Source organism: Prosapia bicincta (assembly GCA_036971475.1). Lineage (NCBI taxonomy): Eukaryota > Metazoa > Arthropoda > Insecta > Hemiptera > Cercopidae > Prosapia > Prosapia bicincta. Next base: position 74,764,123 of record JBAIZL010000003.1, read on the forward strand.
CCTCCGACCTACAATATATTAGCGGACTATCCTGTAGTTTTGCCATCCGGGAATACCGACCCCACGAATAGCGAGGGCCTACTATAATTCTGTGCTCTGTATAGATTTTTCTAAGTATATGAATTGCATAAATTAAAGAGTAACTTAAGCTAAGTCCGTGGTTAGGTAATTGAATATTATACAATCATCGCTAGTATAGCTTGTAGGTGTACTTTAATGAGTTAAACCCTAAAATTGACACTGTGTACCATCCAAATCTATATATCTAAATTCTGGTCTGCCCACTATAATTCAATTTAAATGGGGTTTTACTGTATTTTCAAGGTAAGAGTCTTGGTTCGTTTATAAATATGGTAACTAGCATAAATGTTAAGCATAAAAACATTACAACTCTAAGCAATGGGTTGTCGATGTGTAAAGTGTATTCAAAGTTTAATTTGAAATATGTATCAATGTTTTTAATTCAGTAGTTTTTATTGTTTATATTAACAGATATTAGCAAAACATTATGAAAATATATTATTGTTTTACTTATTTTATCAATAAGCATAAAAGCGGGTAAATTAAGAACATAGAAAAAGATAAGACTGTAGTATAATTAGTTGTAGCTAGTGAAAAAATTTAGAAAAATACATAAAATTTATCCTTGGATACAAAAAAATGGATTATAATAAAATTTGATTTTAGTTTTGAAATGTTAGCTGTTATATAGCCTTTATCCATGGCAATGTTTTTAACCTTGAAATTACCCATACATAGTAAGGCTTATCTTATTGCTTTACATTAGATCAAGTTGCTAAGGGGAAATAAAAGTTATTTTTATTTTGTTTGATACTGTACATGTGGTAATACATCTAATTTAGTAGTAGGTGTATAATTGAACAAAAATTTTGAAGAATGAAATATCGTTTTAGTTATTTAAATTACACGGTTTTAAATTTTTCATAAAAATATTTTTTAATGTGTTTAAGGTTGACAAATCGCAGACCAATACATACTAATACAAATGCACTACATTTCGATTTTTTATCCAAAAATCCTTTACAAGAGCTATCGTAGAGCATATTTGTATTACTATGAATTGATCTGTGATCTGTCATTAACTTTAGACACATTAAATAGTTATTAATAGACATTAAATCAAGTTTAAGTAATATTTGTGAACATATACACTTGTTATTAATAATGCTAGTTGCTTGTTATGGCTAAAGGATATAACTATTTTCTGGTACAAATTTAGTAATAAAACTATACGTACCAAGAAATATATATTTAAAAATTGCATGTGTATCTGTTTGATGCGTATACTATAAATAATTAACTGTTGGAAAATTTTTAATCATCTACGCAGTGTGCATTTTAAAGTTTTTTATGAGATCAATCACCTTAAAGAAGTAAACTGTTATTATTCACTCAAGGTGCAGTAATTAAAGCCTTTATTCATAAATAATACAAACAAAAAACCATTAACCACAAATATTTTTATTCTATGACATGAGTATGTATTGTCTTGTTTCTGAAAAGGGTTACTTGGTAACCGAAATGTACATGAAACTAGAATAAAAATATTTGTAGCTAGAAGTTTTTTGTTTGTATTATCTATTAATAATAAAACATAGTCAATTATTCCAACTAATTAGAGAACCGCCTTTATTGTGAGGCATTTATGTTATAAATATTTACCCTCTTTGAGTAAAGAAATGTAGCAACTTGCTCAAAATAAAAGAGGTTTTATTTTTACATTTAGGTCTTGTTTTAAACGTATTTTTTTCCTTAGTACAATTTTTTTTAAAACGACATTTACTCTTGCTTTGTGAAATTTATGTGAAGAAATAAATTTTATAATAAAAAACTGAATAAAGGAATTCAAACATAACCTATCGAAAAAATATTTTTCAAACGCTAATGTTATAAGGAGAGGGAAATGAATTAGCATTTGATTCATTATGTGAAAGGTAGAGTAAAAGCTATAATAAAAAGAAATCACTGAGTTCGCAAATAAGGTGTGGTAAATTCTTTGACATCTGATGTTTCAACTTATATAATCTACTGTATAACAAACATTATTTTTAACCACTTAAAAGTCTAGTGGTTTTCTGAATATTTATGACCATTTTAGTCAGTCTTTTTTAATATTGTTACTTTTTACACATGAAATAATTTTAGATTAACACTTAAGCTCCCGGCCACAATATAGGTGTTTTTCCAAAGAATTTCAAAATATTTTAAGCTCATTTTTAAATAATGTGAACTTATTTTATAATCTCCAAACATACCTAAGTATAAAAATATGTTTTTTGTCATATATATATATATATATATATTGTAAAGTATTTATAAAACAGACGCAACGGGGTTTTACTATTTTATGAAGATATATTATTTCTATTTAATAACCAAACAACTCAGGAACAATTCAGAACTTTATTAGAACAATTTCATCTCAACATTAAACAATACACAAAACAAAAATTTACAACTTAACAATTTTTAACAAAATATACTAAAATTCGATTCTTTAAATTTGAGTTACAAGGTTTTTATACCCTTGGCTAGTTTAAGATCTCTTGATATCTCGGGGTTATAGTATGGGCTATATTTTTAGAAATTCTTAGGTTAATTAAATAAATTTTGAACAAACAATATTAAATTTTGAAAATGCAAAAAGGCCAAACTATTTGAACTGGATTATTTCGAACTATTAATTAACTATAAGATATCCTAATATACAAATTTAAACTTCTCTATTATCTTAAAAGTCCACTAAAGTTATTTTATAGCGCTATTACTCAACTTAATAAATATCAAAATTTTGCTGGTCGCTTACGTAAATTCCCGTTCTCTCCAATTAAACAATTCACACACTTAAATCCGTTTTAGTTCTTTCAAATTATATTTTCACTGTATTAACTCTTTCAATTTTCTTATTCCTGTTTAATCTGGCCAAGTTTACTCACAAAACTGTATAATTTAGACGAACTCTTTCCAAAAAAATAGAATTTTGACTGGTCCTGGCAGGTCCGGTCTTGTAGCGTCACCCACGCTAGAATCAACTCAACTACTAACTACGCGTCCTTTTTTTCTAAAATTGTTTAAAATATGGCCGCCTTTCTTCTCCAAAAACACATGTTGCCTGTAATCTAGTTTGTTTTCTTTTTCTTCACTAGAATCGATTGTCACACTGACCTACATCTGTTTTACAGCTGACATACCAACAATTTTGTTTAGAATGGCGTTTTAACTTGGTTAAACCTGATTGAAACTTACTGTTCAATTTCCTATCGTCAACAAACCTTCCAGTGTTTATTTTATTAATATTATTAGTGTGTGAAGTGTCTTTGTGTTTTACTTTTGTGATAGTTCTGAATTGTATGTGTTTTTAGCCCAATTTTTCAAACATAACCTTTCAATTCTCTTTTGTTTACAAACGTGTTCACTTTCTCCTTCAAGTAATTACTTAGGCCCTATGTTACTACAGTTTACAAATTTGTTTACACATAACTATTATTAGATTTTCTTATTTTAATTTATGTGTTAGGTTATTTGATATAACAAATTTCCTAATACATTTCCAGTTCAAAAACCTTGTTTACAATTCCTAGGCTTTTACCAGAATTTAGTTTCAATTTTAACCTAACCAATCTTTTAATGAATTTTTGTTTAAATTTTGTGTGAGTTATTTCTAATATATTCCTCCAATTCTTAAATAATATTATATAGCCCATTCTATAAATGTTACAATGTCCCCTAATTTAATTTAAATAAAAAAATATTACTAATCTCTACATTACACATTCTTTACATTTTACAAGCTTGATTAAATATACATATTTTTTTTTTTAAATTAAATTTAAATTAACATTTATACTTTAAATTGTCCATTTATACTTAATTCCTACGACACAATTTTATCTTAATTCTTTAACAATCAAATACTGAGCTGAAAACTTCAAGCTACATATTTCTTAACTTATCTTCTAACAATACAATATACTTATAACTAACATTCAATCGACAATTCTTTAACAATTCTAACAATAAATCATGTTCTGGTATTTACAATTCCTTCCATAATTATTATTATTTTTTTTCATTTATTACAATTGGAACCCTTCCAATCATAAGTCTGATTCAATATTTATTTAACATATATTCTCTGATACCGTGTCTTTAAATCCCAGCCTATCCGAGTCATAGTATGTCTAGATTTCGTCAAATTGGTTATAACATTTCTTTCCCTTATTTCTGTTTATTCCTTGTTTATTATTTGTCTCATATTTATTTTGCTTTTAGCTTCGTCTAACTCTCAGTTCTAAGTTAGTATTTTATCTTCCCTTCCAATCTCACATCCAGTTCAATTATTTTCTTATATCATTTCAGTTTATTCTGTATGAAGTTTAACATCTAATATTTTTAAAGGTTGCAATTTCATATCCTCTATTTGATCATATCTACAGTTCCTTCGATTACACTGTCCCTATATCAACGAATATAAATTTTGTTTTAATACTTATTTATCAACGCAGATTCTCCCTTACAATACGACGAAGTTTAAATACACAATTACCATATTTTTATTACAACGATGCTTTAATATTTATTATCATAGATTCATATTTCTTTTATAATATATACGACGAAGTTCCATTATTTATCAACGCAGATTCTCCCTTGCAATACGACGAAGTTTAAATATACATAATTTTATCTTTATTCATTACTCGACGAAGTTTCTAATAAATTATCATAGATATAGTTACCATCCCTTACAACGTATCTCCTGCTAACGTTTTCATATACACATAATCACCTAGAGTTTATTCATATTGCTTCCTTTACCTATATTTAATATCTCCCTTCCTATTTTATTTTGTCCCTTTTGAGTTTATCTCCCTTGCATCATGGTACTTTTTTAGTTCCGTTGAATGGAACATCCCCTTATTTATATCATATTTATCATCCCATAGTTCGAATGTCGATTCTCCTAACTTTTTGTGTATTCTATATGGCCCACTATAAATATTAAATAATTTCCCCATTTCTCCCTCTATGCCTTTTGCCTGCCAGTTTTCTTTTACTAACACTAAATCATTTAAATTAAATGTGAAAAGCTTATGATTTCTATTGAAATTTTGTGCCCTAAGTTCTGCCTTTTTTTTCATTCTCCCTCTTGCCAAATCTATTACTAGTTGGGTATTAACGCTTTGTTCGTTTGAATTTTGAATTTTGATATACTTATGCCAAAATCTCTCATCTATTTTTCCTAACTGTAACTGATTAGGTGTGAACCCTGTGGTCTCATGTGGTACTTCATTCAACATCTCATTTATTAAATGTATAAACTTTGCCCATTGTTTATGGTTCCCATGGCAATAGGTGCGAAGACATCTCATTATCTCCCTGTTTACCCTTTCTACTATATTGCTTTGAGGTCGCCTAATTGGTGAAAATATTTGTTTGATTCCTTTATTTTCTAAAAAGGTTGACCATCTTTTACTTGTGAACTGAGTTCCATGGTCTGTTTGTACCCTTTTTACCTGTCCATATTTTTCTAAATAATCTTCTATACATCTAATAGCTGTAGCAGTATTTGCTTTTTTTATTTTATAAATTTTTATAAATTTAGTAAAAATATCCAACATAACCAAAATATATTTAAATCCCTCACTTTTATGAAATGGTCCACAAAAGTCAATAGATAGTTGCTCTTTAGGCCCTTCTACCTTGATTCCTTTCATCACCCCATAACAAGTTTGATTTGTGTGTTTCACCCTCTGACAAGTGTCACAGTATTTTAAAAGGTATTTAATCTCCTTATACATCTTTTTCCATGTGAATATTTCATTTATTATACTATAGCACTTCTTGGCCCCTATATGCATATAGTACTCATGGCATGATATCACTAATACATTTATTAACTCTCTGGGTACTATTATTTTCCAACTTGTTTTACAATTTTTATATAGCATGTTATTTTCAATTTTGAATTTCGAATTGTATTCCTGGACATTTTCAATAATATTTCTTAATTCTAAATCACCCCACTGAAGCTCATTAAGTTTTGTCAATTTTGTCACTACTTCCCTACTTATTACTCTTTCCATTAAATTGATACTAAACTTATTTTGATTCTCTATATGTTTTGGCTCTATCTTATCCCATGGGTTACGACTTAATATGTCTGCCACCACGTTCTCCTTCCCTTTACAATACTCAATCTCAAAATCATATTCCTGCATGAGCAATATCCAACGATATAGTCTTGAATTTAATATTCTACAAGTCTTTATGAAAGTCAAAGCTTGGTGGTCAGTTTGTATTATTACTTTTCTCCCTAGTATAACCTGTCTAGCCTTCTGTAGACAAAACAACACAGCCAATAATTCTTTTTCAGTCGTATAATATCGTATCTCACTACCTTTTAGGGTTCGGCTCATAAACATAATTGCCTGTTTCTGTCCAGTCTCTGTTACCTGGTACAGATGCCCCCCAATAGCATATTCGCTTGCATCTGTCTGTAGATAAAACGTTTTTGAATAATCAGGGTGTTTTAGTACGTTGGTATCTATAAATGCTTCCTTTAATTTTCTAAAATTTTGTTCCTCTAAATCTGTCCATTTAAATTTTGTTTCATGTCTCAAAAGTTTCAGAAGTGGCTCTACTAATTTCGAATAGTGGTCTACAAACTTGTTGTAATAATTGGCAAGGCCTATAAACCCTTTTAATTGCTTAACATTCTTTGGTGTGGGGAATTCCATTACAGCCTTAATTTTGTCCTTATCTATCTCTATTCCCTCAGTTGTCAACCTATAACCTAAAAATGCTATGTTTTCTTTACAAAACTCAGTTTTTGATAATTTAATTTTGATATTATTTTCCCTAAATGTCATAAATAATTTTTTTAAATGGTTTTTATGTTCTTCAAAACTCTGTGACATGCATACAATGTCGTCTACATATACTAAAGTGAATGGTTCTAATTCATTTCCCATTATTCTACCCATAGCTCTTGCTAAAGCTGCTAATGATGTTTTTAGCCCATAAGGTGTCACAATGAAATGATATGTCTTTCCATTATACTGAAAAGCTGTGAATTTTCTGGATTCTGGCTCCAACTCCACCTGCCAAAAACTATTCGTGAGGTCCATAGAACTCAGGTATTTTACCTTTCTTGCCTTATGTAATATTTCATTAATACCCTGGTAACACTCGTAATCTGGTATTATGATTTCGTTCAGTTTCCTTGCGTCCAGGCACAATCTTATTTCTCCATTACTTTTTATGACAGGAATAATAGGGTTAATATAAGGGCTATTACTTTTTTCTATAATTTTCATCTCCAACATTTTGTCAATTTCTCTTTGTACCGCTTCTTGATACTTTGTGGGTACAGGATAGTTTCTTTGATAAAATGGTAAATCTGTTCTTACTTTTATCTCATGTCTATATCCTTTACACACTCCAGGTCTATCTGAAAATACATCCTTATATTGCTTTATTATCTCCACCAACTCCAGTTTTTGCCTATCTGTTACACGGTCATCTCCGATACTTTCCATAATATCTCTATCACTAATTTCCCCTTCTGTTTCATTTTGTTTCTCATAATTTTGGTCCCCCTGTCCTAAATTATCTAAATTTTCCCATTCCTCATTAATTTGATCGAATTCGTTAATTACATTATCTTCCCTTTCTAAATTTTGTACCTCGTTGTTATTACTTCTTTCGTCATCATTTTCACCCTCCGTTTCTTTCATATCTATTTTAATATAGTTTTCCAAATATTTCAATTTTATACTCCAATCCTCACAACTTATATCAGCCTTTGTATTTTTTAATATATCCATCCCTATGATCATTTCTCTTAATAGGCCTGGTATGATGAAACATTGAAATGGGTAATCAATCCCACCTAATCTTCCCATTATCAGAACAATTTTATTAATTTTTTTACTCTTTTTATTTGTTGCTGTCCTAATGTTCATTGCTCTGATTGGCAACGTTTCTACTCTTCCTAGTTTTCCCTTATTTATACTATACCATTTTTCCTGAATACATGTAATATTACTACCTGTATCTATTAAGGCTGTAACCCTAACCTGTTTAAATTCTATCTCTATTTCTGGGCTCATATATATTTTGTTTTGCTCTAAATTCAAATTTCGCTCCGTCCCCTCACTTTCCAAAAATTCCCTATCTATTAATACGTTGTTAAATATTCCTAACCCCAAATCTGTATTTTCATTAAATTGATTTTTACCCTTATTCTTGTCACAATTAATATTTCCAAGGCTCTTTAGCACTGGCTTTCCCTCTTCAGCATCCCCTGTAGTTTTCCCATGATGCAATAAGGTATCACCAGTGCCCTTTAGTTTTCCGAGGTCCCCTGGTCTCCCTCACATCTTCCACTGGTCGATTCCTTTGGTCGTATCTGTATGCTGTTTACTTCTTTCTGGCTCCTGTCATTGGTTCTGTAATTCCTGTCTCCTCTATTTTCTCGACTATTTTCCTGCCCTGGTCTTGGTTCAACATTCCCCCTCATATGATTATCTATTCTTCTGTTAAAAAACTGGACATATGGCCGCCCTTCATTCCTATATTCATTCCTTCTATACAATTCTCCTGGTCCTGGAAATCTTCTATTTCCCTGCTGTCTCATCCCTTCCTCACCCCTTCTGGGTGGAAATCTATTTCCATTCTGTTCCTCTCTAGGAGTAGGCCTATTCCATGGTCCCCTGTTTCTCTGTCTTATTTCCTTATTTCTTTCCTCTATATCCTCCTCATTCAGCATTCTTTCCATCTCTCGGATCGTTTTTATATTTTGTACCCTTCTTGACAACTGTATCCTTTCATTAAAATGCCGGCTTAATCTCCGGACTATCTCTTCCTCATTTTGCGGTGGTGTCATGTTCTTTAAAACTATGACTCTTTCTATGAAATAATCTGCCCTGGTTCTTCCATTTCCCTCAATATACCTTTCATTCTCCATTCTTTCTTTAATGCCTTCCTGTATTTCTTTGGCCCAGTATCTTTCTATAAATCTATTTTGTAAATCCGCGAAATCTTCCACCTCCTCTCTGATTGATTCCCACCATCTAGCCGCTCCTACTTCCAAAGCTCTATCTATGATTCCTCTCCATTCATTATCAAATCTTTCCCCTGTCCTACCTTCAAATTTTCTCTCCACATACCTATCTAGTCTTTTTAGGAACTCCATAGGGTTACCATTCCTCCCATTAAATTTGGGCATCTCCTCCTGATTCCCGCATGACACCTGTATGATCCTTAGGCCTTCTCCTCCTTTACTTTCTTCCACCTTCTTTTCTACCTTTTCCATTCTCTGGGTCAATTCCCCTTGTTTCTCATTATTCCTCCTCCCTTCTGTTTCCAATCGGTCAATTCTATCATTATTATTGTTTTTCTCAATAGCTATCTCCCTATTTAAAACTCTTAACTCTTCCCTGTTCTGTATTGTCATTTTTTCTACCTTCTCTATCTCTTTCTTATTAATTTCTGTCACATTTGCTATTATTTCTTTTGTTTCCTCTAAATTCTCCTTAATCTTCTCCTCTAAGTCTCTTCTCATAACTTCTACTACAGCATTATTCTCTGTTCTCAACTGTTCCCTCATATCCTCTATCATTCTCCTATTTTCTTCCTTTAGGCTTTCGAATTTCTTATCCAACCTACTCATTTCCAACCTACTTGAGGCAAATCCTCTGTTCATCTCTTCTCTCATCTCCTTATTTTCCTCCTTTATCTCTCCTTTTACTTCGTTTATATTCTCTTTTAATTCCTTTTTTAATTCTCTCATATCCTCCTTCATTTCCTCTCTCCCTTTTAGACTCATTTCCATGAGAGATCTCATCATTTCCCTCAATTCTTCATTCTCATTATTTCCCCGTTTTTGTTGTTGGGTTTGCATAGGTAGTAGTCCCCTAGCTTCATCTACTTGTGTTTCCACCTCACTCTCTTCTATAGGCATATCTGTGCCTTCCGTTTCTGTCTCTTGTATTTCTAGGCTTGTCCCTTTTTCCTGGTCCCCTACAACTACCAGCTCGCCTATAATATTTTCCTCCCTGTTTCCGATCCCCTCCTGAAAACTAACAAATCTCCCCTGAGCAGCCCCTTCTGTTTCTATCGCCCTTTTCCGCCTACTCTTTTCCAATTGTTCCCCTTTTTCTGTTTTTTTAGCTTTTTCTCTCCGCAAATTGTATAATTCCCTCTCATCAGACATATTTTTTCTTTTTTTTTTTTTTTATTGTAAGTAACTTATTATACAAATTAAACAATTTTTATATATACTATAAACCTAGCCTTGACTATTCAACTCAGTGTTTGATTTTACAAAATTTTTCTAAATCTATTTCCAGTTCAAATGTTTTTCATATAAAAAGTTCTAAATTAATTTTGATTCAAAATCTCTCTAAATAAATTTTATCGAGCCCCCACGTTGTTGCGCCAATTGTAAAGTATTTATAAAACGGACGCAACGGGGTTTTACTATTTTATGAAGATATATTATTTCTATTTAATAACCAAACAACTCAGGAACAATTCAGAACTTTATTAGAACAATTTCATCTCAACATTAAACAATACACAAAACAAAATTTACAACTTAACAATTTTTAACAAAATATACTAAAATTCGATTCTTTAAATTTGAGTTACAAGGTTTTTATACCCTTGGCTAGTTTAAGATCTCTTGATATCTCGGGGTTATAGTATGGGCTATATTTTTAGAAATTCTTAGGTTAATTAAATAAATTTTGAACAAACAATATTAAATTTTGAAAATGCAAAAAGGCCAAACTATTTGAACTGGATTATTTCGAACTATTAATTAACTATAAGATATCCTAATATACAAATTTAAACTTCTCTATTATCTTAAAAGTCCACTAAAGTTATTTTATAGCGCTATTACTCAACTTAATAAATATCAAAATTTTGCTGGTCGCTTACGTAAATTCCCGTTCTCTCCAATTAAACAATTCACACACTTAAATCCGTTTTAGTTCTTTCAAATTATATTTTCACTGTATTAACTCTTTCAATTTTCTTATTCCTGTTTAATCTGGCCAAGTTTACTCACAAAACTGTATAATTTAGACGAACTCTTTCCAAAAAAATAGAATTTTGACTGGTCCTGGCAGGTCCGGTCTTGTAGCGTCACCCACGCTAGAATCAACTCAACTACTAACTACGCGTCCTTTTTTTCTAAAATTGTTTAAAATATGGCCGCCTTTCTTCTCCAAAAACACATGTTGCCTGTAATCTAGTTTGTTTTCTTTTTCTTCACTAGAATCGATTGTCACACTGACCTACATCTGTTTTACAGCTGACATACCAACAATTTTGTTTAGAATGGCGTTTTAACTTGGTTAAACCTGATTGAAACTTACTGTTCAATTTCCTATCGTCAACAAACCTTCCAGTGTTTATTTTATTAATATTATTAGTGTGTGAAGTGTCTTTGTGTTTTACTTTTGTGATAGTTCTGAATTGTATGTGTTTTTAGCCCAATTTTTCAAACATAACCTTTCAATTCTCTTTTGTTTACAAACGTGTTCACTTTCTCCTTCAAGTAATTACTTAGGCCCTATGTTACTACAGTTTACAAATTTGTTTACACATAACTATTATTAGATTTTCTTATTTTAATTTATGTGTTAGGTTATTTGATAAAACAAATTTCCTAATACATTTCCAGTTCAAAAACCTTGTTTACAATTCCTAGGCTTTTACCAGAATTTAGTTTCAATTTTAACCTAACCAATCTTTTAATGAATTTTTGTTTAAATTTTGTGTGAGTTATTTCTAATATATTCCTCCAATTCTTAAATAATATTATATAGCCCATTCTATAAATGTTACAATATATATGTGTTGGACCAATCGGCCCGACATAGTTTTTTATAGCATAAATTACACCTAAATAAATTTTGAGGTAATTATGTTTTCTCAATGTGTAACACTCTCTTAATATTTTTTGTTTTGTGTGTAAACAATAAACAACAAAACTACAATTCCATTTTCTGGTTACACACATAATAAGCTGACTGGAGAGAAAAGTGTATTGGTGCTTATCACAGACACGTAAACGTCACTTGTGATTGATATGTGAATTTATAAATATTTTGTATATAGAAGGAAAGTGTAGATATCAATCTCTGATAAGAAATGCTTCAGGTATAAATTTTGTACAAGATTCATAAGAAGTAAAATTTTTTAAACTTAATAATTTTACAACTTAAAATTTTACAACTAAATTTAATATTTAGTGAATATTTTTGACTTCTTATTAGTTTTGAAAAAAAATAGTAAAAATCATTATAATACATCATTAAAATTATTTATTTTTATTATTAAAGTATGTAAAGATAAACTACTTTCAATGAACCAATTTTTTTGTTTGGAATAATTAACTCTACTTCACTAAAATTGTTAACAAATAAGTGTGTCAGGCGGTAACTCCCGACAACTAGCTCCTAGAATAACACCATGTTTATTATGTCGTGGGCATTTTGCTATCAAACAAAAACAATCATAATTAGTTCTGTAAGTAGTGTGAAGCTTGTTGTTTAATACAGTGCATTCATTTTTGTAAAAGTAGCAATACCAGTTGAGTAGTATTAGTAAACATAAAACATTACTAGACAACAAGCGTACTGGCCCGGCGGTTTTCGGTTCAGCCTACTTGGCCGTCGGACCAATTGGCTCTTCATGGCAGCTTAGGTGTTACCCCATGATTACAAAGAATAGAATTTCATATTATTCACTTGTATTTTATGTCGTTTGTTTTTAAGTGTAAGAGGTTGTGAAGGGGACAAACAGTACTGACCATTTTGCTCATTACCGACTAAAGTAGCTGCATATATAGATCTGCTGAAATAATTGGTGCAGTTTTTTACATTTCAATCTTTCTACAAAAACTGGTGTTTATTTTAGACTTTCTACTTCTTTTCCACCAGAAAGAATAAATGATGACATCCTGGTCTTATATATATAGGGTTTACTTACCATACATTCACACAAAACCCTTTTGAGTTTGAATGGCATCATTAGTCATTACTAATGCCCTCCCATTCTCCATCATTTCAAAACAGTGAAAAATAAAAAGTGGGAGTTGTCAATACAAGAATGATCATGATCTCCATTTTGTCTTCCATTTATGACATTTTAAGGATCTGTAGTTTCATGAGTTTAAACACAATTTACAAGTGCAACAAAAATATTATAATTTAAATATATATTCATAATCACCTAGCATTAACTCTTTGAGCGCTATATATTAAATAGACTACTTTTGCTAGCACAAATTATTGTTTAAACTAATATTTCATTTTTTTAAAGCTCTATTTAAATTTGAATTTATACATGCATGGTGAAAGCATGAAAAAATGACTAAATTTTTTTCGATGATAGATTTATATATTTTTTACAGTCTAAACTATTCCTAATATAAATAATTTTAACTAATGCAATTTACAGATAAAAACAGCATGTTAAACATAATAATAATACTATTTTGTTAAAACAGAACTCAAGTCTAAACCAAAATAGTGTACCCATATATAAATTGAACAGAGACACACAATGCTGCTCGAACAAACGAGTATCTAATATGCATCGGATAATTCGTGTCAAACGCTTTGTGGATGTCTGTCAGTTGCCATGAGAACAAAGGTGTGATGAATTTTTGTGAACTTCGGTAGGATACAGATTTTGAAACTTGTAAATAGAAGGTAATCATTCATGTTTGCCAATATTATGGTCTGCCAAGATTCCCATATTACATATGCTAAGGGCTAAGTGTGTTTTTTATGTTGATCCAGTTTATTTTGGTTAAAAAGATCACAATCTGTATTATATAATATAATGTTATATTGTGTTTTGACAAAGTTATTTTACTCTTTCAACATCTCATGAGAAATAGAAATATAACAGTACAACAATAAATTGTTTAACTTCCATTTATAATGTTCCTGATTATATTTAAAACAAAATACAATATGTGTGCCATTTTATTTTATAATAAAAGTGCTATTCAACTATAAAATAGTTGTTCTAAATGCATAAGTGTCATATACTATACATTTTAAATGAAATTAGTTGTGGTTCTTAAAAACAGTATTCTTATCTGTAGATCTTCAATTAGACGAGATTGAAAATTATTGTGTAATGCTCAGTTTCATAAATCCATTAAGTTATAGATATAAAATATGTTAATAAGCAAATGTTATACATTTAATAAGTGTAATGAACCTAGTGTATAATCTATATAAGTAGATAGTCTATTTTATTACATAGGAGTAAAGTGCATGTATTGTTGTAAATAGGTTAAAATTTTATGCATGTTGTTTAGAGTGTTGAAAATATGATTCATTGTAGTTGAAAAGTATCATATTTGTTTAAGATTTATTTTTTTGTAAAAATGTGTGGAAAGTAAAGATACAAGTCTGATAATTTGTTTTCTCGACTGACAGCACTTCTGTTTATCCTAGACTTTTGTAATTAAACTTTCAATTGATTTCAGTAGTACTAATCCTGCTGCAAAAGAAGAAACCACTGCTAAAATTCATCGCCAGCTTGTCTTTGTTATTAATAAGTGTGCCTTGCAGTGTAAAATACAATAATCTCCTTTCTCAGTACAGACCTTTGATTGTTAAAGAAAAGATTCTAAAATAATATAGTAGAATTTGAAACGAAATATATGTTGCTACCTCACACTACATTGTACTAACAGGATTAACAATTTTGCGGTTGTCATGCAGAAGCTATAAAACATGGTGCAAAAAAATTATGAAAAAAAAATTGTTTTCATTTTTATTGGACTTGAATTATTACTTTCTAAATACGTTTTATAATATATGTTTGTAATAGTTGAACCTTTAACCAATTGTTTTGAAAGTACATTGTAGGTTGTATAAAAGAGTGTAATATTTTAATGTGGAATACAGCTTGTTTTAGTTTACAATTATATGATTTACAACCCATACTTTAAATTAAGGTGGTTTTTGTAAAATTTTAGAATTCACTGGTATACAAGTCAAGTGTTTGGTGAAACTATAAACGTCTCAATAGTCATGTGTTTGTATTACCTTTTTAAAACAGTTTGTATTGATAAAAAGAAGTACATGTATCATATTAGCATCTAAAATGATTGCTCTCTAGTGAGATGGGACAATTTATATATTCTTGCATCAGTAATTCATATACATCATCTAGTAAGTGTTAAACTAACATAAAAACAAACCTATAAACATAACTTTCTCTCAGAAAAGTCTGAAACTTATTTACTCTATACTTTTATGTAATGTTATTTCTCCGTTGCTTTTTTATTTCATACTTTGTAACCATACTTTCAATCCATGAGTGTGTGGCTTGTTGCAGCATAAAAAAAATTTATTTCATTTACAATATTTTAGCAAACTGGTTGAACACCAGATCAGGTCTCCTTGCACAGACGTACAGATTATGGGATTAGAATCTATCTGGAAACCAGTTATATTTGCGCTCCTTTATTCACTTGGTGGTCTTTTCGGTAATTCTGTAATTTTTTAATTTGTCATTTTTTCTGAAAACGGTTAATAAATATGTATTCTATTCAGAATTACAAGGGAAATGATACCAAACAATCCAAGGTTTTCTTTAGTGTATCTAAGAAAAGGATCTATATTTTATTATGCATTTTTATTTTCTTTATATCCCTCACGAACAGTTTCAATAACTTATATGTTGTTTAGTATCGATTTTCTCATAATAATGTGTGGAATTAACATCTGCTATATACTTGGAGATATATCCAAAATTTTAAAAAGTAGTTAAGAAGGAATTAAAATTAGATTTTGATTAAGGAATTCAATAATAGACTACTCGATAATAGAGAATACAATTAAGGAGACTACTAATAGAAAGCAGAGCCAGCAGGGATATAGTCTTGTTAATTCCCTGCAATTGTGTATGAGTGGACCTACCTGGTGTCCAGCTGCACCTATTTTTTTAATGAGCTTCTTATAAAATAATAAAAGTCAAACATAATTTGCATTGAGATTTTTAAAGTTGAAAACACGTGATTTCTAAAAAAATAAAATTAAAGAAACCCTCTAACTAGCAAACACAATAGGTTAATGAAGAGAAAGAGAATATAAGTAGTTCAGGAGAGGTGTAAATAATGAAACTTGATAAACACATACAACATTTAGCTCCTAAATAATAGTTAATTGTAGTGAATAAATATTACACCATGCCAGTATTAGAAAAGCTGCCTTTTTATTTGATCGAAATCAAAAGCCAGCCTCTTATAAATGAACAAATAACTCTAAGAACATCGTAGCTTAGACTTCAATTTAGTTGACAGCCTACAAGATCAATTTTTTCCTGGTGAAAAACCAACTGTGGTTATCATCGCCAATCAAAAACTTACATAAAACACAATATTTTAAATAAAACAAAAATTACAAAATAAACAAAACTAGAGCAAAGCAGCAATATATAAAATTAACCTACAAGATAAAAAGATGTCTTATTGCAGTTATTTATTATTGTTTGCTTAAGAAACAAAGGTCTGTTATAACCTGAAAGTTGAAGTAAAATGGGACATGCAAATAATCAGCCTGCATATTTTTAATAGAATAAATATCTCAGAACAAAAAATCAAGTAAATAGGTAAAAATCAAGTTAATAAAGAAGGGACTGTTATCTAATGATGAAGAAAGATATACGAGGCATGACTTTATTTAAGGTGACTTTACCATGACTTTACCATTTTGGTATTAATAATAACAGTTTAAAAAGTTTCTTTACTTTATGAAACCTGGTGCCATAATATATTTCTCACATAGATTCCAATTTTATTAAGGCACTTGTGATATTTTTTGGTTAGCGTATTTATTCAGTTATAAAAATTAGCCACTGGCAGAGATAAGAAATGCAATGTCTTGTAAGGCCGAGCATTGCAATGAGGCAATAACATTATACTGAATACACTAGCATTTTCAATGGAATGATACATTCTTATACAGATTACTCAAGATTTATGGTCTCTCCTTAAGGCAAAAATCCAACAATTCCTGTCTGTTCCAAAATCATTGCACATGATTTTTTGCATAAATCTCACTTTCATTGGATAGCTCATCATATTCTCATACACAAATCTTTAAATGAATTTCAGCTGATTTGTATCACATGATTTTATGAAACTTATACTTTATTATGTAACTGATTATAGCGCTCATTTAGATGTTCAATTGTCAGAGGCATTTTAAACTTGAACAATTTAATATAACTAAAATGCATCTATAGTTAGTCAATCAGTACAGCTATTATATTTGCAAGATGTAACTGCAGTGCTGAGTTGGCTACATATTAAAAACCTAGTTTGATATCAGTCAAGCCACATATAGCCAGAAATTTGTATCTTAATATGGTGGTGCTCGTTAGAGTATGAAGCTCATCAAAATGGTTCATGACTAGACCACTCCAACTGATTAATCATGGAAACATGTAAAAAAAGAGAATTTTAGTCAAATGTACGAGTTGTGAATTTTTTTAAAAATTTGTATTTATACCATAAATAATATATATAGTTTGTTTTTATTATTTTATATTTTTTATAGTACAGTAGAACCTCTAATTCATCACGCTTGAAACCAAGGGGGACAAATTACAGAAGTCGTGAGATTAACATGTAATTTTGGGTAAACATAGCATGTAAATAGGTATGTAATGTAATTAATGTTGTACTTACATTATTTTTATCGGCCAAAAAGCTCTATAAAAACACTATTAACCTGTAGTATAGTTTGCAATTACAAATACAGTATGCTACTCTATTTTCATGAAAGACGTAAAACAAAATATATGTTGTAGTACTTTGTAAGAACAATAACACCAGCAAGAAAAAATATGGTATATTACATGTATTTACGTTTAAGTTTTTAAAAAAAGTATGTCATTTTCTTTTGTACTAAAGAACGTCTGACAATGTCTATACTACGAGACAGTGCAGACGATGTTTGTTATTATTGTGACGAATTAGAGAGGTTCTACTGTAATTATTTTTTATAAAGACTCCAATTAAGTGGTGGATTGATAGTGCTTGTAAATACATATTAGATTTATAAATCCTCATCATTATTGGATATGTAAATATAATAATTGATTTGGTCTTTTTATTACAATAAAACTGTTTGGTAATAATTTAAAATATTTTAATTACAGCTTAAAATCCTATTAGTTTCAGTGTTCTTTAACACATTCGCTGCAATATTAACTCACACCAACTTTGGCTGCATTGTTAGCCTTTTGATACATTTGTCAATTGTCTTTATTTTCAATCAGTAGAAGAATTATGTCCGAGATAGTGTGTTCAGGACATAATCTGTCTCTTACGCAGTAGTTTTTATTCTGGATTCTAGAGTGATTTTATTGGTTTTATTTGTGATTTTCTGTAATTGGTGATAATGGCTAAAACTGCTAGTGTCCCTAATCTAGAAACAGCATCTCCAAAGGAAGATCGCCATTATGGAGATGACCTCAGCGAATCAGACACCTCTAAAAGCAATCTTGACCAGGTAAAGCTGGATGGAATAGGATGAGTCTAAGCTTGATGAAGACATAGTTTATGGGCCATCAACGTAGCCACATAATACTATAGCGCTGGTGGTGTTGGCATTCATAATATTTCATTCTTATATGAAAATAACACTAAAACTTCTACTCTTGTGTGTAGCTTAACAATAACCATACTTCTGATGTTATTACAGCTGCAAATATTTGGATATCTCATTCTCTGGATTTGAAAGGAAACCATATTTATAACACTAAGCAGTTTTGAAATTATAAATCCTAAAATTATTGACTGCCAAAATATTTTGCGTTATTTTAATTTTTAAAAACACTTTTAACAATTATTGTAACTTTATAATTTCAAAAAGTTTGTGTGATAAAATGTTTTATTGTATTTGGTCAAGTTTTGATTTATTTCATGCTGCAGCGAATGTGTTGAACTGTGTTCATTATGTAATTAATTTCTGAATGGTGTAAAATATTATATTGAGTTACAACGTATACAAATATTGCTTGGAAAAAATAATAGATAGTTAAACAGGTTTATTCATATAGGTGATGAAGCATATAGTTTTATATTTTCTTATGTATAGTCTTGCTAGCCCATAGACAGATAGCTATTTTCAATGCCATACTCACAAGAGCCCTTTGTGGTAAGGTAGTCTTACCTTCATGATAAAACCAAATTTAGGTGTTCACCTAAGTCAACAGTTTTGTTTTATGATTTATCAACCATAAAAAGATTAAATGAGGGTAACTGTTTGAGATCTTCATTAAGAAGTTTTTTCTGTTAATCCTTTTTGTTTCCTGTAGTGCAGGATCTTAAAATTAAAGTTTTTAAATATATTAGCTCTTCGGTCAATCAATTTTTAAATCCTTTAATAGTCAGTTTATTGTTTCCACTTTTGTAAAAGTTTACTACAATTATACTGTATTGCTCTAGAGGTCCCTTGGCTAGTGTACATTTGCCCAGCTCACTTCCCTAGCAGCCTCTTTCCAATTTGTGCCTCCCATTGTATTGTATCCCTTCTGACTTCATCCTCCCATCAATTCTAAGGTCTTCTTTTTCTATTACTGTTATTTTCAGACTAGATCATGTTGCACTCTTATCTTACTCATTCGATTTACATCTGCAGACTATCGTAGTCTGAAAGATTACCTATGATTAATTATATCCTTGTTATTTAAAATTCTCTAAATTTATTCTTTGTTCATTTTAATTTGTCATATTCCATTGACAAAGTTTGCATCATGGGTTCTCCTAACTACTTTTTTCAAAGATCATTAATTTATTATTATCTGAAGCAGAGATGCAGAATGTCTTTGCACAACTAATTCTTAGACAAGTCTAGTCAGAGTTTTGTACAGTTTTATTTTTGTTTTTTGGACATTAATTGCCATCTGAATAGCTTTAGGTTATGCAAAATTTCCCATCATAATTTGTCATTTCTATTTCTGTCATTTTTATTTTCTAAAGCTGAGCCAAGGTACAAGAAGTTTGTGAAGCCTCTAAGGACTTCTATAAAAGATAAATTACTGGAAGTTTTTGTCTTAAATTTCTCATTAAACACTTAGAGATTAATATGTAATGTTTGCTTATAGGAGCACTTACTTTTTGTTGAATGAGGATGGCTTTTTTAGGAACTGTATAAAAAAATTGCTGGCTTACCTGACTAGCAGGGGATTGTCAGATGAACGAATCTGATGAGAGCTTCCAGTGCTATACATATATTCTCTAATAGGTACTTTATTATTTTAATATTAGGAATAAAATACAAATAACTTATTTTAAAACAGTAGTAAACAAATCTTCCATCTTACTAGCACACTTCCTTTTCTTTTATTTGTTACATCCCTAGCCTATATAAAATGTCTTTCTCTTGTCTCTAAATAATTATAAATTAACCCAATCACATGTTTAACTTTTACATCACTTCTCATTGAGAGCTTTTGTTTATAAATCATAGTAGTAAATGTAATTAACATTTGTTAATGATTTTTTTAAATACATAAGTGTGATGCTTCATTATTTTGTACGCTCACTGCCATTTCAATTCTTTAAAGCCATCTGGATAAAATTATGTCCAGATATAATTATCATCTTGTTACCTTTATGTTTAGAATAGAGGAACAGTTTCTGCATCATACTAGTAAGTGCCTGTTTGTGTTATTTTATTTTTAACATTTCTCTCCATAGCCTAGCTTTAGTAGTAAAATGCCAATTGTAAATTTAATTATACTTCACAAAGGAATTCAGCCCTAGTCATTGCTTTACAGATTTATGTTTTCATAAAATTTGTGTATAATTTATATAAAATATTTATGTAATAATAAAATCGAACCTTGTAAGTGTTAAATTATTTATGTTACCTATGTCACTAGTGGCTCCTTACAATATAATATTTGGATTGTAGGGGGAGGACTGGACATAAAGGCATTGCTTACTAAAAAATTTATCAGCTAAAAAATTCAAGTTTTATCCTTGTTTAACCTATTACTACTTATAAAGTACTCGCCACGGTACTTAATATATAATGAAAACAGATACATTATTCTAATTACTCGTACTTTTTATTAATATGTAAATATTTGAGGGAAACACATTTTTTATATGAATATTTAGACCTAAGTCATGTCCTACAATTCACCCATTTTTAAAAAGACTTTCTCCAAAAAATACAGTGGTCTACAAATGGCGCTTGAATATTTATTTTGTTTTTTAAATCTGGAGGTGAGCAAGGGGGGCTGTGGCCACCCTTATCAATGAGTATGGGCACCCAATGTTGCTGCCTATTTCTATTTTCTAACTCTTCTGCTGTAAGTGTTATAGTATGCTATCAATTTTTTAATTCGGTTTATTGACAAAGTGACAGTAAATTTAGTACCGTACTTCATCTAATCTTAGACACATCTCTGTGATTCCGACAGAGAGTAGGTTTCTAGATGAAGAACCTTGCCGTAGATTTCTTTATCCATTGTTTCCTTTTTGTACTGTTTGTATTTCAACTGACTCTTCGTTCAAGGAAATGTAATGGATATAGAGTATGTCTATTCCAGGTACTTATTGTGGTTATCCTTATAAAAATCCTATATCAGTACTCGAATCCTATCTGTTATTCATAATCCCTTCCTATCCATTATAGGCAATAATAGAATGATCACACAACAAAAATGTCACAATTCATCATGAGTAATATTGTATTACTAAGTGAAAACTTTTAACTTACTTGCTGACGCGTTTTGAAACAATCGTTTCATTGACAAAGTCAACCCTCTACTCAATGAAACAATTGTTTAGAAACGCGTCAGCAAGTAAGTTGAAAGTTTTCACTCAGGCAAAAATATTACTTATGATTAATCCAATGAGTTCAAGATAACAAGCAACTTGAATGAATAATTTTTGAAGTTTGAGCACGTTTTTGTACTGTAAAAAGCTATTTTAAAATCTAGAACTTTTTCGTACGAAAGGAAGATAAATAAATTTTTTTTTAAATTAATCCTACCTAAATCAACAAAGTAAAATTTTATTTTAGTTACTTTTTATTAAATAATTACAATTAATATAGATATGTATATACATGTGGCCGAATCACAATATTAAGTGGCAAAATAGAGAGTGAAATTAATTATTAAAATTAGTTAATGAATTAATATTTGAAAAAACTGTATTAACAAGTACCTTCCACTACAAATTTAAATTTTGAAATGACTTGCGATCATATATTCTATTAATATAAGTTGTTAAATTGTTAACTTACACATCATATAAGCGAAATCACTTTGATTGGTTTAATACTTCCAAAATTATCGTAGAACCGACGTGAAAAAACATACAGGTCGATTAGAGAACCTCCTCCTTTTTTGAAGTCTGTTAATAAAGCACAGGAAAAGAAGCCGAGTTAACAGTTTCAGGGATCCAGGTACAGCTAATACAAATAATAACCGCAAATGTTCACATGGAATGGCTGTGCCACAATGAAGCTTTTCAAGTAATAGACGCAGTTGCGGACTTTGCCATGGTGCCGCTCCTAGGCACAATTTGGCCGGCCTTCCTTTTGCGCTCCGTTCGGGAATTTATTGGAAATTGCCCAACGTAATATAATGCTTTTAATTTTTCATCATACAAATCCGTTTTCATGCCTGTTCAAAGAAATATAGATAAGATATTATTTAAAGATTTTTTATAAAAATAAATTAAAAAATGTATTTTGTTTCCATCGATAAAATTAAAAAACAATAAAATAAAAGGAAGTTTTTTATTCTCAGAGGGGCCCCCGGCTGGATCCGCTACTGATTTAACTGAGGTTAACATTATGACATTCACCAAATTTAACTAGGTACTATTACTATTGTCACTAAAACTCATCGGTACAACAAAAAAAAAAACCGGCTGCGCCCATAGGCACGTGCCTAATGGGAAGTCTGCCACTGAATAGACGGCAGTCCAGGACACCTGCAACCGGGTAGCTAGCGGAGAAAGCCTAGGACACTACTTTAGGTTTTCCTTATTAATAAATTTTTCAAATGTGCATAAATAATGTCATAAAGGGGAGAACAGTTATGGCTGAGGGAAGCATTACTATAGGATGAAGAAGATATGTCAAAATTACACTGATTGTATTACAATGGTCAAGGTTATAGGGCTACACATTGGTTAAAAGGCGAGATGCACTTACTGGCCTTCAGAGTTATTAAGTGAAGGCACTTGAGGTAAACGAGACTCCTACCAAAGGCACCCGGGAAACATTTGCTAATGACCCTACTAGAAAGTATAAATATTTATTTCTTAAAATCCTTCTTAATTGTTCATAATTAAAAAGATTATTGTTATTTATCTTTTAAGGTTAAAAATTGCTCTTAATATTATAAACAAATTTAGAACGTACCAATCAACAATAAAACACCAAAATTGCCCTCAAACACACTATTTAAATTCTAATTAATTTTTTGGGGAGGGTGCTAAATCCCCTCCCCTGGTAGTCACCATAGGACTGGGGGGTGTGAAGGCAAGAGTGGGCGAGACCAGTTGGCAAATAATAAGATAAATTCTAATTTAGTTATAATTTTTTTACACAATTTATAAAATTTAAAACTAAATTTACACACAGATTTTTTTGACAAAGGTAATACTATTGGGCATGATGTTTAGAAAATTTTAATGAAATGTATGAAAAAATGATTCCTCTGCCAATTATGATTTTGGAAAAATCTTCATTTCAGATAAAACACTAAAAAGCATGTCCAGGAGTATCGCAGGAAGCTCTTCAATTATACTTGCCTTTTTCAAGTACTTACTTGTGCAAAATAAACATTTTCAGCACTTTTTGCAATGAAAACAAAATATAGGAACACACTTGATGTTGCTAATGACTTGTGTTGTGCCTTTACTAAAATACGACCTCAAATATGCATGCTAGTAAAAACAAGCAAGCTTATCCATCTCACTAACAGATTTTCCTCTTATCAGTTAAAATTTACATTGCAAATTAAAACTTGAAATGTTTAATCATGTTTCTTTTGGAAGTATGTATTTATTTTCATATATTAATACTTATTACACTTTTGCTATTACTTGCGACCAGACTTTTTGTTACCTAAAGGTTAACTTACACTCAGGAGGCTGAAGAAGTTGTAAGACGAAAACGTTTCCTCCAAGTGTAAATTAACAATTTACCAACCTTTAGTTAACAAAAAGTCTGGTCGCAAGTAATATCAAAGTGTAATAAGTAATTAACAACCAGCTGGTCATGAACAGCAAGTTGTCGAATATATATATTTGTTTCTTTTTCATATGCTTATATCATTTTTTAGTGTAAAGTGGAGGGGGCATGGGAGGCTTATATTTCAAGAGGAGGTGTGGAACCAAAAAAATTGCCTTAGACCATGGGTTCCCAAACTGGGGCCATGAAGGCAAGTAAGGGGAAGCTCGAGACCAGTTGGAAAATAATAAAATATATTTAATATTATAGGATGTTGCTAATGACTTGGGTTTGGTCCTTTCTAAAATACAACTACAAATAGGCATGCTAGTGTAGAAAAATGCAACCTCAGACATCTCACTAACAGGTTTATCTCTTATCAGTTAAAATTTACCTTGCAAATTAAAACTTGAAATGTTATGTAAAAGTATGTATAAACAAATAAAAATAGATTTTTTTTTCATATGCCATTTATTTATAGTGTAACGTGGAGGTGGCGTGGTATCAAAAGGTTTGGGAACCTCTGTCTTAGACTGTGCCAACCCAAAAAATAAATCCTAAAACTGCCCCCTTGGTATCTTATGGATGTAACTCGAGCCCCAAAATATTTGTCCAATACAAACGTATAAGAATTTTCGTTTCCTACTTTAAAAAAAGATTCTGCCTTGAACTTTTTGTTTAAAAAAATTTATTTAAATCCGTAGTTTATATTAATTTTTTTTATAAAGTAAAGAACTTGCTAAAACTAACCATCTCCGTTCTCCTTTGAGTCCGTAAACTGGGGCAATACAATACCGATTTGATGTTTAATACAGCTAATTTTCCATGAAGCGCGAAACTTGAGTCCAGTAGACCACGAACCTAACCTACAAAACCCGTTTACAGAATTAAGCCCATCAGGAGGTGTTCCAGGTCAAAAGTTGGCGGAATTTCTTCGGGACAAAGATGTCAGTTCATGATGGCTGTCGGACAAATAAAGCCCTATTATAAGAAATAAACAAATTATTTCTTATTTATTCACTAGTTTTGCATATTTTGTTAAATGATGGTTACAGGAAATAAGGATGAAATAGAATTTTGTATTTACAGAAATCGGCTAGATCTATAGGCTACCCTTGCTGTAATCTCAAATCGGCGCACGCACCAGTGTTTATGTCGCCCGGAGATAAAGACATGTATTTTCAGCGCCGGCCTGAAACCCTTTGGGGTTTAGTACTTAGTCGGGCAAGAATTCTTTCGGCGATGTTGTAAGGATAAAGTAATTTAAATAGGTTTACCATTTAAATACTTAGTTTCAAACTTGGTTTTAAAAATTTTATATTTATTTGGAAATCTTCAGTACAAAAAAATTGACAGATATCATTATAACTTTTATTACAGAAACTACAGATATTTTTTTCTCATGCCCGAGAGAACAGGTAGTTTTGAACTCACCTGTGGAAACAAAAAAAAGCCACTTTTCTCCTTGGCCATGAGGAAAATGGTATGCTACTCGGGAGGAAAAGTAAAGAAGGCTAAAGTTTATCTTTGAAAACGTGTTTTTCTGCACAAGATTTAAAATGTGTAAAAACACATAAAAAGCAAACATTTTACACAACTTATAAATAAACGTATTTTTCAATAAAAAATAAAGTTTTGCTTGAGGAAATTAAATATTCGAAACTTTTTTCATTCCTGCACTTTATTACCTATACAGTTTCTTTTTGTTTAGTTCCTACAAATATCTTTTGAAGAAATTTCCTATAGGCTAACTATGAAAACCCTTAAGCCCGGGATTACACCCTAAAGACGGGTACTGTGGATTTTTAAAGATATTTATTTTAACAATAGGCCTTTATAAATATCTTTTATTTAAAACTTGTTTACAAATGGTTCAAGTTATAATGAAAACGTAGGCCTGCCGTATATTTAGAAGGAAACATAATTAGCGTTCAAATGGAACAAAACACTAACAATTAAAAGTCTATCCCTAGTTACAAGTTTTTACCCGAGCACATATATAATGCTATAACAAAATGCATTATACATAGCACGACTTACAGGGTTAGTAGAGAATAAGTTATTCAATTCCCTCTATTAGATCACATTCTTCCTATATATATATATATATATATATATATATATATATATATATATATATATATATATATATATAGAATATATATATATATATATATATATATATATATATATATATGTATGTATCTTGTTCAAATTATCAATCGTTAATAAAATACTTTCTATTCATCCACTCAAGTGCAAAAACATTTGTTTAAACTTGTAGTGGATGACACTTGATGTTAATACAGTTTTTTCAAATATTAATTAAATTTAATGAATCAATTTTAGTTTTATATGAAAAAAAACTTTACAAAAGGGGCAAGGTATGCTATATAGTTAATTCGTCCCATTTGGCTTGAAATAAGTGATAAGAAATAATTTCATAAAACAGCTGATTTTACGTTATAGGTTATGTTATGAACAGCTGTTTTAACGCATAGGTTATGTTACATTATTTATAATAATTGTAATTATTTAATAAAAAGTAACTAAAATGAAACTTTTTTTTACCCAATTAGGAATTTACTTTAGAAATTTTGTATTTATATACTTGTTTAATTTGATTTTTAAAAGCACCATGTTCTGTATAAAATTTAATTAACTATGGAGTTATACGACTTGTGCATAGGCAGATTCCAATTTAGTTCTAGCGTCCGTGGGCAGATTCTGAATAAATCTCGTATAGCCATAGGCCTACATCACTAACGCGTTTCGGATAATCTCTATTTTCTAAAACTAGCTACTACTGCAATGGGGCCGGCGCAGCCAGTAGCTGCCCTGGTCTAGGAGGACGGGATGTGTAAGGTCTATTCCATTTTAAACTCGAATCGTAAATTTATGTTCATCAATTTAAATTAAATTATTTCAGGTAAGGTCTGAATTTGGATACATATCCCAAAACGGCCCTCATATAGCAGCAAAGTTAGTGCTAGTTTTAGGAAAGTCTTTATTCTTAAATCTTGAAATTTATTATTTGTAAAAATATAAAAACTTATTTTTAAGACTACTTAGCCTATATTTTATTAATTATATAAAATTAAAAACGATGCTGTCATTTTCATAAAATTAGCAAAATGTATATGTTACATTGTATTTAAGCCTATAGGTTTATATAATCGAGTAAAAAATAACAAACAGCTATTCATAACGTTACAACAGGTAAGCCATGTGTAGCGACTTGGACCGCAACGTGTAGCGTGTACTTCACCGTTCCGTTATTTGTTGATCCTGTTGGCAAGAGATGTACCCTGATTACGCATTTGCCATTTGTGAAGGATAGAAACGTCGGTACTCAGCTGATGCTGACGTAGAATGGTTTTCGCTCTCTATTAGACACATATTACTTACATTATTTACAAGTCTAAACCTATCAATTGAATATAAAGTTGTGTGTTCGTGTTACCAACGATATGGCTAAAACAAAATAGCCTATCGTTATAAAACTATTAAGTTTGAATTATATGTATTTCTACCTAGCTGGTATATTATAAATTTTCTCACCTAGCCGAAACAGGAATATTTTTTTTCTGTGTGAAGGTTTATGTCGCCTAGTTAGGTACATACTTGAGCCTATGTTGTAGGCTACATAAGTAGGCCTGTCTCATGGCATAGGCATCCTTTGGATTTCTCCAGTTAACACAAAATAGACCACACAAACAATACATACAAAAACAGTTTATACTGTATATTAGAGGAATAAGCCCACTACGTTATTTTTTTAAATTTCGTTTGCGACACAAAGACTAGCCTATCAAAACTGAGATACTTTGATATCATTGTTCGTTTAGTCCAAGCCTAAGTGTTTACTTCCGGGCGATTTCAGCCCAACCAGAAAACAATACGGGTGCACAATAAAATAAAAATATACTCGTTTGATTGAAAATATAAGTTAAGAGAGCCAATCTTAGCAATCTGTAATACTTTATAAACCTATTTTATGCAAATTTGAAATTTTTGCTTAGCTTATCTAAATCTATAAAAATGAATGTTTGTGTGTATGTATGTATGTTATAGACGCCTAAACCGCTGAACAGAAGTTGATGAAATTTAGAGGGATTGTTTGACATATTCTCAGGATGGTTCGTGTAAGGTTTGGTGTAGATCCATTAGCAGGGCTCCGCCCCAGAGGCTTAGGATGGTTCTAAAACCGATGTAAATTATACATGTATGTATCTTATGGACGTCAGTAGTAGAGAAGGGGCTTGTTGAGTCAGGCCACTTGAGTCGTGGGAAAACCCAGCCTTCAGGCGGTCTTACGTCATTAACCCTTTCAACCCTTTAGCCTTCAGGCGGTCTTACGTCATTAACCCTTTTAATCCTATTAACCCTTTTAACCCTTTCAACCCTTTAGCCTTCAGGCGGTCTTACGTCATTAACCCTTTTAATCCTTTTAGTTAACCCTTTCAAGACTGGTGCCGTCGATTCTGAAAAAAATCTTTTTACCTGAGTCGTATTCGAACCCCGTATGTTTGTGTTTAGAACCATCAACGCTAACCTCTCGGCTAACTTGTCCAAACAATAGAGACGCTTTTATTTGTGCTATATGACCAGTATTGTCGTTAGTCTTCTTGCATGATAGGATGTCATTGATCCTTTCTCAAGAGTTGAAAGGGTTGAAAGGGTTAAAAGGGTTGAAAGGGTTAAAAGGGTTGAAAGGGTTAAAAGGGTTGAAAGGGTTGAAAGGGTTAAAAGGGTTAAAAGGGTTGAAAGGGTTAAAAGGGGTAGAAAGGGTTAAAAGGGTTAAAAGGGTTGAAAGGGTTAAAAGGGTTGAAAGGGTTAAATAAAAGGGTTGAGAGGTTAAAAGGGTTGAAAGGGTTAAAAGGGTTAAAAGGGTTGAAAGGGTTAAAAGGGTTGAAAGGGGTTAAAAGGGTTAAAAGGGGTAGAAAGGGTTAAAAAGGGTTAAAAGGGTTAAAAGGGTTGAAAGGGGTTAAAAGGGTTGAAAGGGTTAAAAGGGTTAAAAGGGTTAAAAGGGGTAGAAAGGGTTAAAAGGGTTAAAAGGGTTGAAAGGGTTAAAGGGGTTAAAAGGGTTAAAAGGGTTGAAAGGGTTGAAAGGGTTAAATGAAAGGGTTAAAAGGGTTGAAAGGGTTAAAAGGGTTGAAAGGGTTAAAAGGGTTGAAAGGGTTAATAGGGTTAAAAGGGTTAAAAGGGTTAAAAGGGTTGAAAGGGTTAAAACGGTTAAAACGGTTAAAAGGGTTAAAAGGGTTAAAAAGGGTTAAAACGGTTAAAACGGTTAAAAGGGTTAAAAGGGTTAAAAAGGGTTAAAAAGGGTTAAAAGGGTTAAAAGGGTTGAAATGGTTAAAAGGGTTAAAAGGGTTAAAAGGGTTGAAAGGGGTTAAAAGGGGTTAAAAGGGTTAAAAAGGGTTAAAAGGGTTAAAACGGTTAAAACGGTTAAAAGGGTTAAAAAGGGTTAAAAAGGGTTAAAAAGGGTTAAAAGGGTTGAAATGGTTAAAAGGGTTAAAAGGGTTGAAAGGGTTAAAAGGGTTAAAAGGGTTGAACGGGTTAAACGAAAGGGCTGAAAGGGTTAAAAGGGTTAAAAGGGTTTGAAGTCCAAGTTGACCTGATGTCAAAAATCGTCGTATTCGTACCTTCTGCGCCCCGTCTTGAGGAAATAATGTCTTTAGGCGTAATCAACATGCTAGTACTGTATGAACTTGTTTACTTCCAAGCTTAATTGTTTTCTTTATTATTTATAATTCTTATAAATCAAATGAATATAAATAGAATATTGGAGTTTTATTATTTTATTTTTCTAAAACAAGACGTTTGATCTTATCTCTTATTTATAAAGACTTGTCCTCTGTGTTTTTCTAGGGTTGGAACTGGCATTGCCCACATTACAAGTCTTGTTTTTTTTTAAAATTTTTTTTGATTTTTCATGAAATTGACTATATTATTTTTAATTCACCTACTAATCATTAAGCGTTATCGAAAAAATATTATCGTTTTTTCAATTATGTGATAAAAAAGGTGTTGACAATTTAAGAGTAGCCTATTTCTTAGCTAGTAGCAATTTATCAAGCAATAATTATAAACTAATAAATAAAATAATACTTTGTATTTTCAAAGTATTTTCATTTACTTTAATTTTGTCAGTTTAAATTCTAAAGTTAACAGGTTTTCATTGAAAAATATATAGTCTACATAGGTTAAACACAATATTAGCAATTTCTAATGTTGCATATTGACATTATAAAATAAATCTGTAACAAATGTTTAAATTTATATAAAATATATTTATAAGCTGCATTAATTAGTTGCTATTTGTTGTTTCATGCTAAGTCAATGGAAGGGTTGGTGATCTATACGGAGGTCACCATTCCTTAACCAAATTGACCTGATGATGTCAAAAAAGTCGTATTCGTACCTTGTGTGCTATGTCTTGAGAAAATAATGTCTTTATGCGTGATGTGTGCTAGGTTATTGGTTTCAACCTGTTTCGTCCTGAATAAATGTTTGTACTAAGTCAATTAGTTTCAATGCTGTTAATTTCGGTAATGGATGGAAGTATAAGAATTAATACTTTTTTTAAATTTTAATTTTATTTATTTTTTAAACATATAATACAGAATGTTCAATTTAGTAAATCAGTTTATTTCACTTGATCCAAAACCTTTTGAATTTCTCTCTGTTACATCTAAACGTTTTATTTCATAAAAGTTCACTTGTATATGCAGTTCTTAAATCATATCCAACTGATAGAGGTGAACATCTTTGTGGAGCAAATTCGTATTTCGATAACATAAAGCATTTCAACTTGACATTTGAAGACGATTCCTCCATTTCTATAACAAAGAATACTTCTTCTATTACAATGATTGAACTTTATAAACAGAAAAGTCTATTATTTACAATCAACGTAATAGTGAACTTTCACAGAATTAAGATTTGTATACATCAGCTTCTTTACAACTTAAGATATTATAACAAATAATTATATAATACACTAAAGGTTTTACTTTCAGCAGGTTTATTAATTCAATTATGTATTAAATATTTATTTATATTAAATTGATACAAATAACTCAACACATTATGTGAATAAAATTTACGATATTATTTTAAAAATGAAAGAAAGTACATTTTATTTATTTCAATGAAACGAGGAGAAAAATAACAATTTAAAATAGTATTACAAATAAATATAATAAACTTCAGTTTTCACTTTATTCTTCACTTCTTTTTGACAAAATTATACCTTTAGGCATGATGTGTGTTAAAAAAAATTATATCAATAATCTTAATCATTTCCTCAACTCTTTCTTAACGTTTTCCTTAACCCTTTCTTTGCAAAATCAACAGACATGTTAGTACTGTATGAACTTGTTTACTTCCTGACATTAGCTTAATAGCGTTTGTTGACAAAATCATACCTTTAGGCGTGAAGTGTGTTAAAACTGTTAGGTCATTAAACTTAACCTCTTCTTCAACCCTTTTTTAATCAAATTAACCTGATGACAAAAAAATATCGTCGTATTCGAACCTTCCTGTTATTGGTCTTAACCCCTTGCTCAATATAATTAACCTGATGATGTCAAAAATCATCGAACCAGTGTTCCTCCAATCGTTTGTCTAATTGCTCTGATCGTTTTTGTCAACAAAATAATTAATAAATGAGCACAAGATTATCTTATTACAATTTTTGTTTCGCGTAAAGGTGAGGTTAACTAAATATACACTTAGCGAAAGATCAGATCATGGTTGCACAAAATCACAGCATAGCAAGACAAGCATCGAAATTAACATTGCATAAAATTAATATCTATCAGTAACAGTATATCAAATATTGACGAACGTTTTATAACTAAAAGAAAGAATAAAAAATTTCAACGTAAGAAGAGATTCCAACACGCAAATCTAACTGATATGAATAACTACTAATATAAAATAAAGATCAGAATATTAATAACATGTGTTATGACATATGGAGACCACAACTAGATAATAAACAAACGAAGAACAAAATAAATAAAGACCTATATGCATAGAACAAATTAAAGTGACGTGGTGGTACATGCCAGAGAAACGGATGGATACAACGAAATCGGAATGTAGGCTATTTAGTAAGTGGAATAGGAAGATATGTAAACATACGAATGAAGGAGGTTATACAACTGAAGGAACCATTAAAGAAGGCCGCTAATCTTACCTCTTTCGCACGAGTAAAGCTATTCGCTGTGTTGGATTTCCACGAACCCATTTGGCAGCATCGTATGCGTAAGGGAAAACAATTATTCATCACTCCATCTCTACGAGGTTTAGCTTTGGAAAATCCCCATGAACTTATACAATTGTTACTAAACAATGTAGGAGTAGTCTTGTGTATAAGCTAATAAGCTGACAAATAAACCAGAAAACACTGTCAATAGAAATAACAGTGATGTTCCCATCTAATAAAAGATTTAATTTAATGAATTACCTAACACAATTATATGCTACTAGCAGAGTACCAGTCGTTTGTACGACGTCTGACGTATATTTGTATTTGTATTTGTATTTAGGGTGAATTTACTGAAATTCAAACCCAATAAATATATCAAACTATAGTTTATAAACTTGACAATTATTGTCTTGAAAAACCAAGAGAAGGAAAAGCTCCTGCTCGTAACATGACAATTGTAAAGTGTAACTAACCTTGAAAGGTGAATAACAATCAACATTTACTATCACCTGATTAGTTGTGTTTAGAATTGACTTTTGCAGGTGATTTACTACAGATACATTTACTATCATCTGATTAACCAGATATATAATGGAGTATAGATAATTGAGTGTTACTGGAAATTTTAAGCCTAGTTTGGCGGTGCCCTGGTTAAATTTCTAAATAAAAAGAGGCCTATGTATTCAACAGGGAGCCTAAGAATGTTCGTTTAAAAATTGCAGCTTAATGAATCCACTCGTCTTTATGTAATTGAGACACAATATTACATATACAAATTTAGAGGTGCACAAACACTTTGCTACTTCAAAAAGATGATTTTAATGAATAGTATCTTAATAGAAAAAACTGCACTTTTATAATGTAATTCTATAAACTTCTCTAATTACAAACAATATTATTTTCTGTGTAATTTAAGTGAATAGAAAACAATTGTATTTTTTGACTGACTTGTATTTTTATTGAAATAATTAGTCTTTTAAAAATGGAAAGCAGCTAAATTACAAATAATATTGTGAATTTGATTCACGTAGTGGGTAAAATAAATATTATGTATTGTAATAATACATAATTCGTTTGTAATAGACTTTTTTAGTATTGTATTTTTAAAGTTCAAGCATTGTACTAATGCATTGTAATAGAAGGAATATTCATTTTAAAGGAAATGGAGGCATCGTATTCAAATGCCAAATTGGACAAAACACAGTGTAAGTATATTTTTAACAGGTACATACATGCATACTTACATACATACATAAATACATACATATATACATAAGTACATAAAAATATTTTTCGATGTTTCGATTGCAGATTTAAAAGTATTCTTATCTGTGTAAGCTTTCTTGACAATAGTTAACATTAGAAATAACCAAGGCTTTCTAGGCAGTATAATATAGAAAATATTTCAACTGAAAATGTCTAATAATGAAGTACAACTGTTGTATTCCTGAATAATAGGAAAATTAAGCCTATTATTAATTTCTAAGACAACTGTTGATGATATTATTACTACCAGCGAAAGTGTTAACTACTAAATTCCATTTTTTTATAGGTTAAGGGAAGAGTAAACATCAATCCCGTCTTTTTGTTAGCCGAGAGGCTAGGAAACTCAAGGTAAAACGATTTTTGACGTCAACACTTATATTAAATGGATTTGATTTTCTGTCTGAGTTCCGAACGATAATTGTTCATATTAGCATTTTTCATTATTATAATTTTCATTATTGTAATTTTCATTATTTCATTGCGTTAATACCGTTTCAAAGTTAATTAACAAAAGAGTACCTATGTTCTTCATCTAAGCATTGTTTCTTCACTTCTAAGCATTGTTATCTTTATTTTTATTGATATCTAAATTTTTACTGTGTGTAAAATGACAAGTTTAATACTTAAAAAAAAAATAGTAAAAGAAATTAAAGTTATATCCCTATCGATTTCTCGCTTTAAATTATATTACATTATTCTGTTGATTTTCTGTCTGAGTTCCGAACGACAATTGTTCATATTTGCATTTTGCATTATTATAATTTTCATCAATGTTATTTCATTGTGTTAATACCGTTTCAAAGTTAATTAACAGAAGAGTACCTATGTTCTTCATCTAAGCATTGTTTCTTCACTTCTAAGCATTGTTATCTTTATTTTTATTGATATCTAAATTTTTACTGTGTGTAAAATGACAAGTTTAATAGAATTTAAATGATAAGAGTAAAATTCTTGAGAATTCATCTATGTGTGACTAAAATTCACCAGATATCTTGAATTTTGAAACAGACAAGTCAATTGTTCCATTAACAAGTAAAAATGTTTTAAAAGAAGCTCTCACAGATATCATTCAAAATTTGTTGCACTAATCTTTAAAAACAGAGAAACATAAGTATTTAGAATAGATAGGAGTTATAAATATTTGATTTTGCTACAAAAGAAACAATTTTGTACATTTGTCTACAAAAACTTGTTGACATAAATGCAACAATGGTTGCCGTATTTAAAGACAATGCTATTTTTGCTCTGTAGATCTCATTAGGAACGATCGATTAAACGGGCATTTCTACTATCCTGAGCAACTATCTTCAATTACCTTTATACACGAATACTTCACATAGTGGGTAATAGAATTGTTTGTATCATTTCTTTAATTTATAATACATAAATCGTTTTTAATAGACTTTTCTAGTATTGTATTTTTAAAAAAATCAATCATTGTACTAATGCATTGAAATAGAAGGAATATTCTTTTTTTTTAATGAAATGGAGGAATCTTTTTCAAATGCCAAATTGGACAAAACACAGTGTAAGTATATTTTTTAACAGGTACATACATGCATACATACATATTTAATCACTATACTAATGCATTGTAATAGAAGATATATTCTGTTTTAATGAAATGAAGGAATCGTTTTCAAATACCAAATTGGACAAAACACAGTGTAAGTATATTTTCAACAGGTACATACATGCATACATACATACATACATATATACATAAGTACATAAAAATATTTTTCGATGTTTCGATTGCAGATTTAAAAGTATTCTTATCTGTGTAAGCTTTCTTGACAATAGTTAACATTAGAAATAACCTAGGCTTTCTAGGCAGTATAATATAGAAAATATTTC
Organism: Prosapia bicincta; assembly: GCA_036971475.1. Classification (NCBI taxonomy): domain Eukaryota; kingdom Metazoa; phylum Arthropoda; class Insecta; order Hemiptera; family Cercopidae; genus Prosapia; species Prosapia bicincta. The sequence goes on from JBAIZL010000003.1 coordinate 74,799,742, forward strand.
AACTGAAAATGTCTAATAATGAAGTACAACTGTTGTATTCCTGAATAATAGGAAAATTAAGCCTATTATTAATTTCTAAGACAACTGTTGAGGATATTATTATAAAGTATTGAGAAAAGGGTTGAGGAAGGGGTTAAGAAATGATCAATGACCCTGGATAATGTCCACCTGAGACAATTCCGAGCTCTGTACAAACTATCACGTGACATGATTTTGTCAAGAAAGAAGACTCACAATACGCCCATGATTTTGTTAAGAACGGGTTTAGGGAAAAAGGGTTGAGGAAAGGTATTTAATATAACTTTTAAAAGAAGTATTTAAATCATTTTAAACATTTAGTGTTGTAAATAAATGTACAAATTATTATTATTATTTTTAATTCACCTACTAATCATTAAGCGTTATCAAAGACATACTATCATTATTGCTATCAAGTTAACAAATAGTCATTGCCACAGGTAGCTTCAGTAATCCAATATTTTTGTGTATTATTACAATACATAATATTTATTTTTAATTAAAGAAATTAATACAAACAATTCTGTTACACACTACGTAAAACTAGTTTATAACAATATTATTTTTAATTAAAGTTCATTACATTTTTTAAATACTATTATTAAATTGTTTTGCTCTTCAAACTTTGTATAAGTAATATCAAAACGAAAATTACATAATTACATTTAAAAAGTACAGTTTTTTTCAAAAGACTATGCAAATCATTTAATTAATAAATATTTTCATGTTAAAGTACCAAAGTATTTATAAACTGTATGATTTGCATATGCAATATCAAAATACTATATTTGTAAAAATACTAATAATTGAATTCTACTATAGTTGATGAATAAAAATACTCACTGTATTAGTGTTCAGAAAAAGATCATCTACGTTCTTCGAAGAAATTCAACCATTTCTCTTCACTCTTAGTTCCAATTCAACTGTTCGTTCTTTTATAGATTTAACAACAAGTTTTTTTCCCTATAATAGCTTCTATATCTTGGTCACTTGAAAATAAAGTAGTATCACGTTTTGATAGATAGGCATGAACGGTTTCCCCCTTATTCATAAATTTTGCTAATAATGCATGACCGTATTTCGTTCCTACTATTCTTGCTTCTTTAATTACGTATGGTTTCCCTACCGTAAATGTTTGAATAGAAACTGTGTCTACACTTGTTGACGAATTAAATTTTTCAATAAGATTTGATATGCTTATGCTATCTTCTTCAGCTCGACACAAACTGAATAAATATTTCTCTGTTTGTTAAATTTAAACATTCTAGTTGTAATTAATTTGTTTTCATTTCAAATTTCCCAAGGATATAAATTTATTTTTCTCTTTCAAACTTTCCTAATGTGTTTTAAATGTAATATTAATTGCTTTTTTAAAATTGTCTACTTGTTTATTAGCATTACGTTTTTATACTTCATTTATTATTTTTTGTTATTCGCGTATTTTACTATCACAGCCTTTGTTGATTATGAAGCCTTACATTCTCCAAAGTACCAGTAAAGCTTAATCTTTTCCCATCGGTTCAGAGCAAGTATCTTTCAGATTAACCACCCTGGAGACGCGATTCCATAGTTTTCCCTTATTCCCAATACCAGGGGATCGTTCTATCATTTTCCTAATCCTACCTAATCCCACTCAACTTTCGTTAACCAAACTTTTCCTTTACAGAGGATGTAACGTGTAAATACTTCTTTACGGTAATTATTAGGATCACTTTAATTTACGTGATACCATTATTCCTCTTTATCCTCTACCAGAGAGTTTTACATCCTAATAAATCCTACTTACAATCCTTCAAGACGATGATATTCTACAACCATATGCGCTGAGTGATCGCAAACTTAAAAAAATCAAGAAATTGTGTTCAGCGACATCTGGTAGTGAAATGTAGAACTAAACCCCCGGGACTACTTTTTACTTGTAAAACTAGAATATGTTTTACCTACTTAAAATTAAAGAAGTAATGAAGCTTTACAACAAACTAGCAGAATAACTGAATATATATTACACTTTTAATACCACTTGGCAAAAAAAACCACCATTTACTGATATTTTCCAGCAGACCGCATTTCGCACTACATCAGTGCATTGTTCAATGCTGTGGGTCACGGACAAGACTTTTGCTCAGGTGTGTTGTATTGGTGTGAGACTGTGGTGTATTGGTGTAATCAACAACTACTCTATGGACAATAATACACCACAGTCTCACACCAATACAACACACCTGAGCAAAAGTCTTGTCCGTGACCCACAGCATTGAACAATGCACTGATGTAGTGCGAAATGCGGTCTGCTGGAAAATATCAGTAAATGGTGGTTTTTTTGCCAAGTGGTATTAAAAGTGTAATATATATTCAGTTATTCTGCTAGTTTGTTGTAAAGCTTCATTACTTCTTTAATTTTAAGTAGGTAAAACATATTCTAGTTTTACAAGTAAAAAGTAGTCCCGGGGGTTTAGTTCTACATTTCACTACCAGATGTCGCTGAACACAATTTCTTGATTTTTTTAAGTTTGCGATCACTCAGCGCATATGGTTGTAGAATATCATCGTCTTGAAGGATTGTAAGTAGGATTTATTAGGATGTAAAACTCTCTGGTAGAGGATAAAGAGGAATAATGGTATCACGTAAATTAAAGTGATCCTAATAATTACCGTAAAGAAGTATTTACACGTTACATCCTCTGTAAAGGAAAAGTTTGGTTAACGAAAGTTGAGTGGGATTAGGTAGGATTAGGAAAATGATAGAACGATCCCCTGGTATTGGGAATAAGGGAAAACTATGGAATCGCGTCTCCAGGGTGGTTAATCTGAAAGATACTTGCTCTGAACCGATGGGAAAAGATTAAGCTTTACTGGTACTTTGGAGAATGTAAGGCTTCATAATCAACAAAGGCTGTGATAGTAAAATACGCGAATAACAAAAAATAATAAATGAAGTATAAAAACGTAATGCTAATAAACAAGTAGACAATTTTAAAAAAGCAATTAATATTACATTTAAAACACATTAGGAAAGTTTGAAAGAGAAAAATAAATTTATATCCTTGGGAAATTTGAAATGAAAACAAATTAATTACAACTAGAATGTTTAAATTTAACAAACAGAGAAATATTTATTCAGTTTGTGTCGAGCTGAAGAAGATAGCATAAGCATATCAAATCTTATTGAAAAATTTAATTCGTCAACAAGTGTAGACACAGTTTCTATTCAAACATTTACGGTAGGGAAACCATACGTAATTAAAGAAGCAAGAATAGTAGGAACGAAATACGGTCATGCATTATTAGCAAAATTTATGAATAAGGGGGAAACCGTTCATGCCTATCTATCAAAACGTGATACTACTTTATTTTCAAGTGACCAAGATATAGAAGCTATTATAGGGAAAAAAACTTGTTGTTAAATCTATAAAAGAACGAACAGTTGAATTGGAACTAAGAGTGAAGAGAAATGGTTGAATTTCTTCGAAGAACGTAGATGATCTTTTTCTGAACACTAATACAGTGAGTATTTTTATTCATCAACTATAGTAGAATTCAATTATTAGTATTTTTACAAATATAGTATTTTGATATTGCATATGCAAATCATACAGTTTATAAATACTTTGGTACTTTAACATGAAAATATTTATTAATTAAATGATTTGCATAGTCTTTTGAAAAAAACTGTACTTTTTAAATGTAATTATGTAATTTTCGTTTTGATATTACTTATACAAAGTTTGAAGAGCAAAACAATTTAATAATAGTATTTAAAAAATGTAATGAACTTTAATTAAAAATAATATTGTTATAAACTAGTTTTACGTAGTGTGTAACAGAATTGTTTGTATTAATTTCTTTAATTAAAAATAAATATTATGTATTGTAATAATACACAAAAATATTGGATTACTGAAGCTACCTGTGGCAATGACTATTTGTTAACTTGATAGCAATAATGATAGTATGTCTTTGATAACGCTTAATGATTAGTAGGTGAATTAAAAATAATAATAATAATTTGTACATTTATTTACAACACTAAATGTTTAAAATGATTTAAATACTTCTTTTAAAAGTTATATTAAATACCTTTCCTCAACCCTTTTTCCCTAAACCCGTTCTTAACAAAATCATGGGCGTATTGTGAGTCTTCTTTCTTGACAAAATCATGTCACGTGATAGTTTGTACAGAGCTCGGAATTGTCTCAGGTGGACATTATCCAGGGTCATTGATCATTTCTTAACCCCTTCCTCAACCCTTTTCTCAATACTTTATAATAATATCCTCAACAGTTGTCTTAGAAATTAATAATAGGCTTAATTTTCCTATTATTCAGGAATACAACAGTTGTACTTCATTATTAGACATTTTCAGTTGAAATATTTTCTATATTATACTGCCTAGAAAGCCTAGGTTATTTCTAATGTTAACTATTGTCAAGAAAGCTTACACAGATAAGAATACTTTTAAATCTGCAATCGAAACATCGAAAAATATTTTTATGTACTTATGTATATATGTATGTATGTATGTATGCATGTATGTACCTGTTGAAAATATACTTACACTGTGTTTTGTCCAATTTGGTATTTGAAAACGATTCCTTCATTTCATTAAAACAGAATATATCTTCTATTACAATGCATTAGTATAGTGATTAAATATGTATGTATGCATGTATGTACCTGTTAAAAAATATACTTACACTGTGTTTTGTCCAATTTGGCATTTGAAAAAGATTCCTCCATTTCATTAAAAAAAAAGAATATTCCTTCTATTTCAATGCATTAGTACAATGATTGATTTTTTTAAAAATACAATACTAGAAAAGTCTATTAAAAACGATTTATGTATTATAAATTAAAGAAATGATACAAACAATTCTATTACCCACTATGTGAAGTATTCGTGTATAAAGGTAATTGAAGATAGTTGCTCAGGATAGTAGAAATGCCCGTTTAATCGATCGTTCCTAATGAGATCTACAGAGCAAAAATAGCATTGTCTTTAAATACGGCAACCATTGTTGCATTTATGTCAACAAGTTTTTGTAGACAAATGTACAAAATTGTTTCTTTTGTAGCAAAATCAAATATTTATAACTCCTATCTATTCTAAATACTTATGTTTCTCTGTTTTTAAAGATTAGTGCAACAAATTTTGAATGATATCTGTGAGAGCTTCTTTTAAAACATTTTTACTTGTTAATGGAACAATTGACTTGTCTGTTTCAAAATTCAAGATATCTGGTGAATTTTAGTCACACATAGATGAATTCTCAAGAATTTTACTCTTATCATTTAAATTCTATTAAACTTGTCATTTTACACACAGTAAAAATTTAGATATCAATAAAAATAAAGATAACAATGCTTAGAAGTGAAGAAACAATGCTTAGATGAAGAACATAGGTACTCTTCTGTTAATTAACTTTGAAACGGTATTAACACAATGAAATAACATTGATGAAAATTATAATAATGCAAAATGCAAATATGAACAATTGTCGTTCGGAACTCAGACAGAAAATCAACAGAATAATGTAATATAATTTAAAGCGAGAAATCGATAGGGATATAACTTTAATTTCTTTTACTATTTTTTTTTTAAGTATTAAACTTGTCATTTTACACACAGTAAAAATTTAGATATCAATAAAAATAAAGATAACAATGCTTAGAAGTGAAGAAACAATGCTTAGATGAAGAACATAGGTACTCTTTTGTTAATTAACTTTGAAACGGTATTAACGCAATGAAATAATGAAAATTACAATAATGAAAATTATAATAATGAAAAATGCTAATATGAACAATTATCGTTCGGAACTCAGACAGAAAATCAAATCCATTTAATATAAGTGTTGACGTCAAAAATCGTTTTACCTTGAGTTTCCTAGCCTCTCGGCTAACAAAAAGACGGGATTGATGTTTACTCTTCCCTTAACCTATAAAAAAATGGAATTTAGTAGTTAACACTTTCGCTGGTAGTAATAATATCATCAACAGTTGTCTTAGAAATTAATAATAGGCTTAATTTTCCTATTATTCAGGAATACAACAGTTGTACTTCATTATTAGACATTTTCAGTTGAAATATTTTCTATATTATACTGCCTAGAAAGCCTTGGTTATTTCTAATGTTAACTATTGTCAAGAAAGCTTACACAGATAAGAATACTTTTAAATCTGCAATCGAAACATCGAAAAATATTTTTATGTACTTATGTATATATGTATGTATTTATGTATGTATGTAAGTATGCATGTATGTACCTGTTAAAAATATACTTACACTGTGTTTTGTCCAATTTGGCATTTGAATACGATGCCTCCATTTTCTTTAAAATGAATATTCCTTCTATTACAATGCATTAGTACAATGCTTGAACTTTAAAAATACAATACTAAAAAAGTCTATTACAAACGAATTATGTATTATTACAATACATAATATTTATTTTACCCACTACGTGAATCAAATTCACAATATTATTTGTAATTTAGCTGCTTTCCATTTTTAAAAGACTAATTATTTCAATAAAAATACAAGTCAGTCAAAAAATACAATTGTTTTCTATTCACTTAAATTACACAGAAAATAATATTGTTTGTAATTAGAGAAGTTTATAGAATTACATTATAAAAGTGCAGTTTTTTCTATTAAGATACTATTCATTAAAATCATCTTTTTGAAGTAGCAAAGTGTTTGTGCACCTCTAAATTTGTATATGTAATATTGTGTCTCAATTACATAAAGACGAGTGGATTCATTAAGCTGCAATTTTTAAACGAACATTCTTAGGCTCCCTGTTGAATACATAGGCCTCTTTTTATTTAGAAATTTAACCAGGGCACCGCCAAACTAGGCTTAAAATTTCCAGTAACACTCAATTATCTATACTCCATTATATATCTGGTTAATCAGATGATAGTAAATGTATCTGTAGTAAATCACCTGCAAAAGTCAATTCTAAACACAACTAATCAGGTGATAGTAAATGTTGATTGTTATTCACCTTTCAAGGTTAGTTACACTTTACAATTGTCATGTTACGAGCAGGAGCTTTTCCTTCTCTTGGTTTTTCAAGACAATAATTGTCAAGTTTATAAACTATAGTTTGATATATTTATTGGGTTTGAATTTCAGTAAATTCACCCTAAATACAAATACAAATACAAATATACGTCAGACGTCGTACAAACGACTGGTACTCTGCTAGTAGCATATAATTGTGTTAGGTAATTCATTAAATTAAATCTTTTATTAGATGGGAACATCACTGTTATTTCTATTGACAGTGTTTTCTGGTTTATTTGTCAGCTTATTAGCTTATACACAAGACTACTCCTACATTGTTTAGTAACAATTGTATAAGTTCATGGGGATTTTCCAAAGCTAAACCTCGTAGAGATGGAGTGATGAATAATTGTTTTCCCTTACGCATACGATGCTGCCAAATGGGTTCGTGGAAATCCAACACAGCGAATAGCTTTACTCGTGCGAAAGAGGTAAGATTAGCGGCCTTCTTTAATGGTTCCTTCAGTTGTATAACCTCCTTCATTCGTATGTTTACATATCTTCCTATTCCACTTACTAAATAGCCTACATTCCGATTTCGTTGTATCCATCCGTTTCTCTGGCATGTACCACCACGTCACTTTAATTTGTTCTATGCATATAGGTCTTTATTTATTTTGTTCTTCGTTTGTTTATTATCTAGTTGTGGTCTCCATATGTCATAACACATGTTATTAATATTCTGATCTTTATTTTATATTAGTAGTTATTCATATCAGTTAGATTTGCGTGTTGGAATCTCTTCTTACGTTGAAATTTTTTATTCTTTCTTTTAGTTATAAAACGTTCGTCAATATTTGATATACTGTTACTGATAGATATTAATTTTATGCAATGTTAATTTCGATGCTTGTCTTGCTATGCTGTGATTTTGTGCAACCATGATCTGATCTTTCGCTAAGTGTATATTTAGTTAACCTCACCTTTACGCGAAACAAAAATTGTAATAAGATAATCTTGTGCTCATTTATTAATTATTTTGTTGACAAAAACGATCAGAGCAATTAGACAAACGATTGGAGGAACACTGGTTCGATGATTTTTGACATCATCAGGTTAATTATATTGAGCAAGGGGTTAAGACCAATAACAGGAAGGTTCGAATACGACGATATTTTTTTGTCATCAGGTTAATTTGATTAAAAAAGGGTTGAAGAAGAGGTTAAGTTTAATGACCTAACAGTTTTAACACACTTCACGCCTAAAGGTATGATTTTGTCAACAAACGCTATTAAGCTAATGTCAGGAAGTAAACAAGTTCATACAGTACTAACATGTCTGTTGATTTTGCAAAGAAAGGGTTAAGGAAAACGTTAAGAAAGAGTTGAGGAAATGATTAAGATTATTGATATAATTTTTTTTAACACACATCATGCCTAAAGGTATAATTTTGTCAAAAAGAAGTGAAGAATAAAGTGAAAACTGAAGTTTATTATATTTATTTGTAATACTATTTTAAATTGTTATTTTTCTCCTCGTTTCATTGAAATAAATAAAATGTACTTTCTTTCATTTTTAAAATAATATCGTAAATTTTATTCACATAATGTGTTGAGTTATTTGTATCAATTTAATATAAATAAATATTTAATACATAATTGAATTAATAAACCTGCTGAAAGTAAAACCTTTAGTGTATTATATAATTATTTGTTATAATATCTTAAGTTGTAAAGAAGCTGATGTATACAAATCTTAATTCTGTGAAAGTTCACTATTACGTTGATTGTAAATAATAGACTTTTCTGTTTATAAAGTTCAATCATTGTAATAGAAGAAGTATTCTTTGTTATAGAAATGGAGGAATCGTCTTCAAATGTCAAGTTGAAATGCTTTATGTTATCGAAATACGAATTTGCTCCACAAAGATGTTCACCTCTATCAGTTGGATATGATTTAAGAACTGCATATACAAGTGAACTTTTATGAAATAAAACGTTTAGATGTAACAGAGAGAAATTCAAAAGGTTTTGGATCAAGTGAAATAAACTGATTTACTAAATTGAACATTCTGTATTATATGTTTAAAAAATAAATAAAATTAAAATTTAAAAAAAGTATTAATTCTTATACTTCCATCCATTACCGAAATTAACAGCATTGAAACTAATTGACTTAGTACAAACATTTATTCAGGACGAAACAGGTTGAAACCAATAACCTAGCACACATCACGCATAAAGACATTATTTTCTCAAGACATAGCACACAAGGTACGAATACGACTTTTTTGACATCATCAGGTCAATTTGGTTAAGGAATGGTGACCTCCGTATAGATCACCAACCCTTCCATTGACTTAGCATGAAACAACAAATAGCAACTAATTAATGCAGCTTATAAATATATTTTATATAAATTTAAACATTTGTTACAGATTTATTTTATAATGTCAATATGCAACATTAGAAATTGCTAATATTGTGTTTAACCTATGTAGACTATATATTTTTCAATGAAAACCTGTTAACTTTAGAATTTAAACTGACAAAATTAAAGTAAATGAAAATACTTTGAAAATACAAAGTATTATTTTATTTATTAGTTTATAATTATTGCTTGATAAATTGCTACTAGCTAAGAAATAGGCTACTCTTAAATTGTCAACACCTTTTTTATCACATAATTGAAAAAACGATAATATTTTTTCGATAACGCTTAATGATTAGTAGGTGAATTAAAAATAATATAGTCAATTTCATGAAAAATCAAAAAAAATTTTAAAAAAAAACAAGACTTGTAATGTGGGCAATGCCAGTTCCAACCCTAGAAAAACACAGAGGACAAGTCTTTATAAATAAGAGATAAGATCAAACGTCTTGTTTTAGAAAAATAAAATAATAAAACTCCAATATTCTATTTATATTCATTTGATTTATAAGAATTATAAA
>JBAIZL010000003.1:74809819-74854819 GCA_036971475.1 Prosapia bicincta
ACGACTCCTTTGAATACCACGGCTATCCATGTATACGTTGTAATTTGCTAGGAACACTATTCAGCACGAGTTTTGCAGTTTGGGCGGTAATACATACGACCTTTATACACGGCTATCCATGTATACGTTGTATATTTGCTAGGAACACCTATTAGCACGAGTTTTGCAGTTTGGGCGGTAATACATACGACCTTTATACACGGCTATCCATGTATACGTTGTATATTTGCTAGGAACACCTATTAGCACGAGTTTTGCAGTTTGGGCGGTAATACATACGGCCTTTATACACGGCTATCCATGTATACGTTGTATATTTGCTAGGAACACCTATTAGCACGAGTTTTGCAGTTTGGGCGGTAATACATACGGCCTTTATACACGGCTATCCATGTATACGTTGTATATTTGCTAGGAACACCTATTAGCACGAGTTTTGCAGTTTGGGCGGTAATACATACGACCTTTATACACGGCTATCCATGTATACGTTGTATATTTGCTAGGAACACCTATTAGCACGAGTTTTGCAGTTTGGGCGGTAATACATACGGACCTTTATACACGGCTATCCATGTATACGTTGTATATTTGCTAGGAACACCTATTAGCACGAGTTTTGCAGTTTGGGCGGTAATACATACGACCTTTATACACGGCTATCCATGTATACGTTGTATATTTGCTAGGAACACCTATTAGCACGAGTTTTGCAGTTTGGGCGGTACTACATACGACCTTTATACACGGCTATCCATGTATACGTTGTATATTTGCTAGGAACACCTATTAGCACGAGTTTTGCAGTTTGGGCGGTACTACATACGACCTTTATACACGGCTATCCATGTATACGTTGTATATTTGCTAGGAACACCTATTAGCACGAGTTTTGCAGTTTGGGCGGTACTACATACGACCTTTATACACGGCTATCCATGTATACGTTGTATATTTGCTAGGAACACCTATTAGCACGAGTTTTGCAGTTTGGGCGGTACTACATACGACCTTTATACACGGCTATCCATGTATACGTTGTATATTTGCTAGGAACACCTATTAGCACGAGTTTTGCAGTTTGGGCGGTACTACATACGACCTTTATACACGGCTATCCATGTATACGTTGTATATTTGCTAGGAACACCTATTAGCACGAGTTTTGCAGTTTGGGCGGTACTACATACGACCTTTATACACGGCTATCCATGTATACGTTGTATATTTGCTAGGAACACCTATTAGCACGAGTTTTGCAGTTTGGGCGGTAATACATACGGCCTTTATACACGGCTATCCATGTATACGTTGTATATTTGCTAGGAACACCTATTAGCACGAGTTTTGCAGTTTGGGCGGTAATACATACGGCCTTTATACACGGCTATCCATGTATACGTTGTATATTTGCTAGGAACACCTATTAGCACGAGTTTTGCAGTTTGGGCGGTAATACATACGGCCTTTATACACGGCTATCCATGTATACGTTGTATATTTGCTAGGAACACCTATTAGCACGAGTTTTGCAGTTTGGGCGGTAATACATACGGACCTTTATACACGGCTATCCATGTATACGTTGTATATTTGCTAGGAACACCTATTAGCACGAGTTTTGCAGTTTGGGCGGTAATACATACGGCCTTTATACACGGCTATCCATGTATACGTTGTATATTTGCTAGGAACACCTATTAGCACGAGTTTTGCAGTTTGGGCGGTAATACATACGGCCTTTATACACGGCTATCCATGTATACGTTGTATATTTGCTAGGAACACCTATTAGCACGAGTTTTGCAGTTTGGGCGGTAATACATACGGCCTTTATACACGGCTATCCATGTATACGTTGTATATTTGCTAGGAACACCTATTAGCACGAGTTTTGCAGTTTGGGCGGTAATACATACGGCCTTTATACACGGCTATCCATGTATACGTTGTATATTTGCTAGGAACACCTATTAGCACGAGTTTTGCAGTTTGGGCGGTAATACATACGACCTTTATACACGGCTATCCATGTATACGTTGTATATTTGCTAGGAACACCTATTAGCACGAGTTTTGCAGTTTGGGCGGTAATACATACGGCCTTTATACACGGCTATCCATGTATACGTTGTATATTTGCTAGGAACACCTATTAGCACGAGTTTTGCAGTTTGGGCGGTAATACATACGGCCTTTATACACGGCTATCCATGTATACGTTGTATATTTGCTAGGAACACCTATTAGCACGAGTTTTGCAGTTTGGGCGGTAATACATACGGCCTTTATACACGGCTATCCATGTATACGTTGTATATTTGCTAGGAACACCTATTAGCACGAGTTTTGCAGTTTGGGCGGTAATACATACGGCCTTTATACACGGCTATCCATGTATACGTTGTATATTTGCTAGGAACACCTATTAGCACGAGTTTTGCAGTTTGGGCGGTACTACGTACGGCCTTTATACACGGCTATCCATGTATACGTTGTACATTTGCTAGGAACACCTATTAGCACGAGTTTTGCAGTTTGGGCGGTACTACATACGACCTTTATACACGGCTATCCATGTATACGTTGTATATTTGCTAGGAACACCTATTAGCACGAGTTTTGCAGTTTGGGCGGTAATACATACGACCTTTATACACGGCTATCCATGTATACGTTGTATATTTGCTAGGAACACCTATTAGCACGAGTTTTGCAGTTTGGGCGGTACTACATACGACCTTTATACACGGCTATCCATGTATACGTTGTATATTTGCTAGGAACACCTATTAGCACGAGTTTTGCAGTTTGGGCGGTAATACATACGGCCTTTATAAACGGCTATCCATGTATACGTTGTATATTTGCTAGGAACACCTATTAGCACGAGTTTTGCAGTTTGGGCGGTACTACATACGACCTTTATACACGGCTATCCATGTATACGTTGTATATTTGCTAGGAACACCTATTAGCACGAGTTTTGCTGTTTGGGCGGTACTACATACGACCTTTATACACGGCTATCCATGTATACGTTGTATATTTGCTAGGAACACCTATTAGCACGAGTTTTGCAGTTTGGGCGGTACTACATACGACCTTTATACACGGCTATCCATGTATACGTTGTATATTTGCTAGGAACACCTATTAGCACGAGTTTTGCAGTTTGGGCGGTACTACATACGACCTTTATACACGGCTATCCATGTATACGTTGTATATTTGCTAGGAACACCTATTAGCATGAGTTTTGCTGTTTGGGCGGTAATACATACGGCCTTTATACACGGCTATCCATGTATACGTTGTATATTTGCTAGGAACACCTATTAGCACGAGTTTTGCAGTTTGGGCGGTACTACATACGACCTTTATACACGGCTATCCATGTATACGTTGTATATTTGCTAGGAACACCTATTAGCACGAGTTTTGCAGTTTGGGCGGTACTACATACGACCTTTATACACGGCTATCCATGTATACGTTGTATATTTGCTAGGAACACCTATTAGCACGAGTTTTGCAGTTTGGGCGGTAATACATACGGCCTTTATAAACGGCTATCCATGTATACGTTGTATATTTGCTAGGAACACCTATTAGCACGAGTTTTGCTGTTTGGGCGGTAATACATACGGCCTTTATACACGGCTATCCATGTATACGTTGTATATTTGCTAGGAACACCTATTAGCACGAGTTTTGCAGTTTGGGCGGTACTACATACGGCCTGTATACACGGCTATCCATGTATACGTTGTATATTTGCTAGGAACACCTATTAGCACGAGTTTTGCAGTTTGGGCGGTAATACATACGGCCTTTATACACGGCTATCCATGTATACGTTGTATATTTGCTAGGAACACCTATTAGCACGAGTTTTGCAGTTTGGGCGGTACTACATACGGCCTTTATACACGGCTATCCATGTATACGTTGTATATTTGCTAGGAACACCTATTAGCACGAGTTTTGCAGTTTGGGCGGTAATACATACGGCCTTTATACACGGCTATCCATGTATACGTTGTATATTTGCTAGGAACACCTATTAGCACGAGTTTTGCAGTTTGGGCGGTACTACATACGGCCTGTATACACGGCTATCCATGTATACGTTGTATATTTGCTAGGAACACCTATTAGCACGAGTTTTGCAGTTTGGGCGGTACTACATACGGCCTGTATACACGGCTATCCATGTATACGTTGTATATTTGCTAGGAACACCTATTAGCACGAGTTTTGCAGTTTGGGCGGTAATACATACGGCCTTTATACACGGCTATCCATGTATACGTTGTATATTTGCTAGGAACACCTATTAGCACGAGTTTTGCAGTTTGGGCGGTACTACATACGGCCTGTATACACGGCTATCCATGTATACGTTGTATATTTGCTAGGAACACCTATTAGCACGAGTTTTGCAGTTTGGGCGGTAATACATACGGCCTTTATACACGGCTATCCATGTATACGTTGTATATTTGCTAGGAACACCTATTAGCACGAGTTTTGCAGTTTGGGCGGTACTACATACGACCTTTATACACGGCTATCCATGTATACGTTGTATATTTGCTAGGAACACCTATTAGCACGAGTTTTGCAGTTTGGGCGGTACTACATACGACCTTTATACACGGCTATCCATGTATACGTTGTATATTTGCTAGGAACACCTATTAGCACGAGTTTTGCAGTTTGGGCGGTAATACATACGGCCTTTATACACGGCTATCCATGTATACGTTGTATATTTGCTAGGAACACCTATTAGCACGAGTTTTGCAGTTTGGGCGGTACTACATACGGCCTGTATACACGGCTATCCATGTATACGTTGTATATTTGCTAGGAACACCTATTAGCACGAGTTTTGCAGTTTGGGCGGTAATACATACGGCCTTTATACACGGCTATCCATGTATACGTTGTATATTTGCTAGGAACACCTATTAGCACGAGTTTTGCAGTTTGGGCGGTACTACATACGGCCTGTATACACGGCTATCCATGTATACGTTGTATATTTGCTAGGAACACCTATTAGCACGAGTTTTGCAGTTTGGGCGGTAATACATACGGCCTTTATACACGGCTATCCATGTATACGTTGTATATTTGCTAGGAACACCTATTAGCACGAGTTTTGCAGTTTGGGCGGTAATACATACGGCCTTTATACACGGCTATCCATGTGTACGTTGTATATTTGCTAGGAACACCTATTAGCACGAGTTTTGCAGTTTGGGCGGTAATACATACGGCCTTTATACACGGCTATCCATGTATACGTTGTATATTTGCTAGGAACACCTATTAGCACGAGTTTTGCAGTTTGGGCGGTACTACATACGACCTTTATACACGGCTATCCATGTATACGTTGTATATTTGCTAGGAACACCTATTAGCACGAGTTTTGCAGTTTGGGCGGTAATACATACGGCCTTTATACACGGCTATCCATGTATACGTTGTATATTTGCTAGGAACACCTATTAGCTCGAGTTTTGCAGTTTTTGCGGTAATACATACGGCCTTTATACACGGCTATCCATGTATACGTTGTATATTTGCTAGGAACACCTATTAGCACGAGTTTTGCAGTTTGGGCGGTACTACATACGACCTTTTTACACGGCTATCCATGTATACGTTGTATATTTGCTAGGAACACCTATTAGCACGAGGTTTGCAGTTTGGGCGGTACTACATACGGCCTTTATACACGGCTATCCATGTATACGTTGTATATTTGCTAGGAACACCTATTAGCACGAGTTTTGCAGTTTGGGCGGTAATACATACGGCCTTTATACACGGCTATCCATTTATACGTTGTATATTTGCTAGGAACACCTATTAGCACGAGTTTTGCAGTTTGGGCGGTAATACATACGGCCTTTATACACGGCTATCCATGTATACGTTGTATATTTGCTAGGAACACCTATTAGCACGAGTTTTGCAGTTTGGGCGGTAATACATACGGCCTTTATACACGGCTATCCATGTATACGTTGTATATTTGCTAGGAACACCTATTAGCACGAGTTTTGCAGTTTGGGCGGTACTACATACGACCTTTATACACGGCTATCCATGTATACGTTGTATATTTGCTAGGAACACCTATTAGCACGAGTTTTGCAGTTTGGGCGGTACTACATACGACCTTTATACACGGCTATCCATGTATACGTTGTATATTTGCTAGGAACACCTATTAGCACGAGTTTTGCAGTTTGGGCGGTACTACATACGACCTTTATACACGGCTATCCATGTATACGTTGTATATTTGCTAGGAACACCTATTAGCACGAGTTTTGCAGTTTGGGCGGTACTACATACGACCTTTATACACGGCTATCCATGTATTCGTTGTGCATTTGTTGGAAAGAAGACGAAATAAAACCTTTTATCTACTGGTAAGGAAGGTTACTTACGGACACATCCTTGTTTACCGAAAGAGAAAATGTATATAGTAACTTATTATGCATAAAGGGTAATAAACATTTGTAAGGTCTTGGTGGCTCCAGAAGTCAAACCAAACTTCGTTATGACGTCACTTTGGTTGAGGGTCTATAAGGCTAAAGGATGGATTTACAGATGTTGCCACCATTGGTGGCTCCAGAAGTCAAACCAAACTTCGTTATGACGTCACTTTGGTTGAGGGTGTGTAAGGCTAAAGGATGGTTTAACAGATGTTGCCACTATTGGTGGCTCCAGACGTCAAACCAAACTTCGTTATGACGTCACTTTGGTTGAGGGTGTGTAAGGCTAAAGGATGGTTTAACAGATGTTGCCACCATTGGTGGCTCCAGAAGTCAAACCAAACTTCGTTATGACGTCACTTTGGTTGAGGGTCTATAAGGCTAAAGGATGGATTTACAGATGTTGCCACCATTGGTGGCTCCAGAAGTCAAACCAAACTTCGTTATGACGTCACTTTGGTTGAGGGTCTATAAGGCTAAAGGATGGATTTACAGATGTTGCCACCATTGGTGGCTCCAGAAGTCAAACCAAACTTCGTTATGACGTCACTTTGGTTGAGGGTGTGTAAGGCTAAAGGATGGTTTAACAGATGTTGCCACTATTGGTGGCTCCAGACGTCAAACCAAACTTCGTTATGACGTCACTTTGGTTGAGGGTGTGTAAGGCTAAAGGATGGATTTACAGATGTTGCCACCATTGGTGGCTCCAGAAGTCAAACCAAACTTCGTTATGACGTCACTTTGGTTGAGGGTCTATAAGGCTAAAGGATGGATTTACAGATGTTGCCACCATTGGTGGCTCCAGAAGTCAAACCAAACTTCGTTATGACGTCACTTTGGTTGAGGGTCTATAAGGCTAAAGGATGGATTTACAGATGTTGCCACCATTGGTGGCTCCAGAAGTCAAACCAAACTTCGTTATGACGTCACTTTGGTTGAGGGTCTATAAGGCTAAAGGATGGATTTACAGATGTTGCCACCATTGGTGGCTCCACAAGTCAAACCAAACTTCGTTATGACGTCACTTTGGTTGAGGGTCTATAAGGCTAAAGGATGGATTTACAGATGTTGCCACCATTGGTGGCTCCACAAGTCAAACCAAACTTCGTTATGACGTCACTTTGGTTGAGGGTCTATAAGGCTAAAGGATGGATTTACAGATGTTGCCACCATTGGTGGCTCCACAAGTCAAACCAAACTTCGTTATGACGTCACTTTGGTTGAGGGTCTATAAGGCTAAAGGATGGATTTACAGATGTTGCCACCATTGGTGGCTCCAGAAGTCAAACCAAACTTCGTTATGACGTCACTTTGGTTGAGGGTCTATAAGGCTAAAGGATGGATTTACAGATGTTGCCACCATTGGTGGCTCCAGAAGTCAAACCAAACTTCGTTATGACGTCACTTTGGTTGAGGGTGTGTAAGGCTAAAGGATGGTTTAACAGATGTTGCCACCATTGGTGGCTCCAGAAGTCAAACCAAACTTCGTTATGACGTCACTTTGGTTGAGGGTCTATAAGGCTAAAGGATGGATTTACAGATGTTGCCACCATTGGTGGCTCCAGAAGTCAAACCAAACTTCGTTATGACGTCACTTTGGTTGAGGGTCTATAAGGCTAAAGGATGGATTTACAGATGTTGCCACCATTGGTGGCTCCAGAAGTCAAACCAAACTTCGTTATGACGTCACTTTGGTTGAGGGTCTATAAGGCTAAAGGATGGATTTACAGATGTTGGCACCATTGGTGGCTCCACAAGTCAAACCAAACTTCGTTATGACGTCACTTTGGTTGAGGGTCTATAAGGCTAAAGGATGGATTTACAGATGTTGCCACCATTGGTGGCTCCAGAAGTCAAACCAAACTTCGTTATGACGTCACTTTGGTTGAGGGTCTATAAGGCTAAAGGATGGATTTACAGATGTTGCCACCATTGGTGGCTCCAGAAGTCAAACCAAACTTCGTTATGACGTCACTTTGGTTGAGGGTCTATAAGGCTAAAGGATGGATTTACAGATGTTGCCACCATTGGTGGCTCCACAAGTCAAACCAAACTTCGTTATGACGTCACTTTGGTTGAGGGTCTATAAGGCTAAAGGATGGATTTACAGATGTTGCCACCATTGGTGGCTCCAGAAGTCAAACCAAACTTCGTTATGACGTCACTTTGGTTGAGGGTCTATAAGGCTAAAGGATGGATTTACAGATGTTGCCACCATTGGTGGCTCCAGAAGTCAAACCAAACTTCGTTATGACGTCACTTTGGTTGAGGGTCTATAAGGCTAAAGGATGGATTTACAGATGTTGCCACCATTGGTGGCTCCAGAAGTCAAACCAAACTTCGTTATGACGTCACTTTGGTTGAGGGTCTATAAGGCTAAAGATGGATTTACAGATGTTGTCACCATTGGTGGCTCCAGAAGTCAAACCAAACTTCGTTATGACGTCACTTTGGTTGAGGGTCTATAAGGCTAAAGAATGGTTTTACAGATGTTGCCACCATTGGAGGCTACAAGAAGAATTGTCCGTTCAGGCCTATGCGTTGGCAAAGTGAGGAAATGAGTTAAGTTGAAATTGTGTTTTGCGGCTTCGTGTTGTTTTAGGGGTTATAAATTTGGCCGCCTGTTGGAGTTTCTAGTTTCTGAGTTTATATACTGACATATAGGACTATATATATATATATATATATATATATATATATATATATATATATATATATATATATATATATATATATATATATATCCTATATATGACTATAGTCATGACTAGCAATGACTAGCAAAATTGGATTTATAAATTTCTGGCTTTTGTGTAATTTATAAATCAAATTTTGCCAGTCATTGTATTAAAAATAATCACATATTTCCTAATATAGATAATATGATACTTGTAAAAGAAATTAACAAAGGCCTGAGAAAGAATATTTATGAAGCTTTAGAAATACATAAATATAATACTAATAATGAGTTGATAAATGAACAAATACGAGTAAAATCTAAATTTGATACTATATTCAGTGTTTGTATTGTTAGGGCAGCAAAATAAAAGTTTGACAACATTGTAATACATTTGGCAACGCTGTTTATTGCATCTATTTTGCAAATGTATAGTTGATGTTAAGTTTCTGGTATTCCTGAGGATGTTGGTACTGTTTGCCAACGAAAAGCTTTGAAATGTAAATTCAATATATTACTCTTGTATTTAAAAATGGTTTTATTTCTTTATTAATACCCA
This sequence comes from Prosapia bicincta, assembly GCA_036971475.1. Taxonomy (NCBI): domain Eukaryota; kingdom Metazoa; phylum Arthropoda; class Insecta; order Hemiptera; family Cercopidae; genus Prosapia; species Prosapia bicincta. Next base: position 74,819,577 of record JBAIZL010000003.1, read on the forward strand.
AGAATACATATTATGTATATATATATATATATATATATATATATATATATATATATATATATATATATATATATATATATATATATATATATATATATGACTACAAGACCTAGATACGTAAGTATTCCCTAAACGTCCTTCAGTTTAGGACAGGATGTACCTCTTGCAGACCCATTACTTACTTAGTATTTCTTAACGATTTACGAGGAAATCTTTGTCAAGTGTTCACCAATTATGTATTTATTGTAAATATAATAGTGTAATGTAATACTGACAAAGATTGTATCAAATACGACTTATTTCCTTTTTTCGTATAATTATTAAACATACAATGTAAACCAGAACAAAGTGATTTCAAAAGTCACAACATAAACAGTGTATAAGCTTCACGATTATAGCTTACGTTACAGACACACACAAAACCGTGTAAGCTCAACCCAAGTTTTTCGTCAAGTTTCTTGGAAAGGACAAATTTAATATCTTAAATACCAACGAGTAATATAAACAAAAACATTTTAAAGTCATTTCCCACACACTTCAACAAAGAAAAGTTTTATTTTAGTTAATTTTTAATAATTAATATAAATAAAGTAGCATAGCCTATGCGTTAAAACAGCTGTTCTACCACATAACCTATAACATAAAATCAGCTGTTTTATGAAATCATATGTTATCCCTTGTTATCGGCAAAGTGGTGAGAAATTATTATATTGCATACCTTGGCCCTTGTGAAAAGTTTTTCTCTAATATTAAACTGAAATGAATTAATTTTAAATTTAATCATTGAATTAATTTTTGAAAAAAACTGTATTAACGTACAGTGCCATCCACTACAAGTTTAAAAAAATGTATTTTAACTCAAGTGTTTGAATAAAAAGTATTTTATTACCGATTGAAAATTTGAACACGATATTTATAGGTAGAACAGACGAAATTGAAATAAAATTAGGTTTTCTCGTTTAGAATTGATTTAAAAGCAAAGAATATATGAAAAGGCCAGAGTTAATTCAATCTTTGCATTACAAGAACAGTTTTTATTGAGTATACATGATTTTACTTTTGATTTTGAATTAATAAAATATACAAATATAGCGTTTTTAAAGAGTAGATATTACTTTAATTTATATAACAGATTGAAATTAATAAATGGTTTAGAGGAAAGCATTTACTCTGATTACAGCTGTTTGCGTCTGGTAACACAGAAAGCCAGTCTATCGCAGATGTAAAGCTAACGAACCATGCGACCTTGATAGATGGAAGGGACGGAATTACTGCTCAGCTGTAATAGAATCTTCTGAGTTATTGCCCCTATAACATTGTCACGGATTCTACCATTGCAAAGTCATGGCAAACTAGTTAGGCAACGAATCGTCCACGTTGCTTTGGGCAAATGAAATGATACGGGCTTCCAAGAAATGATTATGTCAATACGGTATGCAAAGAAAATAAGTCGGGCTTCCAAGAAATGTTTATATCAATGCAGTATGGGAAGGAAATAAATTGGGCTTCTAAGTAATGTTAATTACATAGGAAAGTTTGGTGTCCCCCGAGGTTATGCAGCGTCTGTCGCCGACAATGACTAGAGGTAGGAGAATGGGTATCAGGGCTTTTGGTAAGGGCTAGATGTAGGAGGTGTATCTGCACGGCAGGAATTTTTCTGGGTGGGACGATTTATAGTATTTATACAATTAAATATAGCATTTAATATGTAGACCCTACGTATTATATAATTATATACGATATATATATATATATATATATATATATATATATATATATATATATATATATATATATATAAGTATTTATAGTGCTGTAGATTCAGTGTTGACCAAAGGATTAAGAAGCTCCTGGGAACTCGCGCTGCCTCCCGACACGCTCGCTAGGCCGATCGATGACAAAGAATAACTCACTGTTTCACAAAACTGAATTATTTGTAACCTATATTTTAAATACAAAATTAATAGTTTGTTTTCAATTTATAGATAAAACTTTAAGAAGAATGAATTAAAACTTGAACAAAATGCCACGTTATTAATACAAAATTCTACGCCATAAATGTGATATTTAAGTTTTCGTATTACATTATTTTATTTAGTTTCAGTAAGTAGCGTACCGTAATAAATATTACACGCACAACCTTACGAAGCTTCTCGTTCCAGTTTGGATTAATTTTCATTAAAATATTGTGTAGAAATTTAAAAATTAGTAGAAACGTTGCAGTGATGTGGAACAGTGAGCCACAATTTGTTACCGCCCTGGCTGGCGGAGGTGTTACAAGAGGTTTCTTAACCGACTGGAAGCATGTAGCAGCTAACATTTTAATTTGTTTACTTCAGAATTGCGTCAATGAACAATTGCTTAAAATCCCATGACTTTGCCTTCAAATACGACTTAATAATGTGCTAAAGAGGGGTTTTTTATTGCACTTAAGTAAATATTTAGAAAATAACTTTAAATAAAACACTTAAACTTGTAATTTTTATTAGAGGTTTGGAAAGGACGTACTATAATGGTATAAACGCTTTGAGGTAACAAGTGGAATGAAATAAAGTTCACTTGATGCGCGCAAGCCTTCCTTTAGAAGCACTAAATAAGAGACAACTAATTAAATTTACTACTGACGACAGGTTTTCTCTAGAAACTTATTTATGTTCTAAACATAAAACCTATCTAAATATAAAACCTTTCTAAACCTAAAACCTACCTAAATATAAAACCTTTCTAAACCTAAAACCTACCTAAATATAAAACCTTTCTAAAGCTAAAACCTATCTAAATATAAAACCTTTCTAAACCTAAAACCTACCTAAATATAAAACCTTTCTAAACCTAAAACCTACCTAAATATAAAACCTTTCTAAACCTAAAACCTACCTAAATATAAAACCTTTCTAAACCTAAAACCTACCTAAATATAAAATATTTCTAAACCTAAAACCTACCTAAATATAAAACCTTTCTAAACCTAAAACCTACCTAAATATAAAACCTTTCTAAACCTAAAACCTACCTAAATATAAAACCTTTCTAAACCTAAAACCTACCTAAATATAAAACCTTTCTAAACCTAAAACCTACCTAAATATAAAACCTTTCTAAACCTAAAACCTACCTAAATATAAAACCTTTATAAACATAAAACGCATCTAAACATAAAACATTTCTAAACATAGAACGTTTCTAAACATACAACCTTTCTAACCATAAAACATTTCTAAACATACAACCTTTCTAAACATAAAACATTTCTAAACATACAACCTTTCTAAACATACAACCTTTCTAACCATAAAACATTTCTAAACATACAACCTTTCAAAACATAAAACATTTCTAAACATAGAACGTTTCTAAACATACAACCTTTCTAACCATAAAACATTTCTAAACATACAACCTTTTTAAACATAAAACGTTTCTAAACATACAACCTTTCTAACCATAAAAAATTTCTAAACATACAACCTTTCTAAACATAAAACATTTCTAAACATAGAACCTTTCTAAACATAAAACCTTTTTAAACATAGAACCTTTCTAAACATAAAACCTTTCTAAACATAAAACATTTCTAAACATACAACCTTTCTAAACATAAAACATTTCTAAACATAGAACCTTTCTAACCATACAAACTTTCTAAACATACAACCTTTCTAACCATACAAACTTTCTAAACATACAACCTTTCTAACCATACAAACTTTCTAAACATAAAACATTTCTATACATAGAAATTTTCTAACCATACAAACTTTCTAAACATAAAACATTTCTAAACATAAAACATTTCTAAACATACCACCTTTCAAAACATAAAACATTTCTAAACTTAGCACCTTTCTAAACATAGAACCTTTCTAAACATAAAACATTTCTAAACATACAACCTTTTTAAACATAAAACTTTTCTAAACATACAACCTTTCTAAACATAAAACGTTTCTAAACATACAACCTTTCTAACCATAAAACATTTCTAAACATACAACCTTTCTAAACATAAAACATTTCTAAACATAGAACCTTTCTAAACATAAAACCTTTTTAAACATAGAACCTTTCTAAACATAAAACCTTTCTAAACATAAAACATTTCTAAACATACAACCTTTCTAAACGTAAAACGTTTCTAAACATAGAACCTTTCTAACCATACAAACTTTCTAAACATACAACCTTTCTAACCATACAAACTTTCTAAACATAAAACATTTCTATACATAGAACCTTTCTAACCATACAAACTTTCTAAACATAAAACATTTCTAAACATAGAACCGTTCTAACCATACAAACGTTCTAAACATAAAACATTTCTAAACATACAACCTTTCTAACCATACAAACTTTCTAAACATAAAACATTTCTAAACATACAACCTTTCTAACCATACAAACTTTCTAAACATAAAACATTTCTAAACATAGAACCTTTCTAACCATACAAACTTTCTAAACACAAACCATTCTAAACACAGAACCTTTCTAAATATAAAACCTTACCAATCATTTATTTTACCATAAAATATTTTAATTGTATAATAGAATTATATAATCACAAGTTTCTCAGTAGCCAATTAATTATATTGAACAATTTAGCGAAATTTTATTCTAAATTAAGTAGATATTTATCATTGCATAACACAATTTCTTGAAACGTTATATAAATATATCAAAGATCTTTATTTTATCTACATCTTTGTATATGTTTTAATTTTATATTACAAAGAAGAAGTATATGCTTAGTTGGCAAATTTCAGGTTTGGTATCCAAAAACACTTTGGAATAAATACAGGCATTAGAAGATTTTTGGCGCCCAAATAGGAAATTTGGTTTTTTGTTTGCAAAGACGCAATAAATAACAGAATTAGGAAGATACGTATTTGGGTCATGGGAAAGTTTCGTCCGGGAAAGCTTCAGTGTTTTTATAATGTTCAGGCTGTCTGAGTTTATCATCATTTTGCTATTTTGGGAAATACGTTTACTTTCAAATTAAATTATAAACGTTTCTAAACTCACTGAACGAGATTTTCCTATAAATAATTACAATGCATGTTACAAATAGTTATATATTCGTACTGAATGATAGTTGACAATTAGTTTGATCATCCACGATAAAGTACAAAAAAGCTAGGATAAAACTGAACGGAAATGTGATTTCTATATCAAGCTAATTAGAGCTTAACTAAGGAGAACAATTCGCAACTGTAAAAACTAAAATAATTTACTCTAAATCTCACTACACATTAGTTTATCAAAACTAATACTCTGGTTTATTAAAACAGACTAGTTTTCGACGACGATGTCCCCTTCATCAGTGTTTGGCTACTACTCCAAGGACAGTAGTGGTTTATCAGTAGTAGTGAAGCATTGACGAAGGCGATTTCGTCGTCGAAACTAGTCTGTTTTAATAAACTAGTGTGTTTTTGTGAGCTAATCTATAGTGATATTTAGAGTAAACTGTTTTAATGTTTACCTTTGTTGTTTCTATTCTTTACAAGCTTCTGTATTACAGAAGATAATTGTAACGAGTTTTATTCCTTCTGTATTTAGACAATGAGTTTAAATAAATAAAAACAGATGGAAAGTAATTTAATGTTAATCTAGTTCTGGATATTTCATTTCACTCTGGTTGAACGGGTTTACTGAGATGAGGGATCCTACCTAAGCAATGTCCCCCATGCGCGGTATTAGGGTATATTTAGGTTCATTCCTTGGTCCCACCCTGACTCCCCCTGCCTTGACGACAAAGTGAACATCTGTTTTGCCACTGTACAAATGTAAATAATACGATGAAAATCAAGTAGATGAATTGAATATTAAAAATGTGCAACATGTATAAGGAATTAAAAACATTAAGGCTTTATAAATCTAAATGAGGTAAGTTAAAATTATACAGCTTAAACCATCCCTTTATAGTTGCCCATCCATAAGGGGGTGAAACTCGTATTTATTTTAAACCAATGCACGCACAATTAATGGTATAATGCTGTGATGCCCAACAAGTACGGGTTTGCGGGCAATGTTTCAGGGGTCCGTGAGATGGCATTGAAATTGAAAAGTTGTTTTTATTTCAGTAACAGGTTCGCTGCGACCGTAACTGTAACTCTGTGCTTCATGAAAAATCAGTGATAAATTCCTACTGAGGTGAAAAAAATTTATTTTAGAGCTCCTCGAGGACTATTTATCATATTGTGTGGTACCCTTGGCAAGAGTTTAAGTTTGTACAATGGAGGATCCGATGACAAACAGATAGGGCAAACAGTTAATACACTTCTTTAAGAAATATATTTCTAGGTATTGGAAAGTTGACGCAGTGCCAAGACTCACTAGACTTCGAACATGAAGATTCTCAGTTCAAATCCGGTTAGTCCCCACAAATTTTATAATTTAATTATTGAATAAATATATGAAAAAACTTGATCAATATCAACTGTCATCCACTATAGGTTAAAAAAATGTATTTAAACTTTTTGGTTGAATGCAAACATATTTTATTAACCATTGAAATTTGTGTACACAAGATTATATCAGGAGAGCGTGAGAAGTAATTTAATAAATATATGAATCGGCTTGATATGCAGTAGGATTTTAAAGTAAAAGTGTCAAGTATGGAGCCTAACATTTCTGAAATCATGAACTCAAAGGACAGATTCAACTCATCTCACTGAAATTATTGTTAGATTGTGAGTTATTACAATTACATTGTTTAATAATTTTGAATTAATAATATTATTATTATCCACATTATACTTATATTTATTAATTTTTGTCTGTTTATCAAGATTATAACAAACTTGTGATGCTTGTTTTGCTTCATTACCTCCTTGTTCTAAACAAAATATTAATAATAATAAGTTTAATGAATTTCCCTTCGACTTACAAACTTTAACATGTTGATAGTCTTTTTTTGTATCTTAAATAAATATAAAACACTTTTTGTAACCACTTAATAAACTTTTGGTAAAATCAAAAATATAATTTTTATAAGATCAGTTGCCCCCTTGAAGTAAGTGGGTAGGCAAAACAAAAACTACTTACTAATTACTCAAAATTTTGTGCGTGTAGTCTACAATCTAAGTTTAAGAATTTCAGGCGTCCTGATCGACCGATGAAGAGGTCTTGAAAAACGTTCGTCTCGAGCCCATGGTATAAAGTATAAAACAAGTGCCCCAGCATATTATGTGATTGCGTACTAATAAAAATGTTTCGAAGGAAATGTTTTTCTTGTAAATGGAGTGTAAAATTTTAAAACTCTAAGAGCAAGTCTTGTGTTTACTTAACTAAGTGAATACACAGGGCTTACTCGCTGACGGGTTTCGAAACAATCGTTCCTTTGACGAAGCAAAGCCTCTACTGGCGGCATACGCTTAGGTACAAAGGTTGTCGGAATGAATTTATGACTGTGGAAGGGGTGGGTTAGTTTGGTTTTTAACCTACAACATTATATTTATTCATTCAGCAACAGCAACAACAATGAGACAATTAAATAAGACTATTCTGAAAGGTAAATAATCCATCTGAAAGATATAAATCCATCATTCAGTATTTTTAAACTTTTTCAATCACCGCTCACTTGATGCCAATTAGTTTAACTGTGCTCCGGGGCTCCGAACCTGTTTCCTGTTTAATATAATCATGGAACTGGACAAGAGAGATTTGTTACAATTTTTAATTCCAATTTAAATTTTTTTTTTTTTTATATAAGAGCCTGTATCTATTACCAATAAACTGGTCTTGTACTATAGCAATTTTGAAAAAAGGTTGGAACAATAAGCACTGTATTTTCCTTCATGGTAGAATAACGCTATCGTTGAATGATACCAGGGCAGAGCAAGTGCTAAGTGGGAACCGTTGAAGTGATGGTTATGTCTTTACGGATAATTTAGCGTTGGATGGACTCCTTAACCTTATGCCACCGCTTGCTCCTACATTACATGGAGACCCTAATAACGTTATCGTTGAATGATACCAGGGCAGAGCAAGTGCTAAGTGGGAACCGTTTAAGTGATGGTTATGTCTTTACGGATAATTTAGCGTTGGATGGACTCCTTAACCTTATGCCACCGCTTGCTCCTACATTACATGGAGACCCTAATAACGTTATCGTTGAATGATACCAGGGCAGAGCAAGTGCTAAGTGGGAACCGTTGAAGTGATGGTTATGTCTTTACGGATAATTTAGCGTTGGATGGACTCCTTAACCTTATGCCACCGCTTGCTCCTACATTACATGGAGACCCTAATAACGTTATCGTTGAATGATACCAGGGCAGAGCAAGTGCTAAGTGGGAACCGTTGAAGTGATGGTTATGTCTTTACGGATAATTTAGCGTTGGATGGACTCCCTAACCTTATGCCACCGCTTGCTCCTACATTACATGGAGACCCTAATAACGTTATCGTTGAATGATACCAGGGCAGAGCAAGTGCTAAGTGGGAACCGTTGAAGTGATGGTTATGTCTTTACGGATAATTTAGCGTTGGATGGACTCCTTAACCTTATGCCACCGCTTGCTCCTACATTACATGGAGACCCTAATAACGTTATCGTTGAATGATACCAGGGCAGAGCAAGTGCTAAGTGGGAACCGTTGAAGTGATGGTTATGTCTTTACGGATAATTTAGCGTTGGATGGACTCCTTAACCTTATGCCACCGCTTGCTCCTACATTACATAGAGACCCTAATAACGTTATCGTTGAATGATACCAGTTCAGAGCAAGTGCTAAGTGGGAACCGTTGAAGTGATGGTTATGTCTTTACGGATAATTTAGCGTTGGATGGACTCCTTAACCTTATGCCACCGCTTGCTCCTACATTACATGGAGACCCTAATAACGTTATCGTTGAATGATACCAGGGCAGAGCAAGTGCTAAGTGGGAACCGTTGAAGTGATGGTTATGTCTTTACGGATAATTTAGCGTTGGATGGACTCCTTAACCTTATGCCACCGCTTGCTCCTACATTACATGGAGACCCTAATAACGTTATCGTTGAATGATACCAGGGCAGAGCAAGTGCTAAGTGGGAACCGTTGAAGTGATGGTTATGTCTTTACGGATAATTTAGCGTTGGATGGACTCCCTAACCTTATGCCACCGCTTGCTCCTACATTACATGGAGACCCTAATAACGTTATCGTTGAATGATACCAGGGCAGAGCAAGTGCTAAGTGGGAACCGTTGAAGTGATGGTTATGTCTTTACGGATAATTTAGCGTTGGATGGACTCCTTAACCTTATGCCACCGCTTGCTCCTACATTACATGGAGACCCTAATAACGTTATCGTTGAATGATACCAGGGCAGAGCAAGTGCTAAGTGGGAACCGTTGAAGTGATGGTTATGTCTTTACGGATAATTTAGCGTTGGATGGACTCCTTAACCTTATGCCACCGCTTGCTCCTACATTACATGGAGACCCTAATAACGTTATCGTTGAATGATACCAGGGCAGAGCAAGTGCTAAGTGGGAACCGTTGAAGTGATGGTTATGTCTTTACGGATAATTTAGCGTTGGATGGACTCCTTAACCTTATGCCACCGCTTGCTCCTACATTACATGGAGACCCTAATAACGTTATCGTTGAATGATACCAGGATAGAGCCAGTGCTAAGTGGGAACCGTTGAAGTGATGGTTATGTCTTTACGGATAATTTAGCGTTGGATGGACTCCTTAACCTTATGCCACCACTTGCTCCTACATTACATGGAGACCCTAATAACGTTATCGTTGAATGATACCAGGGTAGAGCCAGTGCTAAGTGGGAACCGTTGATGTGATGGTTATGTCTTTACGGATAATTTAGCGTTGGATGGACTCCTTAACCTTATGCCACCACTTGCTCCTACATTACATGGAGACCCTAATAACGTTATCGTTGAATGATACCAGGGCAGGGCAAGTGCTAAGTGGGAACCGTTGAAGTGATGGTTATGTCTTTACGGATAATTTAGCGTTGGATGGACTCCTTAACCTTATGCCACCGCTTGCTCCTACATTACATGGAGACCCTAATAACGTTATCGTTGAATGATACCAGGGTAGAGCCAGTGCTAAGTGGGAACCGTTGAAGTGATGGTTATGTCTTTACGGATAATTTAGCGTTGGATGGACTCCTTAACCTTATGCCACCACTTGCTCCTACATTACATGGAGACCCTAATAACGTTATCGTTGAATGATACCAGGGTAGAGCCAGTGCTAAGTGGGAACCGTTGAAGTGATGGTTATGTCTTTACGGATAATTTAGCGTTGGATGGACTCCTTAACCTTATGCCACCGCTTGCTCCTACATTACATGGAGACCCTAATAACGTTATCGTTGAATGATACCAGGGCAGAGCAAGTGCTAAGTGGGAACCGTTGAAGTGATGGTTATGTCTTTACGGATAATTTAGCGTTGGATGGACTCCTTAACCTTATGCCACCGCTTGCTCCTACATTACATGGAGACCCTAATAACGTTATCGTTGAATGATACCAGGGCAGAGCAAGTGCTAAGTGGGAACCGTTGAAGTGATGGTTATGTCTTTACGGATAATTTAGCGTTGGATGGACTCCTTAACCTTATGCCACCGCTTGCTCCTACAATACATGGAGACCCTAATAACGTTATCGTTGAATGATACCAGGGTAGAGCCAGTTCTAAGTGGGAACCGTTGAAGTGATGGATATGTCTTTACGGATAATTTAGCGTTGGATGGACTCCTTAACCTTATGCCACCGCTTGCTCCTACATTACATGGAGACCCTAATAACGTTATCGTTGAATGATACCAGGGCAGAGCAAGTGCTAAGTGGGAACCGTTGAAGTGATGGTTATGTCTTTACGGATAATTTAGCGTTGGATGGACTCCTTAAGCTTATGCCACCGCTTGCTCCTACATTACATGGAGACCCTAATAACGTTATCGTTGAATGATACCAGGGCAGAGCAAGTGCTAAGTGGGAACCGTTGAAGTGATGGTTATGTCTTTACGGATAATTTAGCGTTGGATGGACTCCTGAACCTTATGCCACCGCTTGCTCCTACATTACATGGAGACCCTAATAACGTTATCGTTGAATGATACCAGGGCAGAGCAAGTGCTAAGTGGGAACCGTTGAAGTGATGGTTATGTCTTTACGGATAATTCAGCTACGGATAATTCAGCGTTGGATGGACTCCTTAACCTTATGCCACCGCTTGCTCCTACATTACATGGAGACCCTAATAACGTTATCGTTGAATGATACCAGGGCAGAGCAAGTGCTAAGTGGGAACCGTTGAAGTGATGGTTATGTCTTTACGGATAATTTAGCGTTGGATGGACTCCTTAACCTTATGCCACCGCTTGCTCCTACATTACATGGAGACCCTAATAACGTTATCGTTGAATGATACCAGGGCAGAGCAAGTGCTAAGTGGGAACCGTTGAAGTGATGGCTATGTCTTTACGGATAATTCAGCTACGGATAATTCAGCGTTGGATGGACTCCTTAACCTTATGCCACCGCTTGCTCCTGCATTACATGGAGACCCTAATAACGTTATCGTTGAATGATACCAGGGCAGAGCAAGTGCTAAGTGGGAACCGTTGAAGTGATGGTTATGTCTTTACGGATAATTCAGCGTTGGATGGACTCCTTAACCTTATGCCACCGCTTGCTCCTACATTACATGGAGACTCTAATAAAGTTAATTTTTATAGGCCAGTGAAATCAGCTCCTTTATATAGTCTAGACCAGGGTTGTCCATGTTACAAAGGGGGGTTTGAAAATCAATCGTTGGGCCAAACCACGGGCCACGCCTATGTGTGGTGCAGGGTCAGAGAAATGTGTTTACCAGGGGGTGGAATTAAAATTTTTCCCCGGGGGGAAATTTTTTTCAAATTAGATGACAAATGATGAATTTTTAGGAAGTAAGATGGCTTCAATTGACTGATACACTGGCCCAATTTTGTATCATTGTATTAAATAACTATTTCTTTTTAAATTTGAAAAACTAATGGGGGCTACAAAGAATAGGCCAGTGGGTCGTCACTTAGACAACTCTGGTCTAGACTGATCTTTGTTTACCTGGATCATTCCCCATATACTGGTCGCAGAAGAAAACTTTTTTAACTAACTCCGGGTCTTCGCCTTGGATGACGTCACGGAATTCGCGAAAGCGTAGTGATCCTTGGTGGGCTTTGGCCGAAGGAAGATTGTGTTACTATAGAAACGGTACAACACTCGTAAGGCCGGTCTGTATTAACCTCTCTTACCGTATAAATCTATTGCCAATGAGAATGGAGAAAGTTCTCCAGCAAAGGATATAAAAACAAAGGAAAAGTTAACGATTTATCTTGACATGGACCCTGCTGACGTATATACGCTCAAAGTACCATGGTGAGTGAAAAATCCGAAATATCTCTAATAACTCAACGGCAAAATTTTGTGGCAGATCTACGTGAACACTCACCCTCCGAAGATTAACAGAAATAAGTAATGTAATTTTGTTTAATGTTTTGTTCAATTCCTACTTGAGTCAACAAAGAAGCAATATCTTTCGTTATTTATAAATATCCTTAGTAACGTAAAAAGGCCGTCTTCCATCCAAGCTCGATAATGGATCACCTGTGACGTCATGATTATTACTTACTAAAAGACAGAGTTTAGTCACAATCATATGCTGTACATTATTAATGTATGTGTAATTAAAAATTTATTCCATAAGTATTCCTTACGAAGCCGTAGGAAATTTTACAAAACTTCATAAAGCTTCTTTATTTCATTCTCTCTTTTTTCTTACAATTTCTGTTATTACTAGAGCCTACTTTCTTTATATGTAAAATTTTAAAAAAAGAAATTTAAAAAGGAGATAAATTTAAGAAGCTTGTAAAAGGAACAATGGAATTAAACTATGGATTTTAACGACGCTTTATTTTACCAGAGTACTGAGGAAGAGTTACTGTCTCATTCCTTGGGTCATTAGGTTTTTTTTAACAAAAAGAGAAATTGAGGTTTTTCTCAAAAGGTAAAAATATACTTCACAGAAAAGGCTTTGAAGATTCCCAAGTCATATGAAACTAAATTAGAATCCCCTCCTAATCGGATGAATCATCCCTTTGTTTCGAATTAAGTTATTTTCTTCAGATTTAAAAAAAATCCATTTAGAATTGTGTTTCGACTTTCCTGGTATTTTTCTAATTACTGCTTTATAAATGAACAACTAAATTTCAATACTTTCTGAAAACAAATAAAGATATTTTTGTAATCAGATAACTACGACAAACGTCCTGATTTTGATAAATTTACAACAAAAATTTAATAAAATTTATGTTCCTCTCAAAGGAAACAGTTTGAAAGAGTTATAAGGTGAGGTTATACTTTCCTACTGATAGTTAGATTAATAGTTGTAACAAATATAAAATAACAAGTGTTTTAAAAAAACAAATTAGAAAAAATACTGTATATTTTGAGAAATGCATCCGCAAATAAAACATATTCTGTTTTGGCCCTGTCACGAAAAACGATGCCCTGGATCCCTCTAAACGTGCTATGCTGCCCAAGTATTGGCACACATTTTAGTTTATTATTCAACAGCTTTGCCCTCCTTACTAACAACCTTACCCTCCTTACTAACAACCTTACCCTCCTTACTAACAACCTTACCCTCCTTACTAACCACCTCTCCCTTCTAACTAACTACCTCCCCTCCTTACTAACCACCTCTCCCTTCTAACTAACTACCTCCCCTCCTTACTAACAACCTTACCCTCCTTACTAACAACCTTACCCTCCTTACTAACCACCTCTCCCTTCTAACTAACTACCTCCCCTCCTTACTAACCACCTGTCCCTTCTAACTAACTACCTCCCCTCCTTACTAACAACCTTACCCTCCTTACTAACAACCTTACCCTCCTTACTAACCACCTCTCCCTTCTAACTAACTACCTCCCCTCCTTACTAACCACCTCTCCCTTCTAACTAACTACCTCCCCTCCTTACTAACAACCTTACCCTCCTTACTAACAACCTTACCCTCCTTACTAACCACCTCTCCCTTCTAACTAACTACCTCCCCTCCTTACTAACCACCTGTCCCTTCTAACTAACTACCTCCCCTCCTTACTAACAACCTTACCCTCCTTACTAACAACCTTACCCTCCTTACTAACCACCTCTCCCTTCTAACTAACTACCTCCCCTCCTTACTAACAACCTTACCCTCCTTACTAACAACCTTACCCTCCTTACTAACCACCTGTCCCTTCTAACTAACTACCTCCCCTCCTTACTAACAACCTTACCCTCCTTACTAACAACCTTACCCTCCTTACTAACCACCTCTCCCTTCTAACTAACTACCTCCCCTCCTTACTAACCACCTCTCCCTTCTAACTAACTACCTCCCCTCCTTACTAACAACCTTACCCTCCTTACTAACAACCTTACCCTCCTTACTAACCACCTCTCCCTTCTAACTAACTACCTCCCCTCCTTACTAACCACCTGTCCCTTCTAACTAACTACCTCCCCTCCTTACTAACAACCTTACCCTCCTTACTAACAACCTTACCCTCCTTACTAACCACCTCTCCCTTCTAACTAACTACCTCCCCTCCTTACTAACCACCTCTCCCTTCTAACTAACTACCTCCCCTCCTTACTAACAACCTTACCCTCCTTACTAACAACCTTACCCTCCTTACTAACCACCTCTCCCTTCTAACTAACTACCTCCCCTCCTTACTAACCACCTGTCCCTCCTAACTAACTACCTCCCCTCCTTACTAACCACCTGTCCCTCCTAACTAACTACCTCCCCTCCTTACTAACAATCTCCTCCTCCTTACTAACTACCTCCCCTTCTATCTTAACAACCTCCTTCTCCTTATTAAGAACCCTCCTTACTAACAACCTCCCCTCCTTACTAACAACCTCCCCTCCTTACTAGCAACCTCCCTCTCTTTACTAACCCCCTCTCCCTCCTTACTAACCACTTCCACTCCTTAATAACAACCTTCTCCTCCTTACTAAATACCCCCTTCCTTACTAACTACCTCCCTCTCTTTCCTAACAACCTCCTGATCCTTTCTAAGAACCTTCCTTACTAACAACTTACTCCTCCTTATTAACTACCTCCTCTTCTTTCCTAACAACCTCTTCCTCCTTACTAACAACCTTCTCCTCCTTACTAGCAACCTCCTCCTCCTTACTAAAAGCCTCCTCCTCCTTAATGACAACCTCCCTCTCTTTACAAACCCCTCACCTCCTTACTAATAACCTCCTTAACCTTACTTATTAGCTCCCGCACCTTAATACCAACCTCCTTCTCCTTGCTAATTACCTCCCTCTCCTTCCTAACAAATTCCCCCTCTGTACTAACAACCTCCCCTTCTTACTAACAACCTCTTTATCCTCCATACTAACAACCTCCTATAATACCTAAACTGACAATATGAGTGTTTGTTTAACATTCTGTTCAAACAAAGCGTGAGCCAGAAAAAAGGAAAGAGTCTGGAACATAAAACTCTGTCTCTAAACACAATTGATTTAAATAATACCCACCAAGTAATGGCCCTATTTGGGTGGCTTCTCAAAATGTGAGCCTATTTTGCATTTCTACTGAATTAATGCGGTGTATTTTATTCTTGTGACTGTGTTGTGAAACAGTGGAAGGGGGAAACAACACTTGGTGTGTCTCTTAATGGACTTGTGTAACAAACATGTTTTCATATTTGCTTCCTTCTCCATATATTATCATTGCATTCCCCTACATGAATAACAGGGTCCACACTTTGGTTTACGGGCTACAACTAATTGTAATACTCTTTCTCTCTCTCACTCTCTCTCTCTCTCTCGCATGTATTAAAGTATTGCTTCTGCAATTCACAACTCACTTTTAAGTAACAGTTTGCTACTAGATACACTGAGCTAGTTGTACATGTTTGCTTAAGCCGTTTTGGATCAAATTGTATTTAATTTATTTACAATTTCTAAAATAATAAATGGAAATAAATTGAAGAATGAATTACGTCAATTGGTTATTCCTATACAAATATTTAAAATCATTTATTAAAAGAATTACTTTAAAATAATTACTTGAAGCAATTAAATGATATTAACAATAGGAAGTAGACGTACGAGATATTGAGGAAAAGCCACGGATACAACGTTGATTAACTGTGAAGGCCTCATGAAGCTAATGTAAAACTTAATGAAGCGAGTGACCTTGATAGATCGCACAGATTCCAACCCCACTGCACAGATTTCCCTCGCCGCCACTGCCATAACGTCCCGAGCAATTGTAGAATTTATTGCAGTATAAAATAACAATTAATTGGACAAATTTATAGCAATGTATATTAATAATTATAATATCGTGATAAATACCTTATTAATTTCCCGAATATATTTGATAGAATACTATAACATCTAATAATTTCAAGAAAACCCAACTATGGTTGGCATCGCTAATCAACGGCAAAAACAAAAGCAAAATACTTAAGATAAAACAGAAAAACAAAAATTACAAAACATAACATAAATTTACAACAAACAAAAGTAAAGAATAAATGAGTAGTAATAAAATATAAAAATATTATAACGATAGAAATGTAACAATAATTATCTAACAATAAAGAACAACCATAACAATAATAAACAACATAACAATAAATTTATAACAATAACATTTAATACTTAGTGTAGAAAATAAAATAACCTTGATAAAATCTGAAGGCTACTCTTTGTATATTACTTCCTAAACAAACGCAATCAGAGTTTTTGATAATTCCTAAAGTTACAAGAGACTTTTATTTACCTTTATTTCTCCCTTTCAAGCATATAGCGTCCAATTTCGACCGGAGGGTCCCGCTCCCAATAATTAACTAGGAAAAGCTTTCTCCCGTTCCCTTCTACCCCCCCCCCCCCTATTTGATTACACTGTAGGAAATCGACCCTCATCGAATTTTACTTATCCCGGGGAAATATTCTCAAACGGTTTCAATGTCAGCAACTAATGAATGCATGACAGAAAGCATTAATTAATACACCTGCCTTTACAGGATGTAATGATATAGAAGGCATTCCATTCTATCGAACATTCAGTGTTATTACCAATGTAACCGCAGATTAACGATATGTAGACCTGCTTGGATATATATAAGTTATATAAACATTTTATGTGAACATTTCATAATTAAATGCGTGCTAGGAAAATTCCTGCTTACGCAGCTTTAGTATTATATAGGTGTGAGAACAGAGCCCCGGCAGTGTGTAAGTCGCCTCTGTATCGCACAGACGTTTTCCACTCCGATTGAGTGCATATCAATTGTATTGTTTTTATTAAGTAAAATTAATGTAACAGTTTTCTAAATTAATTGTTTATTAAATTCAAAGGTTTGTTAAAAATAAAAATCATTTTTAAAAACCTTTCTTGCTTAATATAAAACGTAACTGGCGCAGTCGGTAGGACACCTCAAGGAAGTTAGTGAATATAACGTCCGTCGGTTTTAACCGTTAATTGAGGAAACCTTAAGTAGAGTGAATATCTACAACCACTTAATAGAGCGCATATCTATTAAGAACACGCGCGAATATCGTGTAAGTGAAAAGTGAAAGTTGTTCAAATGAGCAAAGTATTTTGGATCAACTTGTAAGTAGATCTTAAGATATAGAATTAAGAAAAAGTAGAGTAAATACTTTTTAATTTTATATAATTGATTTTTAATTTTTATTATTTTGAAAAATAATATTAAATAATGGCAACGCCAACATTAAAAAAGGAGTATCTTGACATGATACCCGAGTATAGTGGAGAGCCCACTATGCTCCACAGATTTATCTCGATATGTGATAAGATAGTGAATAAGTTTTATGTAAGCGAAAATCCAGAGGATTTTCAAAATGAGTATCTGTTCTCCTCTATTCTTTCTAAATTAAAAGGCCAAGCACTGGAAATGGTTGTAAACTCTAACTCTTACAATTGGCACGAAACTAGAAAAGTATTATTAATTAGTTATTCAGACAAAAGGGATTGTTTCACATTAAACTTAGAGATGTCAGAATTAAAACAAGAAAGTAACGAATCACCATTTCAATTCTATGAGAAAATTCAAAAGTTACTAAATTTACAAATTTCATTTTTTATGAATAAAGAGCCTCAAAGGCAGATGGCTAAAGACATTTTAATAGAATACGTTCAGAAACTAGCTTTAAGAGTTCTCCTTAGGGGTTTGCATGAACCCATCGGGTCACTAATGCGTACCAAGAACCCTAACACTCTTAGTGAAGCACTTAATATGCTCACAAACGACTTCCAATTTAAAAATAATAAAATGTTTACTCAGCCAAGCAAACAACCAGTCTTTCAGAAAAGCCAAACTCATAACGTAAGAAGACCAATACATACTGAATTTAAATACCACCAAATACCTAAACAACTTTATCAACACCCAAATCCTTCCTATAGACCACCAACTTTTGCTAATCAGGGTCAGCCTCAAAGGGGACAACCAAACAACAACACTACTAAACCTCAGTATCCTCAGCGAAATACGGGTTATCAACCTACCCCTATGAGTATTTCCACCAGACAGACAGATAGGCCTTCTAGACAAACGAATTTGTATCAAATGACCGGACAAGGAGCCGAAAAAGACGATTACACTATGTACCAGACTAATGGACAAGAATCATTCGCTTTTGAAGAAGATCTCGGGAAAGAAGAGTACTTCGAAGAATCCCAAAATTTAACCGACAACTACGAAGAAGAGACCGCTAAAATCGATCAGGACGATTTTTTAGGACTTACAAGCCTCGGAATCGATTTTCAATAATGAATCTACAAAGCGAAAATAACGAGCTACCATTTATATACGACACAAACACCAAATCTAGAATATTAATTGACACAGGCAGTACTAGATCATTTATGCGAAAATCTTTAGGCTGGAAAAATTTTAAAACAAGCATTAAAAAAGAGCCGTTTGAAGTAATCACCGCACACGGCACTTCAAAAGAAAATTTTTGTTGCACCATACCTCTGTTGTCTAAAAAAGCAATTAAATTTTATTTATTTGACTTTCATCAGAATTTTGACCTATTACTAGGGCTAGACAATATAAAGGATTTAGGAATAAGCTTAGACTTTATAAATAATAAATTAATACTTTGTGATGAGGAAATCCCTATTCAATATTTTAACACTGAAAAAGGAAGTTGTAATAAAACAGACAGCACGTCAATAAAGCAGGAACAATTTAGTTATGTTATACAAGCCCGCACTAGCCAAACAGTTAAATTAAAAATACAAAATATTCATAATGGAGAAGGTATTTTACCACACAAACAAGTGAACGGATTAGAAATTCCGCAGTGTATAGTTTCAGTGCATAAGGGTGAAGCCTATTGCCCTATTATAAACAATACGGAAGAAAATGTAAAATTAACAATAAGTAAACCATTAGAAGTAAAATCTTTAGAGGAATATAATATTTTCAGACCTGATGCAATGCAAATGAACGCTAATTTCAATTTATTAGATTATAAACAAAAAAATTCGAGAAGAAAAAATTTAGATTTATCAAAATTTAGAATGGAACATATGAACTCGGAAGAAAAATCCGCTATAACAAGTTTAATAAAAGATTATGCAGATTTATTCCATATTGAGGGAAACGATTTAACTTTTACCAACCAAATAAAACATGTTATTAGGACTACTGATGAAATTCCCGTATACTCCAGAAATTATAGATATCCAGAGATTTACAAGAACGAGATTAATAAACAAACTGAGGACATGCTTGAACAAGGAATTATTAGACCTTCAAATTCTCCATGGAACTCTCCTGTCTGGATTGTACCCAAAAAACAAGACGCTTCTGGCAAAAGAAAATTTCGATTAGTAATAGATTTTAGAGGATTAAACAAGAAAACAATTGACGATAAATTTCCCTTGCCAAACATTACCGACATATTAGATAAATTAGGACGATCTCAGTATTTTACAACTTTAGATTTAGCCTCAGGATTTCACCAAGTAGAAATGGATAAAAATAGCATAGAAAAAACAGCGTTTTCAACAGAAACGGGACACTATGAATTTTTAAGAATGCCTTTTGGACTAAAGAATAGCCCCCCTACATTTCAAAGAATTATGAATAACATTCTGAGAGGAATCCAAAATGAAACATGTTTAGTTTATTTAGACGATATTATAATTTACTCCACTAGCCTCCAAGAACATATACAAAGACTTAAAGAAGTATTCGACAGATTACGCAAAGCCAACTTTAAAGTACAGCTGGATAAAACAGAATTTTTAAGAAAAGAAGTAGCGTATCTAGGGCATGTTGTTACACCGGAAGGCGTAAAACCTAACCCAGCAAAGATTTTGGCAATCAAAAACTATCCAATACCCAAAACCACCAAACAAATTAAAGGATTTTTAGGACTAATAGGCTATTATCGAAAATTTATTAAAAACTTCGCCAAGATAACAAAACCGTTTACTAACTGTTTAAAGAAAAATGCAAAAATAAATATAGAAAATCCAGACTTCATTGAATGTTTTGAAACATGTAAAAATATACTGACTAATGAGCCCCTTCTGCAATACCCAGATTTTGAAAAGGAGTTTACTCTAACAACAGACGCTAGTAATTTTGCACTAGGAGCAATTTTAAGCCAGGACAATAATGGGAAGGACCTTCCTATAGCGTATGCCAGCAGAACTTTAAATGACAGCGAAACTAATTACTCCGCGATTGAAAAGGAATTACTAGCAATCGTATGGGCCACTAAACACTTTAGGCCTTATTTATTTGGAAGAAAGTTTAAAATTTATACAGACCATAAACCTTTACAATGGTTATTTTCAGTTAAAGAACCAAATTCCAAGCTTTTAAGATGGAGATTAAAATTAGAGGAATATGATTATGACATAAGATACAAAAAGGGCAAATTAAACCAAAACGCCGATGCCTTGTCTAGAATACAATTGAACATTACTAATAAAAGGTCAACAAACACCCAACACACTGTAGAACCAGACCTTGATTTATCTCCAGCTGGATTAATCCAACGTTTCTTCCCGGAATTAAATGAAGATAACGAGTCTATGGTCGTGCAACTCGACGCAACAGATAATGCCAACTTAGAGTACGATCAAGAAAGTGACAGTCAAACCGTGCATTCCAACTTCGAAGGGAACACCCAAATTGAAATACCAATTTCCGACGAACCTGTAAACTTTGGGAGAAATCAAATATTTTTGTCACTAGTAAAATACGAACCAAAGAAAGTAAAAATTATAAAACTATTCGGAACTTCAAAAATTCGTTTAATGGTCGAAATATCAGAAAATAACTTTAAAGAAGACATAGTTAACTTTGTAAAATCATATTTGGTACCCAAAATAAAATATAATCTATATTTTGAAGACGATTTTTACGAGAAATTTGCATCATGCGTAGCCAAAAATTTCAAACAAACTGAACTAAATTTGGTTAAGTGCAATAACAAACTCTTAGACCTAACTTCGGAAGAAGATACCTTAGAAACGATAAGTAATTATCATGTCAGCAAAACCAATCACCGAGGGATACAAGAAACATACGAACAAATTAAGCGAAGATATTATTGGCCTAATTTAAAATCACTAATCCAAAATTTCATAAATCAGTGTGACATATGTCAAAGAACCAAATATGACAGAATGCCCTTACAATTAGAGATGAACTTGACGCCTACAGCTTCAAGGCCTTTCCAGATAATTCACATCGACACTATCTCTTTAGAAAAGAATGCGTTTATCAGCATTGTCGACAGTTTCACAAAGTATGCTCAAGCTTATCGCTTGGGAAGCTCTCAAGCTACAGAGATTGCAGACAAGCTATTAGATTACTTTGCGCAGTTCTGCGTACCAACAGTTATTATCTCAGACAATGGAACGGAGTTTAATAACAGGATTGTGAAGGAGATATTAGACCTGCATAAAATCAAAATCCATTTTATCAGTACACAAAACCCCCAATCAAACGGATTATGTGAAAGATTTCATTCCACCTTAATAGAACACATAAGGCTGTTAAATAATCAAATCGAATTTAAAAAAGACAGTATAATTAAGAAAGTAAAATATGCTATAATTGCCTATAACAATAGCATTCATTCAGTCACAAAATTAACGCCGTGCGAAGTCTTATTTGGACACATAAATTCAAACTCTTTATTAGATATAGATTTAGAAAAACAAATTGTAAATGACTACGTTTTAAACCATAAGGAAAAAAACAAAAATACTTTACGAAAACATTAGGGATAGCAATCAAAGAATTAAAGAAAAAGTTTTAGAAAAAAGGAATGTAAACAAAGAACCACTTCCAGAAATACCATCTGAAGTTTATATAAAATCAGTTCAGAAGCAAAGCAAAACTAAAAACAGATATAGCAAGGAAGAAATAGCTTCGATAGATAAAGAAAGAAAAACTGAAAAAATAAAGCCTAGACATCATAACACAAAAGACAAAATACATTTGTCGAAAATTAAAAGGCCTAAGAAGATAAAAAATGTAATTAATGACCAAAATCCTTCTTGTTCATATTCAACACAATCAAATTAAAATCCCTACCATACCTTTGTCCACTAGTTCTATTCAAGAAACTTTATTAAACCTTTAAACAACATTGTTTTTATTAATTGTATGTGTTACAAACTGTTGTAATTTATTAAATGATATGTAACTAATTATGGTAATAAATATTGTTAATTATTTGAAATATGTTAATCACAAAAAGAAATGTAATTGAAGAAAATTAGAAACTATACTCTTAAAGAGATAACAAAACAAAAAGAATTCTTATAAACTGACTAGAATCCTTATCAAATCTATAACAGGCAAGTTGAATGTAAATGATGGTAAAAATTATATAAAACTTTTATTGTAATCAATGTAAATTTTGTAGAACAAAAATTAGATTCTGATAACAATTGTATATGTTATAAACATTTTGTATCTATCCTATGATAGAAAAGACTCATTATAAATTGTATTAATCAATTCCAAATACTTTTGCTCAGTTGAATTATAATGAACAGAAAATTAGACTGTAAAATGCCCATCATCAAAAACAATAACGCCTACAAACTACGAGGATACTGCGTTGGAAATCGCAGACAACCCATTTAACTGGACCTTGGAAATCAACCTTTGCCTGGTGACTTTCTCCAGTGAAGAGGACTTCAACCCATGCCGAAAATTGCCTTTTACGGAGGCCTATTCAGCAGCTTATATACTTCACCCTCATCAAGAAGATGAAGAGGACCTCAACCGATGCCGAAACTTCGCCAACCCCCGAAGTTTTCTTTAGGGATGGAGGAGTTATATAAACATTTTATGTGAACATTTCATAATTAAATGCGTGCTAGGAAAATTCCTGCTTACGCAGCTTTAGTATTATATAGGTGTGAGAACAGAGCCCCGGCAGTGTGTAAGTCGCCTCTGTATCGCACAGACGTTTTCCACTCCGATTGAGTGCATATCAATTGTATTGTTTTTATTAAGTAAAATTAATGTAACAGTTTTCTAAATTAATTGTTTATTAAATTCAAAGGTTTGTTAAAAATAAAAATCATTTTTAAAAACCTTTCTTGCTTAATATAAAACGTAACTTATATATATATATATATATATATATATCGCGAGAGAGAACCACCAAGAAGTCAACCAGGGAAAGAGTGCTTTAGTGAAATATCTAGACTTAAATAAATTCATTATAGTTGTTTGTACTTTAGATCTGAGCGAAGAGTCATGTTTATGTTTCGATTGATATCGTGAACAGGCGCTCCAGCGACTTCCTTCCAGGGGCGAACCATGCAGTATATATATATATATATATATATATATATATATATATATATATATATATATATATATATATATAATATGTGTGTGTGCGCGCGCGCGTGCGTGTATGTAAAAACATGTTACAAAATAGCTTACAATTTGAAAATATTTGAATGATTTTAATTTTTATAAGTATTATTTATTTAACAATAGGATCAAATATCAAATAAAAATTAAAATTGTATTTCTTATTTACAATAAAAGACGAATTAACTTGAGTAAATTAAGTTAAAATTCGAACGTATTTATAAACATAGACTATTATTTGATAAGTGATTCTATTTTTGTAATTATTCAAAGAGCGTTACAATGTTACAAAATTATTATTATATTTATTACAGTTAGGATTTTATATTTGAGAATATATAATAAACTAACTATCGAAAAAATTTATAATTTAATAATATATTGTCGATTTTTAACCCAAAGTTCTTGAAGGTGGGGGGCGATCGCCCTTGGATACGCGCCTGGTGAAGAAATATAAATCCTAAAGCTTATATATACAGCAAAGTTCTAAAAGTTATAATAACTAATAAATATTATGTATTATAAATGTATGAAGTTATAATATATGTTTACATAATGATCAACGACAACACAACGAATTGGCATTAATAAACTTCATAACCAGATAGAATGATTGAGTTGAAAGAAGTGTGTGTGAAAATTCATAGCCTATTGTTAGTAAATAGGTTAACCACGAAATGGTTACATGTTAACGAGATTATGCTGTATTTGTAATTTTATTTAAGTATAATTAAATGTAAATGTTTTGGTTGGATGTTAGAATATGTTAGCAATCTTTAGGCTTTTTGATATTATAGTGAAAGACTAGAGTATGTATGTTGTAATAATAATTTAGACTCAATAAGGAGACATATTATACACTAATAACCTAAAACAAGATAAGTAGGTTAGCTGTGATTTCGGTTTATATGAAATATAACGTGCAAAATCCCATATGTAAACAAACTAGTTACTAGCAAAAAAATATTATTTTCCATATAGCACTGTTTTCATTTAAGATAAAATAGATTCACTGGGTATCCAATGGTAGTATTTAAGGCAAAAGTGTCTCTCAAAGATTCCACTATATCAATAGGAGCTTAAAAGGCTTATAGAAGGCTAATTGTGTTTTGTAACAAACTCAGGGGTTGGTTTTCCTGAGAGGCTTATTCACTATAAATCAACATCTGGTGTACATTTCTGTTACAAGAAACCATCTTCAGTACTAGTCTGGAGTAGGTTACTTCTGAAGATGGCTACCTTGTTACCAAAATGTCTAGTATTGTTAGGTATTAATTAGTAATGAAAACATAATTACAATGTAAATAAAGGTTTTTATTTTTATTCTGTATAACTATTATAATTTATTATGTATAGCTATACATATTCCTCAGCTGCGAATAGAATTCAGCTCATTGACCTTGAAGTTCGTACTAAACTCCTTCACGAGCTAATCTTCCGTGCTCAGTGCTCTGAGTCCTGTTACTTCTCATACTACATATTCTAGAATGTTCTAGAATATAATGTCTGTATAATTATATTACAATAACGGTTCCTATATATAGCATTAAAATAGCTCTTTCGAGTCAGGAAAAGCTAGCTTTACTTGAGGTTTGGGGTACCCGAGGAGGCTTGTGTGGCTATGCTTCGACCTCACATAGATATTTATTTCCACAAACTTAGTCGACCTGAGAAAGTGAAAAACGTACAGAAATTCTTTGGCGCTACCCGGAATCGAACTCAGAGCTCCTAAGGTTGTAGTCCAGTGTTATATCCACTCGATATATATATATATATATATATATATATATATATATATATATATATATATATATATATATATATAATTATAAAAAAACCTCCTAAACCACAAAAACTTTGTACTCATGTCTTAATGTACCTACTTTCCAATCAGAGTAAATTACTTAATTAAATAAAACAATTTTGTGGTTTAACAGGTTTTGTTTATTTAATACTATCTGACTCGGCGAGCTTCGTACTACCTATTAGTAAATAAATACCGTGTTAACATTAGCTAGATTCCATTTATTATTTTATTATTATAATAATAGCTGAACTTATAACAGACGATCGAGAAAAGTGTGACAATAAAAGTTCTTGATTGAATGTTATTCATTGCAGTGCATTCGGATGTAGAATATTTTTTGCATATTGTTTGAAAATAGTTGGACAATAATTTTAAAATGTTGAGTGTTGCCTAGCAACCATGATTTGGAATGAATTAAATTAAAATTCTGAAGATAAGATAGAAAATTATTTTGGTACATAAAAATTACATGTTGGAAAACATTACGTCACCAAAAACCATCCCTGGTATATACTCAACAATTTCCAAACATGGCGATCGGATTAGTGGATTAGTAATGTTTAAGGTTCATACATACATACATACATACAAACATTCCGTTTTATATATATATATATATATATATATATATATATATATATATCGCAATATGTTTTCTTGTGTATTAATAAAGAACAAAAGTCAAAATACAAATACAAGAATTATATTTGAATTTACAATTCAAAGCTTTTCGTTGGCTAACAGTACCAACATCATCAGGAATATTAAACAATTAAAATTAACGTATGTGCAAATTAGATCAAATAAATAGTTATGCCAAATCAATTACAATGTTGTTAAAATTTTTTAATTTTTTTTTTTTTTAATTTTTTAATTTTTTTTTTTTTTATTTTTTATTTTGCTGCCCTAACATTACAAACACTGAATATAAAAAAAAATAATAATAAAAAAATTAATAAATAAAAAATTTTTAACAACATTGTAATTGATTTGGCATAACTATTTATTTGATCTAATTTGCACATATGTTAATTTTAATTGTTTAATATTCCTGATGATGTTGGTACTGTTAGCCAACGAAAAGCTTTGAATTGTAAATTCAAATATAATTCTTGTATTTGTATTTTGACTTTTGTTCTTTATATATATATATATATATATATAAATATATATATATATATATATATATATATATATAGAGAGAGAGAGAGAGAGAGAGAGAGAGAGAGAGAGAGAGATAAAAGGATAAAAATGACACTGCAATTATTATCGACCTATATAGTTTGATAAATTCAGTTTAAGTATTTTTATTATTCCTAAAGAACTAAAATATTATTAAACTCTTTGTAAAAAATGTAAAACTAATTCCTTTTTTAAACTTAATACTCCATAATTTCACTCTTGCTATAACTTTCGTAATTCCAAAACCAAATCTTTCGTCAAATTTTACAAAAGCATTTACCAGAGGACAACTATGAACTGTTGCGGGTGAAATGGTTATGCATATTAAACTGTAAGCCCTTAAAGAAAACAATTAAATTATACCAACAAAACTTCAAGAATAAGTTAGGCTTCAAGAAAATGTATTTAAACAAATACTAAATAAGTATAATTAAATTAACACCTAATTATGGATTAT
This sequence comes from Prosapia bicincta, assembly GCA_036971475.1. Taxonomy (NCBI): domain Eukaryota; kingdom Metazoa; phylum Arthropoda; class Insecta; order Hemiptera; family Cercopidae; genus Prosapia; species Prosapia bicincta. Next base: position 74,846,946 of record JBAIZL010000003.1, read on the forward strand.
AAATACCTTACTCGAATATTAGTTTCCCTGAAGTTATCACTATTCTCAGTAACAAGCCTACCTAGGTAGTGATAGGAGCGTAAAACTAGCATTGATGATGACTATATTGCTGCTGAAACTACTCTGTTTAGTAAACTGTCTATAATTTATAATTTAGTGTCAGTTTTTTAAAGTTTATAAATTAAGTTCTAATATAAATAAATTTAATACGCTTCAAGAAGGAGAATAGATTGTTAAACAAAACACTAAAACATAGTAGGTTTTAACAAATTTACTAAATTTAAAGTTTGGATAGTCATAAACTATTGTTTAAGTGATTAACACTAAGAAAATTTGACTAATTTATAGTTGGGAATTTATTCATTTACATCTATGAAATTGTATTCGTGAAGAAAAAAATATGAATTCTAAATTTAATTTATTTCTAAGCCGTCAACAAGGTTTTGTGACACGTATTCAAAGACAACCACCATTAAATATAAAGGAAATATGATATTATAGGACCGTCGCGTAGTTAATAGCAGTGTAAACTGTTCACATTTCGGTATTGAATGTTAATGGGTTTGGCACGGATAGGGGTTGTAGACCAGTGGAGCGTTTGACAGTTAAGTATTGGCTTACGGATTTTCCATTAATGTAGTTGCCTCACCAGAGCCTAGAGGAATCTCAGCCATTACAAAGACGCACAGAATTATAGAAGGAAGGAAATAGGTTAATTGCGATACGTATCTATTAGGAATATTATAACTACACGATGTGCAAAATGATGACAAATCATGAATATTACATAAGGATAGTCTGAATACTTTTACTGAATGCATTAAACCCAAATAAATTTTATACTAGACATGGATTTCTATCTATATCTTATCGAATGAAATATTTATGCAGTGAAAGCTTATGAAATGTAAAACTACTTTGTGGAGATGCAAACATATAGTTCATATATATATACCTATATATTATACGGCAATACCGTTTTTGTTATATAATAAATTATTTAAAACATTTCAAGTACACGAATTGTGGTTATTAATATATTTTTCAAAGCTTTTCGGTAGTAAATGTATTAGCGTCTTCAAAAAATTATGTGATTTTTATAAAAATTAAAGCATATGTACTACACTTCAATCACATGTTTATTGGTGTTTGTACTTCTATATAATTTTTGTCCTGACATCAATGACCTTGAAAATAATTTCGTGTTTTCATTTCACTTGTATTTTTGCATAGTACGAGTAATTCGTCTTCAACTTTATGTTTAAACATTTCTAATGTTTCATGTATATTCACTTTTAATTGTTTGTTCACTTCTTAGTTAAATTCAGATTTCTTATTTCAGAAAATCTGTCTCCGTTATTGATACGATGTGTAGCCTGTAACGTTCTGAATCACCGTTCAAATTAACAAATTATTGTTTAAAAACCAATTTTAATATTTAAATAATAAGGTTTTAATTTTTGGTATAAGGAAACGTTGTAAAGAGTCAAGAAGCCAGTAAAATTTTGAATAAGTATTATTAAGACAAATTAAAAATTATAATAGCATGAAACTGTAATAACTAACTAAATTTGACAAAAGGGAGTGAAGTGGAAAATTTTTAACTGCCGAAAAATGCTAACTTGAGAACTAGGCCACGTAGAACTATCCCTGACATTTTGAAATGACCAGCAAAATCCAAAATGAACAATAGTGAAAACTAAATTTATAAAAATTAAATAACAAAAAAGTTACAGACATTTTAAAATAATAGACATTTTTCAGTGTTCTAAAACAGATAACAAAATTATGCAGGTTGATTCGAATACGTTCTCCAACCCGACTGTACAGGAAAAAAAGTACGGAGATAGCGACGAGCTTAGAGCGGGCGGAGTAGGCTTACATAGTCGCAATAAATACAGGAACTTAGGGACCTGTAAGGCAGTCTGTAAAAATTTTAATACGAGGTGCTAACGGTCGTAATGTTGGTCAGCGCCTAGGTAAATCACCATAGTTTAGATGGGACCAAACTACCACGTTTCCACCATCTACTTCCATCCACGGACGAGGGCTTCAGACTCAGCCTGCAGGGCGCGGAAATGGAGAAAGACTTCCATCGACTGACCAGGGATGGCAACTTCCGATGTCCAGGGACCAGGGAATCCAGACAAGAGGACTCTAGGACCGGCAGGGAAATCCTTGGGAAGTCATTTTCTCTATTATATACAAATTAACGTCAAATTTAGTCAGTTAAATTTATTAAATTCAAATTACCAATTAAACTTAAACAATGACTTCACTCTATGTTGAAAAATTAAATAAATCTTAAAAGTACTAAAATTAATTAGTATAACAAAAAAATGTTTAAATAATGAATAATAAATATTAAATTTACAAAGTGGTTTCGGCCATAAGCCAATCATTTTCAAGAAGACCAGATTTATTGAATCATATAAATTATAAAATTATTTATAATAAATGTGAATTTACCAATTCAATCTTGAAATGAGAAGATAAAATTTTTATTATGTTAAATTTTGAAATAATTTTGTTTCAAAATGTGTAAATGTAATTAAAGAATTATATATGAAATGTAGGATTTAAATATGTGAAAAATAACGAACTTTTAATTAATTATTTGTGAAGATAAAGACAGAGTTAAATGTATTTTATTTGAAAAGATAATTATTTTAGTTTAAAATCAGTAATTAAATGCATTATAAAAACTTACAGTATTTGAATTTATCCTGTGTTGAACAACCAATAAAAACTTTTAGTTTTTTCCAACTGATAAATAATGATTATAAAATCAAAAGTACAGTTTTAATTAAATTTCATTAATTAATAGATATATATAAAATTCAGAACCTGTTTCTTCAAACGAATTCTCTCCTGAGAACCAATTTATTGAGCTATTCTAAAAATTAGTTGGTTTTTTGTATTGAAGCCCATATACGAAGTCTACTGGCAGATCATGTTTAAAGAACACAGGAGCCTTTTAAAAAAGGTATCTTAAACATGATCATATTTTACACGTCCACTTGCTGTGCCTGCAGATCTCATGGTGTGGTAAGATTTTTTGAAAATTGTGTGTGTTCATATAAATGTTGTTTCTTTCCAGCTGACTATTTTGCTGACATGTGTGACTAAATATAGACCCAATAAACCTGCCAACCAACTTAGGGGAGGTCATACAAACGTTAAGGTAGAAGTCAGCGGGAATAGGCTTGCATTTGGGCGTGGTACGTTACGCGGGAACACAAGACAATATTTAGGGATCTTAACACGGTACACAAAACGGTGTGAGCAGCAGATATATAAATATATAATAAATATGTAATTGTGCCAACAAAACGAAGCAGGAAGGGGACGTTGCAAGCCACATTTGATTTAAGTCTGTTCGGTTTTATATCTTCGTTTAGATGTTGTTTATATCTTTCTTTTAAATTTGTCTTTGTCTTACATGATTGATGACAATCTTTTTATTAAATATTATATATATATATATATATATATCATTTCGTTCGTGAATATTAATTTGATCAATGTTATGGGTTAATAAATTTTTCTTTTATTTGTTTTGTAAATGAATTGTTTTTTTTAAATAATTTTGTAATTCTATTTATTTCGTTTCCTGTTAATGTAAATGTTCTCTATTTTCTCTCTTGTATTATTGATTTCATACTTTATCATATTATTTTTAATGTCATTAATTTTTATTTAGATATGTATACTCAATAAATTAGTTATTTAACAGTATTTTTTCCTTAATAAAAATGATTATTTATAAACAATATATAAGCTATTTGTTTGATTATGAAAAGTAAAATGTAGGACTACGTTTAAAATGCATAAAGTTTTATAAGCTAAGTAAACTCAGCTGTGTTCCAGAGGATTAGAACGTGAATGTCTAAAGCCCAAAAGGCCCAATAAAGTTGCTTACGTCACGCTGCAATGACAAGAACCTCAGGGAATGATAGTTATAACAATCTTTGGAAAATGTGTAATATTTTATTGGATGAACTCGATAAAACAGGAACCAACCTTCGTCACGCCACATAAAATCACATATAAAAAAATAAATAGTGTGAACAAATTTGTATTTAACAAAATAACAGCTGTATTTACCCGTTCTCCGTACGGTTCCATTAATCAGGATATATAGTAATGTCAAGATACACTATTGTAAACCAATATAAGAAAGGACGTGAGGCGATAACGTAGCCTACTAGAGGAGCGGCGGCTCTACAAAGAGTGGCTTCTTGGAGTCGTACATACAGCAATTTATTGACTCCTAGTTTAGCGCCTTATTTATATAGCAAGTTGCATGGATTTATGATCAATTCATTCTACCGTAAAGCTGAAGGGGGTTGTAACTAGTAACACCTCGTCATCTCTTTGTTGGGGCCACACTTTCAATGCTTTGCTATCGCGCGGTAAGGATTGTATAAACATTCCATGAGCAAATAGAATTATGTTTCACAGTGTATTATCTATCAAACAATTAAATTAATAATAATACACACTTATACATACATACATACTCTATTAATAACCAAAATATATGAAACCCAAAATATTTCTAATATTGTCTGTGTGTGTGTGTGTGTGTTGGGGGGAGGGGGGTGAGTGTGTTTGTGTGTGTGTGTGTGTATGTGTGTGTGTGTGTGTGTGTGTGTGTGTGTGTGTGTGTGTGTGTGTGTGTGTGTGTGTGTGTGTGTGTGTGTGTGTGTGTGTGTGTGTGTGTGTGTGTGTGTGTGTGTGTGTGTGTGTGTGTGCGAGTGTGTATGTGTGTGTGTGTGTGTGTGTGTGTTGGGGAGAGGGGGTGAGTGTGTTTGTGTGTGTGTGTGTGTGTGTGTGTGTGTATGTATGTGTGTGTGTGTGTGTGTGTGTGTGTGTGTGTGTGTGTGTGTGTGTGTGTGTGTGTGTGTGTGTGTGTGTGTGTGTGTGTGTGTGTCTGTGTATGTGTATGAATGTGTGTGTGTGTGTGTGTGTGTGTGTTTGTTTGTGTGTGTGTGTGTGTGTGTGTGTGTGTGTGTGTGTGTGTGTGTGTGTGTGGTGTGTGTGTGTGTGTGTGGTGTGTGTGTGTGTTTGTGTGTGTGTGTGTGTGTGTGTGTGTGTGTGTGTGTGTGTGTGTGTGTGTGTGTGTGTGTGTGTGTGTGTGTGTGTGTGTGTGTGTGTGTGTGTGTGTGTGTGTGTGTGTGTGTGTGTGTGTGTGTGTGTGTGTGTGTGTGTGTGTGTGTGTGTGTGTGTGTGTGTGTGTGTGTGTGTGTGTGTGTGTGTGTGTGTGTGTGTGTGTGTGTGTGTGTGTGTGTATGTCTGTGTGTGTGTGTGTGTATGTGTGTGTATTAAATAAATAATTGTTTGTTATTTTGCATATGTTTCAAGTTTTTGTTATATATTTTATATTGACCAATTATATATTAATTTTTATAAGCTATATTCTATTATTTTTAAATATTTTTTCTCAATATTGATTTGTTTTAAATAATTTATATGCTATTTGGTATGAATTTTATATATTAGGTACATATTTTCTCAATATATATGTATTTAAGTTTCTATTATGTGATTAACCTAATTCCGTGTTGCTGTTGTAGAGGTACACAAAGTTGGTATGGTTTGGCATAATTAGTAGTTGGCATGGTAACTTAATTAGAGAAGAACAAAGCTAGCTTATATTCGCTCTGATGAATTATCTTGACACACACTTGAGGGAACTAATGTGGGTGTTTGTTAAAGTAGGTTATATTTGTACGTTTAATGAAATTATCTTTTAGCAAATAATGGTTTCCTTCAATGGTGATTCATTGCATCTACATGTTGCGTAGGAAAATTGCTCTGAAAATCGTTGAAAGTCTGCTTTAGTGAAGAATAGGGTTGTACTGATATTATAAACCCTCCTTCGGGGATTGGAGGTAACTTAATGTTGTCAGAATGCTGAAGGTAAGATATTTTTAATTATAAATAAGATAAGCACTGCCGTTGCAACAGAGATCTATAGAGTCCACAATGGAAGGAATCTTCTAAGTTTGTCTTGGGGTTAATTTGGGCTATTAGGATGATTAATTTATCGTTTTTTGATTTTATTTGTATTTGTTCATTAATAATATTATTTTTATGTTTATAAACTTGTAGTTGTTCCCAGATTGTCATTTTGAGGCCTACTTGTACTTTTTTTAATAGCTGTATGTTTTCTAATGTGGGGAATGCATGTTTCTTTCTGATGGCGTAGCTAAGTTTGAGTTGTAAATGTGAGGTTGGATGTATGCATTGAGGTATTCTTGATATCTGTCTTTTAATTTCTTTCTTGTTTGGACTAAGTATATTTTGTAAAATAATATAACTAATAACGGAATATATAAAATCGAATGCCCAGACTGTAACAAAGTGAAAGACTTAATAAGCCAATACAAGAAAACAGTGTAGCAAAGTTAAATATATGTATATGCACGCCTTTTTTCACTCAGGACAAAATAATTACGTGTTTCCTTGGAAAATATGATTGCAGGATTGTATTCTAAAGATGTTTGTTACACAAAGTGTTTAAAGGGAATGAATTCCTAAAGGTGGAAAAATATTACGTTAAAACAACCGAGTCTTTAATGTTCTAAGAAAAGTTGAAAGTACCGCCACTTCTTTAAATAAGTGCTCGCTTTGTACGTGGGTTATTTGTCTACTTGCCTTTATTGCAGGTTTACGATCAGTCAAAAATAAAATCTAAGTGGGTAGTAAAGCATAGCACTTGCGAATTCCCACTTTACAACCTTTCTTTAAGTCTCCGTCAGGTATTTTGAAACACAATATTTTCAAATGTATTTTTCCGACATAACAATATCATCTCACTAATTCAAGCAATCTGCAGAATCGAGGAGGTAATGAAATTCGTAAAATCTGGTAATATTTTTACAAAATATGGTATTTGAATATTTCATTTATGAATTAAATTCAATGAATCATGAATTAATTATGAATTACCATTTATGAATGAATGGTTATAAAAACATTTCCTGTGAATACTGCGACAACAAAACTTTAGAAGAAATGCATTTGTGAACGTTACAATGTTTTTTAATAACTTAGATTTTTTAATAAATCATTCTGAGTTCATATGTTTATTCAACATCAATCTAAGCTTCCATAAAAAATCACTCAGATAAACAAATAAAGTGAAATAGAACTCGTAACACTTGCTTATAATACCCTTCTCTTTCATACTGACGATGTTCATGTCTGGCCACTTCTATAGGCACCAGGGTCTGAGTGTTTACTCAATATTTGTCAGGAATTGAGTAACTGTCATAGATACTAAAGTATTAACAGATAAAGTCAGGACACAATAACCTAGTAAGCCAAAATAGTACATTGTGCATAGCATAAAATAGTACATTGCAATAGTAATATTTAATATCGTGTCTGACAATAGGTTTGCATTTTCGCAGATTAGTTGACTCATATCCTTCTTTACGTACCAATCCGTGACCGGATGTAAGCGATAATTCTGGATCCTCACAGACCGGATGTCCGTTCTGCTCTAAACTACTCGTTGGTGTTTTGGCTAGCCAAACTCTTAGATTCTCCAACTACAAAACTCGTCTTCTCCCAGGTCCTCCCTTGCACTCAATGTGGCAGTCACTGGGCCTGGCTTCATTTCCGTTCCGTCTATTAGCTCACACCCTCCTGATGTATTCCTTGTACAGTCCTTAATAAAATACAGTTTTATTAATCCAACCCAGTGCAAATACATTTTGTTTACCCTTTAGATGTCAATTGATGTTAATACAGATTTAAAAAATATTTATTCAATAATTGAATTATAAAAATTTGGGGTTTAGGATCGGATTCGAACTGAGTATCTTTATGTTCGAAGTCTAGGGCTTTGGCACTGAGCCAAC